>JAZDUA010000404.1:0-420000 GCA_038098605.1 Gryllus longicercus
CATGTTCACCCGAGTGCTTGCCTCCTCGTTGCACACACAGTTGATTGAGGTGATACCGCCTTGGCACTTCCGGCAGACATTTGGTTGAAATTTCGTGCGGTTAATGCTCGATAGTTTTGAATCCCACATCCCGGGCCCAACAATTTTTCGTGCTGTTCAAGATTTGCTACAATTCGTGATTATTTTATAAATCTATAAAAAAGTACATTTTTGGCAACGCCAAAAATGTATCTTCTAAGAAGACATACTCTCACGGAGAGACAATTGGATCAGTGGTTACAGAAACTTATTATGATCCATTAAAATTGTCCTTCACCCACAAACCGACAGCATTTTCAGAGAAATATATTCGCGAATTGTATTACGGTGTCGGTTTCTTGCCAAAAGTCTGTACTGCCACACGAGAGACCGTCTCAGAGCAAACTGTAGCTTTAATCAAAAGCTACTGTTACGGCTCGTAAACTTCTGAAAGGTCGCAAAATTATTTATCGTTATTAACTCTGAAGTTTATTGCAATAAAACGACGAGAGTTTTGTAAAATATCTTAGGGAAACTAAAATTAGAAATAATGCCTTAAAAATTGAGAAAAGTATTTCTTAAACATAAATAATTATTTATTATAAAAAATTATACGCTTCATTTTAATTCATACTAGAATTAGAAGGAGCTTATTTACATCATTTACATACGTATTACAATACAGTTTCAATATTCGATCGATTTTTATGACAATAAACAAGTATGAAATATATGTCATTTTGGCTTTCCGGGTGACGCCTCGTCGTTGGCTGAGAGAACGACGTTTCGTCTGTCATGTCGTAAGTAGTTTCGACCCTGAGGAAGTGCGTGACATGACAGGCGAAACGTCAGCCTCTCAGCAAACGACGCGGCATCACCCAGACAGCCAAGAAGTCATAAACTCGAGCCGCGGAAGCTTACGTATACAGGTATGAAATATAAAATTTCAGGTACCGTTCTCCTGTTATTTAACTTCATTTTTCCTTCCTACTTCCTGTTCTTCCCTTCGTCACCGTCGGGGGATGTTGCTTCAATTCGAATAGTAGTCACTTGATTCCTTGAAACTTATTGGCACGCCTGCTGGCAGAACACATCTCATAATAAAACATTATTGTTTACAACATCTCCTCTTTTAATTGTATTTTGTATCGGTTCGTAAATGTAGCACTCTCAAAAGAAATCAAATTTTAAAATTGGTGTTAGAACTGTGTCAGTATTTGAAGGTCTGTAATTTGCAATGTCATTATTTTAGAGATGGAAATATTTTCAGTTATATAGCCTTTAAATCATTTTGAAAACACATTGTTTATGGAGAACAATTTTCATCCGTGTCTAGGCAATTTATTTAGAATGTGGCACGGAATATAATGGATTGCATTTGTGTCCCAAACAGCAAAAACAAATATCCACCAAAAATCAAATATCGATCTCACTTTCTGAAGTTGTTCTTCCAGAAATATCGTTCTAAAAAGATAAGTATTTGACAACATAATTTTATAAACATTTTCAAAACAATTATGAGATGCATTTCTGTACACAGGTAATAAATTTGTATGAATTTCGAAGTCGTATAATGTGCAAAAATGAGCAGGAATTTGGAGGCTGTTCGTCGAATTACCTTTTATAAAATTGTCTAGCATTTTGTTAGTATTGTAATAAGATAATTTATAGATATTTTGACAACTAACAAAACTTTCAAATTGTAAATATTTGAATATTCCTTGCAAGCTTTTTGAATGTTAATTTTAAACAAGATAGTTTAAAAAGCCAAAGTTTTCGAACAGCCTCTCTTCCTGTTTTTGTTATTTTCTACTGTTCGAAAACTTTGTGTTTTACTGTGGTATAATCCGTGTGCATGTGTGTGTGGGTGGGTGTGTATGTGTGTAGCTGGCATGACCGCGCTTTGCTGTTGCGACGCGCAACTCCTGCGGCGCTGGCAACCCTTTGCATGTGCGTTTGCCAGAGCCGCAACTGTTCAACCCTCCCTCCCCTCCCATCCCCTCCCATCCCATCCCCCTCTCCCATCCCATCCCCTCTCCCCTCCCCTCCCCCCTCCACTCCACTCCCCCTCTTCCCTCCTCTCCCATCCCCTCCCCCTCTTCCCTCCCGATGTCACTCCTTTCTTTGAACATTATACAGCTTCTTTGTTTATCTACTGTCTTATTACTGTCTTATTACCTCTGTATGATTTATTCATTTATATCCTTGTGTCGTCCGAGTCTATTTTCTTTCCTATCCCATTTATCAAACTTTTGACCCTATTTTCATAGCCCCGTACATTTTTTTCAGTTTCCTCCGGCACCGTTCAAAGTAATAGATTTCATTCATACATTTTGAAGTGAACGTTTCGTTTACTTTGTTGAAAGGAACGCATTTATTGCTTCTCGCGCGTCATAGCGTACGACTGGTAACAGGTTAAGTGAAGGCGAATACACGAGTTTGAAACATTCAGTTTTTAAACTTTAAAATCTCTTGTCAAAACCATTCACAAAAATACGTTTCCTATTTAGAAATAATATTTTGGTTTGTAATGTGATGTAAAATAAAACTTAATTTGAAATGTTTTAAGTAAAATATTCACGAACAGAACAGTAATAGTTATGTTGTAGCGTTTTAGTGTTCAGACAGAAATAATACAGCATACAATGTTGACATTCATGCCATGTATTGTAAATGTTAAGACACGAAAATAAGTATTAAATGAAACATTGTATGGAGTTTTATATCAAATATTATAATTTTGCTTGAGATACACATTTTTATTACAGTGAACATTTTCCCCTCCTTTAGAAGAAAGGCCAAAACTTCGTTCGGTCCGAAAATTAATAAAGAGCAGTGACGTAGTTGGCTTTGTGCCTGTTGCCTTACGCAAGAGCGCGTCCCATTCGCTTCAACTGAAGGGGAACTAACACGTTCCAAATGCTTCTGTCAGTAACGAAAATGAAATGTGTAAGTTCCGCGTGAAGATGCGTGCGCTGGCATCGAGGATGGATTTTCTTCATTCCAGAAGAGATGAGAAATGTTAATAGGTGCGAAGCAAATTGGCTATAAATTTCAAAAATTCTTCTCGGAGCACGTTTTAAAGAAAGCTTCTCGCGGGAGAATGAAGGAGGCCCCTAAAATTGAATCCACGAGGTAGCAAAAAATGTGAATTAACGCACAAATATTTCGAAGAAGTTCTTTCTTCGACAAGTATTTACTGTTATCTTAGCACCATTTCCAAAGCAAAGCTCTTGTATGAGTTTTGGAGAGCAAATATTTTGCCTCCGTGGGACCTGCACAGTATTCGTGAGGAGATCAATTCTTCTGAGAGAAGATATTAATATTTCGAGAAGGACCTGCGCATGGCAGAGTCCAACAAGGAACATGGAAAACCTCAAATTGAGTTGTCGTTGCGACTATCTCTGCCGGTACTAATTTACCTCTCCGGAACAGTGGATAACGTAATCCTGGCCACGGGCACAAATTAATTAATATAAGGCCTTAATGATCCAGCAAGCTGTAAATATTTCAATGCAGGCATTTCATGTCGGGGATTCTCCTGGGATTACAGCGTTCGTTACTAATCTAATGAACTGGCAACGCTGACCAAACACGTTCTGTGAGCAGACAGTGTCAATTTACTTCTCACTGAGAAATGTGGAATCACAGTAAACCTACTAAATGAATGGGATCCTTGGTTTTCTGTTTTTAGCGAGTTAGATTTGTTGAAGAGTTATATTGTCAAAGTTTAATTTATAATTTAATTAAACGCTATTTTAACTACAACAGACACTTTATCATTTAAGAAGCGTGTATACAGATATGAAGACAACTGAAATAAATGATAAATTGAGGGGAACGTGAAGAACGGTTTATTACTCTATCACAAAATAAACAGTTTCGATTAACGAGGAACATGAATAGAATGTCCTGTAAGGTCATTACAGGTACTTCTCAATAATTTGTTTCCATTAAGACGTCTGCTCATTGATCAAAGGAAAGTGTTCGTCGTGCCATGTATTATTATACTATTGTGAATTCCATTTTTAAAGCCTTTGTAGAGATTGAAGGTTTTAAACAATGATCAATTTATTGAATAACGTATTTTATTTACTTAACATGAACACATGTGAATAAAATTCTGTGAATTCTGGATGGAACACGAATAGATTTCCAATGAGAAAATTTTCAGGAAAATTCATTTCTAAAGATTATTTGTATTACAAGCTTATTAAAAATTCTATTAAGAACAACAATAACCAAAGTGATGAAATTCTCCTGCAAAACATCAACTTTCTCTGCAACAAACGCTGTGTACATTATTTCAAAGAGTTAATACATTTATCCATCAAATATTCAGATCTATAACACATGGCAACTTCAACCACTCCTTTCAACGTCTTCTATCTAATTTTTATGTTTATTTTATGGATACTTAACTCTAGTGACTTAACACAAAAATTAAGATTCATCTGCAACAGATCAAAAGAATCATATGAAATAAAATGCATTTGTTCAGTTAATTGTTCTGTGACAACAAAGAACCGTTCAACAATCAAAAATATGTAACCCCCGCATAGAAATCAAAACTTTCCCTTCATCATACAACAGTGGGTTTGCACGGGGCTGAAGGGCCGTGTTCCGTATTGCCCGGGCTGAAGAGCTGTGATCTTTTGAAAAGCATGTTCCTTGACCTTTCGTCTGCAAATGAATGTGCATGAATCTCCGGCGGAGTGGTCGTTGCTAAAGAAACGTTTACAGATAACTGATAATTGACGTCTGAGACTTTAACCGTCCATGAGTATATTTTTCCATGACTAATTCTGCATACATATGCGGCGGAGTGGTCGTTTGTAAAGCGTCATATTCATTTACAGATAACTGATAATTCATGACTGAAACTCGAATCGTCCAAGACGATTCATCGCCCACGACTAATCCCTGACTAACGACGCACAAGCGCTCCCCAGAAAATAACTTTAATTATATCTCCAACCTTCTACCCCCAGCAGGAAACGCGGTGACGTCCACAGCCGTCTCATCGGCCTGTTCATACGAATGAATCTGCGACTTCGTTTCCACCGGGACGCCGGCGGCGGCGGTGCGTGGGCGGCGGAGGTCGCCGTATTTTTATCACCACGCGCCCGTGGGGGCGGGGCGGGGAGGGGCGGGGGTGGGGACGGGGAGGGGGAGGGGGACGGCGGAATCGATAGGGCGGGCGCGGCGCAAAGGGCGGTCAGCCTCGCGCGCACTATTTAAACCACCGTCGGACCCCGCGCTCCGGGGGTGAGAGGGGGAGAGGAGAGGGAGAAAGGCTGGAGGGGAGGACGGAGAATAATGGTTGGAAGGGAGCACGAGGAGAAAGATGTGGATGGGGAGGAGGTGCGAGGAAGGAAGGGGCAGGGGAATCAAGTCAGGATGGGAGGAGGGAGAGGGAGGACGGGGAAGAAGGGGTGAAGGGGAGGTCGGGGATAAAGGTGTGGAGGGGGAGGAGGAGTGGAGAGGGGAGGGGAGCGCAAAGGGCGCCCGTCCATTCCCACAGAGCGTTCGACGAGGACGGATTCGCGTCCGACCAAACGCGCCGCGCACCGTCCCGCTGCACGCTCGCCAGCAGGTGGAGGACTCGAGTGGCCGACTGGATCCCACTACGCGCCGCAATCCGGCTGCCCTCAAACATGATACCTGCGAGTATAGGGTGGCGCTGAATAAACTTGCGAAAGAAAAACACGACGAGGAAGCCACTCGCGGATAATTTTGAGAGGGCAAATATGAGATTATATCAGTCAGTTAAAGAAGACTCGAATTAAAAATGTGGACTGAATTCATACCTACCTCGTTTCTCAAAAGAAGGACTCTAAACCAAAATCACGGTTAAAATCTGCATATGGAGCTGCGTGTGTAACTGAAGCAGTCTCTATTTGAAGGTTATTAGTAGTTTTTATGTACTTTTGGGTTATTTTGTGCATAATAAAACAACGATTTCTACTTTTCGATTCCCCTCTCCCGTTGTTTTCCGCGCCTGAACCCAGTTTGTGGCTAACATTTTAGAAAATGTTTACATAATCTTCCAACTTTTCAATAGGCTTGAAATTGTTACGTGTTAATCTAAGTGTATAACGCGGTTAATAATACTTTTCGGTAAACAAAAAGCATGTAACAAATAATATTCTTATATTACACTGGGATCATGCAATTGACCCTGCTTTCCCACCTATGATTTTCAAAACCAACTGCGTTTGTAAAGCATGTGAAGGTAATATGGTCACGTTAAGCGCCTAAATTTTCCTAAATATATATTTCAACATTTGGACAAGTTAACAGCATCATTATGAAATTTATATTTTTCTTTAAGTTGAAATAGCTCTATCACAAAAAAGTTATTCAGGAATATTTGGTTATTGATTTACAAAAACATGGTATTGTAAAGGTTTTATGGCCATTGCCAGATTAACTGGTTTCTTTTAATATCACCACGGAATTAGGGCGTAGCTATACTAATATATAATAAGAATTACCATCTTGCAGTCTAATTTCACAAAAATACGGCCTGTCATGATTTCAGCAACGCAAGGATTGCTGGATTCCTTATAAAAAATTCAGTATTTTCTCCAATGAGACTATTACACAAAGTTTAAAATTCCTGTAATTGCTTGAAAACTTACAAACCTAAAAAATAGTTTAATCAGTTTCATATTAAGGACAAATGAAAGATTCTTTGTCTTTAATAATTAGTTATACACCCTTGGCCATATTGACATCAAAACAACATGTTATAAAGTCTCTCCCATGTTGGTAAAATATTGAGTAAATTTAACAAGCACTAAACGTTCATGTATACTGTGAAAATACTAAATCCTCCTTCAAGTTTCACTAATGGTAAAATTACCTGTAAAGGAGTCAATTTAGTACCATGTTCAGTGAATACAATTGGTGTCAAAACTGCTGAGACACAAGATAAATTTTCTCTCTTCTGAAGTGATAAATGTTCATTAATTGTTATAGTGAAAATATCATACTTGTAATTTCCCGTACAACAGGAGTGTCTCGCTCAGTTTCCGAACAATCTGCACTGTAAATATGAGATGGTTACTTTTCTTTACTTCTTAGCAGTCAATGTAGAACTATTATCAGGCTATTTCACATGCTTTTATTAGCAGTTTTAATGTCAGTAAATAAATAAATTCACTTGATCGTTGTGAGGCTACATTTACAACTGCTCTAGAGATGACGCAATATACAGGCTCCCAGACCATCTGGCCTGGAAGCGGCACCCTTATTGATTTCAGTCTGTGTGCTGAAAAAAAACTCCAACAAAAACAATCTCGTTTACAATGTTCATTTAAATTAAGCTTTCGTGCAATTTAATACAGAGCTCTTACTTTCTGTGAGTTTAACCTAAATTTGATTGAGCCCTCTTAATAGACTCGGCCCATCATTAAAACTATGAGTTTGAACACATGGTACCAAGAGTAAATGAGGTACCAACGAAGTTTTGTTTATTTGCTTAGTAATAAATGATACGAACATGCATTAGAAAATTAATTTATTATACCAAATTAATTAGTTGAATCTATTCTCCGTGTAATAGTATACAATTAGAAAACACAGTTATTTAATCCAGTATCTTTGCGTTCATGTGAACCTAATATTGATAATTATTGGAAAAACGAATATCAAATAATAAATGTATATTAAAGTTCAAGATACATTAACTGAACTAGAACGGATAAATTAAAACGATAGAGTGGTTTTCTAAAATCATAATCTAAAAAAGAGTCTATACAATGGATTCCTTATAGCTAGTAAATGTACTCCAGGTCTTGTGTCAAAGTCACGAACTTTTAATGAGAAAACCTGAAACCCATTAGTATGCTCTTATTCAAATGCTCTTATTCCTGCGTGCACAAGTTCGTGTGATCTCATATGCAACAAATGTATCACGAGCGTCGAGAAAATATGAAAAGTAATATTACTGTCTGAAGTTCGACATTCTAGGAAGAGAGTACGAGGCAAATCTAAATATTTTTGTTTTACCTTTCTATTATTGTTTGTGTTGATAAGTTAATTTTTATATTGGTATTTTCCTCCAAAGAAATTTGAATAATGAAAAAATTCTTTAAACATTGTAATTACAAACGCATCATAATTCCATTTTCTCTTCGAAATCTCATTTTTTGCAGTAAATTTAGTGAAAATGTGCACACTCTACATGAACGTTTTTAATTATACTGAAATAATGAATTTATTGTGTGGGTTCCAAAAATAAACGATTTCAGAATCACACGCTAATACTTGCTTAATAATATAAAACATACAATTTAGTTTTCGCAGTTATAAATGTTGCCCCCAGCGGTGCATCAAAAGTTCAATGACGCAAATGTGGGTTTTATTTGTGTTTACGTTATCAAATAAGTCGCCTATTGTATTCTAAATAAATATTTCAAACAAAAAATTAGATGTTATTCAACATTATAAACACTAAGTCGTGTTTGTTATAAGAATCCGAAAGAATACGATTTCTAATCAACAGATACAGAAGCAAAAACAATAATAAAAACGGCAAGAAATGGAAACAAATATTCAAGACTTTTTCACTTGGCTTTACTTTTTCATTTCACTATTTCACTCTGTGTTCCAGCGGCAAAAAGCGAATATTTGAATTTGTTCGTAAGGCCAATAACAAAAACAATCTATGGAATCGACATTTTAACATGTGAAATCGTTACCGTTTCATATCCGTGTAGTGTATAAACTAGGTTCTTTTTGTGTTTTAGAAACACTATAATGTTGGATAAACGTGATATAACAAGGGCATCAAATCAAAGGACCATTAGCCTACAATATCTTAGAAATATAAAAATTTTGAGATGCAATGAAAACAATACAGACAAAAAATAAGTACTTATCAATTACAAAATATTAATAATGATGAAAACAATAATAATAGTAATTATTATTATTATTATTATTATTATTATTATTATAATGAACCGAACGAAGAGCCTCAGCGCGTAGCACGCTGACTTCGTTGTTGGGAGGCCCGGGATTCGATCCCCGGGCCCACTATCTTGCCGGGGTTTTCGTGGTTTCCCTTAGACAAACAGACAAATTCTGGTATGGTTCAATAAGGCCATGGTCATCTCTCATTATAATCATAATTCGATTCTTCACAACCGTATCTTACGAAGGGGTACAGCGGAAAGCTTCACCCCATAATAACACACGTTAATCTCTCTTCGAGACAGAATGGGACTGGGCTCGGAAGAGAACGTAAAACATAGTCAGAAATGGCCGATACGGAAATAATAATTGTACTTGTACACAATTTGAAAAACTAACTGGAAAATATTCTTTTAAGCTGTTCTGTTTGTGAATACTTATTTGTACCCAAGTATGACAGTGTGATTATTTAAGGGCCATTACGAAGACAGACATAGTTTAGTTTTTCTAAAACTACATATTCAATGTGGTTGTATCATAAAAGAAGAGAAAAATAATATTTATCACAGAACAATCAACAGAAAACGTTGTAAGGTTTGCCTTCCGTTCTATTTCTTGAAATTAACGCCCAGTGATTGTCAACTCTCCCAACTGTTTTATATCCTTCAATATAACCAGAATATTGAAACACAAAACATCATTCCTAGTTCGTTCAAGCCTTCATCACAGACCATCGTTCCAGGTAGTACTATATCCCCTTCAATCCTTCAATCCTCCTCACCCTACCTTATCGTCATCTCGCCTAAATTCTTGAACCTCAACAGCTTGTTTTCAAATGTTTGTGTATTACTTCCTGCCACATTTATTGTAGCCTCTCTCAACGTTGTCAGCATACTTCACCTCTGTCTCTGTTAATAGATACTCTTGATCAGTAGACACGCCTTGCCATTGTCTATAATCCATATTTCAGAACAGCTGGACATTTTTGGAAATGTGAACAATTTTTATTTCAGTAATTTACAAAATACTTTCGTTCTTTAACGATTTCTTTGCAGTTATGTACGTTTTTGGGTGTTTATTGAAACGAAATTATGTAGTGAATTTGAAGTATTATTTATTAAAATTATATCAATGACATTTAATAATAACAAAAATTAATAAAATCAATTGGTGGTGATTTAAAAGTGTTGTTTCCTTCCCGGGGGATCCCCGACAATCCATGAAGCAGTGCTGCCCGCTCCGCGCCCTGCCGTTGTTCGAGCGCTCTGTTCCTGTTGCAGGTACGTGTTCACCATCGTGAGCTACCTCATCGGCGTGTTCATCTTCGCCACCATCGTCGGTGAGTGTGCGCCGACCCGCTCGCCTGCGCCCCGCTCCCTTAGCGTCCTCTGGTCGGAGAACGTGATCTTTGTTTCTTGCGTATGCAAATCACGCCTCCCGACCTTCCTAATCTTTGAATAAGAGGTTGAATCACTCGCACCCCCTGGTATTGCCGTTGGAATATTAATGAAGCCTTGCACAATTTGTTGGAGTTGAACCGGGATAATGGAGTAAATACTCAGTTGATATGTTTACCTTATCCAAATTGACGCTACAATAATTTGTCAGTGACAATTTTAGAACACCAATGTTTGTCATCCGGGAGTGCATCAGAACTTTTGTTAGAGATTTGGTAATGGGAAAGTTTATTGATTAGGTTATTGGTTAGGTTGCGTTTTATACGTGAACTGCACGTGCAAAAATACTGCTGGACAAAACCACACAAATTGTTTTCCAAAAATCAGCAAACACACTGCTCAAGCCCAGATAAATATGCTCGTATAAAACTGCAATAAATTGAATATTTTAACAAAAACAGTTTTTACGATTACTGCAATAACTTAGTATAGTATATGTGGTTACACAATAGAGAATAAAAAGTTTCTCTTTCATAATGCAACAAGTAAATAACATATCTGACGGCCTCTTTCTGACAAACTGAGTATGAAAATTAATTCGGTAACTGTATAAGAATAGTCGAAATAACAAAATGAAATATTTTCACTCTAAATCGAAACTGTTTGATTGTCTTTTTTTAATTTTTCCCAGCTTCCTGTGATTATAACGACACCGTAGGCACCTCTGACACATCCAGAGGCTACATAGTTTTCTTTCAATTTCTGCGATCATTGAGAATTAATAATATTTTATGTAATCCGGTAATGTAGTTCTCGACCGATGTTAAATTGACAAATTTTGGCGTGCCTTTTCTAAAACGACTAATGAAGATAAATGCACTTCACCGGATTGTTGGTAAAACATTGGCACTGTCTCCTTCCATTTTCTTCATTGGATTTGGGAAATTCTGACTTGCAAAAAAAACATACAAAATTTAGTACGTTTTCGTGATCAGAAAATATTTTAACTACTACAGCAAAAGTACATCAAATATCGTCAGTTTTTTTCAAATAGTTTCATCAGAGTCTTTGTAAGGTTCACTACAAAGTGTCACCGTAAACTGTGGTGAAATACAGCTTATCGGATCCTCTCATGTCAAACTCCGCTGAAGATGCGGCATATTCCGTCAATGTAATACAGTATCAAATGCGGTATCAAAATGTAAACACCTTCTTGCATTGATATCTTGCGTTGTTTCATGTCTATTGTACGAGTATGTGAGTGATTGAATTTTAGAGATACATTCATACTTTTTCGATACCAGCTATTTTTACATCAAAGCTGCATGCTCTTTTTGTATGATTTGTTTAGCGTAAAATATAATGAAATGTATTTCAAACCAACTGATTTTAATACTAGATAGCAGAACTATTGGAAATTAATCACAATATTAACATCGAAGAATGTGACACATATCAACAACTAGAAAACAATGAAGTATGGAGCCAGAACTGGACAGTTACCGTGACGAAAATGACAATAGGAGTTTCTATTTGTGCTGCTTCAGTTTTGTGCGTGATAGAGTTTGGCTTACAAACCCGCCCTCTGCTATCACTGTGTGCAAATATTAATTATTCGATCCTGTCTAGTAAATATGAAATCTGTTTAGCGTAGTGCAATGGATAATCAAAGAGTGGACTGTTTGGAAAGGTAATTTCGCACATACAGCAGAAACCCTAAGATATTTTAGTAGGGTGGCTACAATCGAATTGTAGAACCTTTCGTACAACATAGACACATACATGAGATTAAAATGAAAGAAGATTTATTCACAATTGTTTATCTTGGCTCCTGCAAGAGAATACATATGACACTTTACAAAGATGGTTTGGCTGGCGAAGGTTTGGCAAAATATCGAACGATCAGCCTGGTAGACCTCGAGGAGCATGAGGAGACGCGGACAAGCGAAACGGAACATGTACCACTGATCAGCCTAATGGAATTGGTTTGCACAGCTGACACGACCTACACAAGTTACTTTTATATTATTATAGAGATACTACTTATAATATCGCATGAAAACTTGTGCGATTGTCGTGATTGCCTTAACTAGAACTTCAAAGTTAGGTAACGCGAGAAATTTGTATGTGACATCCGGCAACCCGTACGCTAAGGAAATGTTTCAACTCTGAAATATTGGCATGATCTGAGTGCAGGGAAAACTCGTACACCGGGTTTAATGTTAGGAGTGGGACACAAAATCCCAATGCCCAATCAAATGAGCGTATACAAAATGTTCTGGAAGCTTCAAGTGCTCAGATCATTTTCGACTGTTGAAATACGTGAGCGATACGCCAAAACCCGGCAACCGGTGCGTGGTGAGACGTGGACGAGATTCTCAGTAATCTTGCGCGCACTTTGATAAGTAGGTGGGGAAACAGAATCATTTTTGTGACCTGTGCGTTCGTTAGTAAGACTTGGAAGCGCTTGGGATAGCTGATTCTTGTAGTGAATCTTAATCCAAGACGAACTATTAAGAATAAAACATAATATAGTATGATACACGTGCTATAATGACTTCTCAAAAACCTCAGTAAATTAGCATAATTGTATATGAGACTGTTTGGCTTGGATTTGCCCAGGATCTTTTTCGTGGTTGCAGAGGGAACTGTCGTAGGATTTAACTTTGCACGCTTGTGACAGGGGGTCTTCTTAATTTCACAAATGTTACATTTGCAGTTCGCATTCCCCACCACATAAAAACCAGAAAGATTTTAATTCAAATGCTTTATTTTTTGACAATCTAATGTTCATGAATGATTGTAAAGCGTATCGAAGGGTTTGTGTCAGTGACGTTAATGAATTAATTTGTGATGTAGTGACTGTATGTTGGAACAGAGCGTACTAGATCGCAGCGACTGTCCATGGCTTGACATTTCCTTCCCTGAAAGAAGTCTATCTGATTTCTTTTCTTTCCTACAGGGATGTTTAAAGCATTTTAGTAGCTTTATTCCTTAAAAATTCATTTTTTTCTTTAAACTTACATAGATACAATTTGTTCGTGCTCTAATTATTATAGTTTTGCGTACTACCCGTCGGTTTAACCGTCTAATGTACAAAGAAATTTTTTGCGCACAGCGCTCGCCCATTGTGTCGTTTGTGCACTTACGGGAGCCGTTAGAGCCCTCTGGCAGTGTTTGTGCAACATTTAATGCTAACCAATTGGTGTGTTGCTAAACAATTACTACTAGAGCGCTCCCAAGCGCACACCGTGCGTTACATGAACATTTTGTTTTCCATAAGGAGAAGCAAAATCGTTACAACTGATTTGCATATGCCCCGTCAACTTCGGCGCGGACCAACCACCGTTTATTTTCACTGGCTTCTCCCTCCGACTTAACCACAGGCATATAGCAGCTAAGCACGGTTTTAGATGAAGATTCGAACCGACTTAAGTGATGCGTGCACCCTGGTCAGGAATGTACTGTGCCTTAGGGATCACGGCTAAATCGACATCTGGCGTTCAAGAATTAAAAAAACTTGCTTATATATTTCATGTAGAATTTCTCTGTCAATTGAAGAAATATAATTTGCAAAATAGTGCTAAAAGCTGCAAATACGAGTTGACTAGAAATGCTGTCACATATATGTAACAAGGGGCACTAGAGGATTAAGTGTAGTTATGTAGCTGAACAGTTCTGTAGCTGTACAGTTCTGTAGCTGTACAGTTCTGTAGCTGTAAGTAAAAATAACGTTTCGCATCCGTGATCGATTGCACGGCCGCCGCCGCAAGGCCAGCGCCCAGCGCTCAGCGTCCTGCCGACGCGGCGCGGCGTCCGCGAAGAAAGTGTTTACGCAGAGGAACGCTGACGGGCGCGACGCAGCCGCGCGCTGGCGATGCGTAGCGCGGCGCGCAGTCGTTCGGTAGAAAATTGAGGCAGGTAAACTATTCGGCTCTGGCTGACATCCATCTGCGTCCTCCCCCCCAGTGGTCCATCCATCAGAGCGCAAACGGAGCGGCGGTCGCTGCGACGCCTACGCGCCGCGCACAAATAGCGCGCTCTGTTATGTTTTAATCCCGTGTCAGGGAACCGGAGGTGAAGTGGCGAGTGCGTTTGCATCGTCCCACCATTCAAATCGTAATTGTGAGTGAGTGAGTGAGTGAGTGAGTGGAGGAGTAGCTTTGGCGCACCGGGAACGATGGCTCAGGGCGTCAACTGATTGCACTGCAGTCCTTTCAACCAAGAGGTTCTAGGTTCGAGAATTTTGGCGGGATTTTCGACACTGACTTGTCAGCTAGGTCGAATTCAGTCGCTGTCTGGAGAAGAATTATAGCGGTCGGCTGCTCTGATAGGTGGTTTTCCGTGGTTTCTCCGATCAACCCCAGGCGAATGCCGGAACAGTACGCTAACAAACGAACCGAGCGCGATCAATCGTACCTCTTTCGTGTCCTATTCGCACCTCTTACTTAGACACACTTACGCTAAAATGCACTACACAAGCACACATGCCGGGAGAGCGGTCGTGAGCTTAGAGCTTGTCCCGGCAGGGGCGGTGCTCTGCTGGTACGAGATACTTGGTTGACTAAAACCCCGCTAGCGGACGGTAGGTCGGCGCCGGATCTCGCCCTCCAGCGATGGAAAGATTACCACCACCCCGAACAAAAACATAGACTTACGGGTCTAATGGCCCTGGTAGTTGCCCTGGTAGTTGCCCTGGTAATTGGCCCTGGTAGTTGACGTGCCCGGAATTACAAAAACAATCAATCAATCAATCAAGCTTCGACGGTATAACGGTTAGCGTGTAGTATTATTGTGTCCAAGTGTAGTATTATTGTGTGTACGAAGCCGTGGATTTTAAATAATTCTTGCGATTTCGAAGGGGAAGTAAAGCCGGCTGTCGCGTGTGTCATTAAAATGGTCCTGAAGCCTAAAAGAAGCTGCTGCTCTGAGCTAAATTCAAATAGCCTATTTCGCCGACCTAGTGATACCTTCTTTCTCCGCTAGAGGGTGGAAGGAACTTAACAAAATAGGCGTGGTGAAACGAAAGATCATTTCTGGTGGCCTGAGTGTTACCATACAAGATAAACAGAGCATAATTGAATTAAATTGTGGTAGTCCTAATATTGAAGTATGCGTATGGTCATAAGATGAGTGTTTGATAAATTTTGAGAGGTGGCAATGCTCCTCCCTTGCTGGGACGTGAGATCCTGCATCGCCCTACTCGTCGGCTTGCGGGCATTCCCTCTGCAGGTACCTCCTCATCAGGGCACTCACCCATCAGGGCATCGCCTCAATCGGGTCAGCTACTAAGATCTCGACTGAAGTCGTAGGCTTCCGCGTCACCCGGACAGCCCAGATCACCCCATAAGCTCTCGACTGTTCTCTCGACGTGTGCGCTAGTGTTTTGCATGAGCGTGTCCGCATATGTATGTGTTTATGAGGAGAGAAGAGAGCCAGGATGACGAAGGAAAAATGGCGTGCGCCCGTGGTCGGTTTGTACTGCTCCGGCTTTCGCCTATTATTGATCAGAGAAAAGTCGTAAAACTACCGATGATAAATGCAGATCACTAGAATTATCTGCTGGATAGGGGCTGACGTCAACCTAGTGTCCAAATCTTAGTCAATTGGTGAATGTTGGTGAATGAAATGTTTACGGATATTTCTATTCAATTTTTTTGAACAATCCCGTACTCGTTCAATTAGGATAAATTTTAGAAAAATAATGTAAAATTTAAAATGAGTCTTGTACTTTCCTGTACTTTTGCCCTCGGGGGTTCCATTCTTTTAAGCTTTCAATAGTTCTAAGAGAGGTGGATTGTCGGAAATGAAATTCTTGTAGGTATCTTGATTTTAGTTTTGCAAGAAAAACTTACCTTCCAATATTAGCTAATTTCTCGAGGTTTTGTGAGATAAAAATATGTTATATACTGTTCAGAGATGTATATATAATTCTTGGGGTTCCAGTGATGTCGGTTTGTCGCAGCTAGATAGCAGTTGGGAAGAGTTTAGAAAACTAACTAGTACTAGAAAGTCAATTTCACTATTTTTTCTTTAAAGGAATTTTTAACACAGTACTATAGTTCACATGCACAAGCAATTTGTTCATTTGCGTAATTGATATTATTTCTGGTGTTAATATTTTAAATCAACTAAAGTTCCAATTTAAAAATGTCAGAAATGCCGTTCGTGTACTTCACTACGAATAAAAATACCATAACTTTAATGAGAATGTATTTATTAAGAATATTTACTTTTATCCTATTGCATTTCATGAAACTTGTATTTAGTTAACGTTTAGTAGTTTTGAAAGGTTTTTCAATATATTACAAAGCTAGCAATAACTCTCCATCACTCGTTCAGCAGGGAAAGCGAAGTCCTTCACCAGCGGACATTTCTACAAAGGAAAGGAAGCATTCGGCAGACCCGCTAGAAGGGACCCTGGCTTGTGTCACGTGACATGTTGACACTGTTGGGCGTGGTTCGCTCTCCACATACGCTCCGTCAGCCCCTTCCACCCTCAACGTTCTGCCCCTTTCCCTTCCCCTCCTCCCTGCCTTTGGCCCTCCGTCGAAAAAAGGAGAAACGCCCTTGTGGAAGTGCGATAGCGCCGCCCCGACATCGAACCGCGCACCCCACCCTCGCCCTTGCCCCCACCCTCGCCCCCGCCCCCGCAAGCGCCCGCAGGCAGCGGCTGTCGGAGATCACCGGTACAGATAGACGGTGCCGCGCCACAGACGGCCAGAGAAGGCTAAAGGACCGGCCCAACACGCGGAGGCAGATTGCAAGATTTCTCCCAAAAAGAAAAACTTTTCTAAGGGGGAGACATTTAAAAAAAACATTTCTATAGAAGAATTATTCAAAAAAATCAATGGATTATCAAATAAATTATTTTTTTAAACACTTGTAGGACTATGTTTTACTCTCTGTGATAGTTTAAAGATTGCAATTCTACTATTAGGAAACGGAAAATTGAGAAAAATGTGACAAAATGTCGTTTTGACACCAATAGGTAGCAGCTGTTTGATCCAGCACACACTTTCACGTCATACTAACGCCGAAATAGGTTGTGTTTGGATTTTTATAGAGTTAGTTTTAGAGACCAAATGGAAATTCTGAAGGTTCCTTTGACGCAAAATGAAATAGTTTGGAAAAAATATACGAACTATGTGAATTTAATTTGCCGGTAGAGCAAGCAATCTTGCGCCTACAGAGTTCTATTTCTCCAAATTAAATATTGAGTTTGTGAAGGAAACTAGTGGAGTAAATGTTAGCAGACCCTTTTGAAACAAAAAATAATGAAATTAATTTCTGAAATACCTCAAAATATCGTTGTTTAACGTGACTGCGTGGTCAGCTAGATAAGCAAGGTCAATATCCGCACGTGCCTCTCGCTTTAGCGTAGTGTGAAAGGCATTTTTCTTTCTAATTGAGATAATTCGTAAATTGTGGATATAAATCTGGAAAAGTTAACATACCATTGTCCTGATGTTGCGAAACGTTGCAGGAAGTGTCAAACATCCACAAGCGAGTCACTTTGACAGAAATATTACAATCGTAAAAATGTCTGCACAACATTGCTGTATTATTTTACAGGAAGAAAATGTCAATTTGCACTGATAAATGGAATTTTTCTTTCTTGGAATACGGTAATTCTTCGTTTTTAATTTCTAAATAATGCATTTATTCTCGTATTATACATCTAGTCAGGTAAAGCATTTTGATATGCCAGGTCCTACCTGGCATACTACTTCTTAAATCATACGGACATGGGAAGTTTTATCTGTCTCGCAGCTCCAATTGTTTTGTAATGAAGGGATACTTCCATGACATTCATTACTGTCGTCGAAAGTGTGACGCTCACTCTTAACATTACGAGTCACGAGCAGAGAGAAGAAAAATCAAAAGAGACACAGGAAGATCTATCGTGGAGATGTTCTTGGAGCCATTTCACCGCACAGTATATTCACAGAGGCGCCACTCGCAAAGAAAACCATAGAAATCTTAGGAATCTCGCACAAGAGAGAGATAAAATGGATATGCACACTATACTCGTATACTCCGCTTAAAACGTAGGGAAAATTGACTGATATCAGCTGAGACGTGTTTATCCAATCGGAATATTGATTCTAAAAAATATTAAGTTGTAACTACGTTCCCGATTGGATACATGCGTCTCAGATGATTGCTGCCAGTTCTCCAGTTTTGATCGGACACCTTACAACATTGCGTAGCCACTTTTGGAATTTTTTACGGTCTTCATATCCCAAGTAATGTAGTGATACGTCATTTTGACATAGGGAGAAAAAGTCTCTCACTCTTTGCCGTTTATCCGTCTATTGGTGTGTCTTCTAAAATAAAAGAGTGAACTTCATTCAAAATTTCCCATTCAGACGTTTCTTTATTTTTATTTGCATGGTTTTTCTTCTAAATATGTCTCCACCTGCGTCTATATTCACTCGCGTACATCATTCAGTCACCTTGCCCTTGCAAAAACAGGAACAAAGTAAAGTTCCGTGTGCAGAAGCGAAAGCAGGTCTGTAGCAGAAGAGTTCGTCATAGTATTGTCTTTCTGGTTCAACACAACAATGTTTCTAGGTATTGGGAAGTAACATTGCAAAGTATTTTTCAGTACATGCTTTTGCCTTTCCATCGATTTCTCTCTCGTTGAGACCGCTCTCAAATATTCCGGCTTCAATCTGCTCATTGCCTTCAGTAGACGTGAGTGAGTGTTCTCAACATTTAAGGCCCTTCTTCGATTGTGATTCTTGGAAAATGTGCAGAATTAGTTTTTCATCAAGCTTTCTAGAAACTTCCAACTTTATTCTAACGAGACTCTTCCAATCACATGAGTTTTCAAGTAGAGCGTTTTCGTGTATTTTACTAGACGTATTTGCCATACTCTCCATATACCTCCAGCACCATTTGGTACTAATAATGCAAATGATAAGTAATGATGTGGCGTAATAAATTGGCGGTATTTATATTTTACGTTATGAAAAATTATGGCGTAATACGCTACCAATTTATTATCATGATTTCGTGTCCACGAATGTTCGTTTTCGCGCTTTTCAGCAGGGAAACTTATTTGATGAATAATTATAATGTTGCATATATGATGATTAGAAAAAATGGCTCAGAGCATTACGTTGATGTCTTTGCAGTGCCTCTGACAGGGATGTCCTAGATTTGGGGTCCTGACAGTGGGAGGATTATCAACACTAACTACAGAGCCAGGTCGAATTCATCCACAGTTTAGAGAAGAATTATAGAGGCCGGCTGCTGGGATTGGTAGTTTACCGTGGTGTCTGTGTTCAACATCAGGCGAATTGCGAGTCAGGACACAAGCGGGCCGCACGAGATCTTTCCTTCCTCTTGCATGTCCTGTCTTCACCCTACGTACACACACACACTTACACGCACTACACTACCACACGAGGAGGGGCAACAGTCTGGAGCTTAGAGCTTGCGCCGGCTGAGGCAGTGCTCGGCTGGTGGGGGAGATAACTGGTTGGGTAAAATCTCTACTAGTCGACGTGTAGGACGGCGCCGGATCTCGCCGCCCAGCGGAGGAAGATTCCCACCATCTCACGTCATAAAAACATGCATTGCACCTACTGAACCTCAGCCGTAGCCTCAAATGGCCTTAGCAGTTGTCGCGCCCGAAATTACCAATCAATCAATCAATCAAGAAGGAACAGTGAAAGAATAAAAGGCAGAAGAAACGAAATAAGAGTGTAGGCTTCCGCGGCCGGAGTCAGTATTTACTAGGCTGTCCGGGTGACGCCGCGTCCATGGCGAAGGTGCCGACGATTCGGTCGCCATTCTGCGACCAATCTCAGTGCGTAAATATCATTACGCATCTCGTAAAGATCATTACACTCTGAGAAAGGTCGCGGAATGGCGACCGAAACGTTGGCACCTTTGCCACGGACGCGGCGTCACCCGGACAGCCTAGTAAATAGAAACGAAATAACTCCATGGAAATATTACAAGGCAACATTTCGCTTAACACCAGTTCACTATGAAAAGACTGAAGTTCGTACCACGGGGCAAAGCGATGATTCGCTGGTCTCTACGCTTCGTTGGAAGGTTGCGTGATGGGCGTCACTCGAGGCGAACTATTGGTGAACCTAAATACACAATGGTGTTTGGGCAGAGTATAGGACACTCAATAGTGAATGAAAAATGGAAACTGTTCATTCGTTGGCCTATTTCATCAGAGCAATCAACGTAATTGTCGACCAATGGTTTTGCTATCTGACTTGTACCCAGACCATCGATTTCATGAATACTCTACTTTAAAGGTCTAATTTTTCCGATATGTATTCAAATAGCGTATCAGTTGTATCGATACTGCTTGACTATGCTGAAAATCCAGGGTGACCAACGATAATCGAATCTCATATCATGCGTTTGGGAAGCTAACATGCTATCAATGAAATCTCGTAAAGATCAAAAGAATAAAGATTGTGTTTTAAAAAGCATTGGATCGACCTCGAAAACGACGTGGATAATTTCCGAGAACGATATCCACGAAACCCAGAAAGAGCGAAATGAGAAAAGAATCATTCAAAATGCATTAACTCATTTGGGAGCGCGTCTGCCGGTCAAGGTTTGCACCTCCCCGCTTCCTCCACTCCATCCATCTGCATCTGGCCAGACGAAGAAGTCCTCTCTGCCGCCGCGGCGGGGCGGGGCGAGCGGCCATCGATCGGTGGCGGGGCGGGGGCGCGTGGTAGGCGAGGCGGAGGTGGGATCGAGAGGCCTCAAGAACTGGGGCGGTGCGGGAAGTGGGCGGGGCGGGGCGGGGCGGGGCGGGGCGCGGCGCGGTGGGGCGGGGCGAGTGCCGAAAAAGCCCTCCGGCGCTCCACGCTCTTTCGATTTACCAGCGGGGATTTGCTAAAGCCGGGCATCCGCCCCGCCCAAACGAATTTTGGTGTCCGGCATGATTAGGTGCCTCCGGTGCCTTTCCCCGCCCCGCCGCAGCGCCCTCATTCACGATGTCGCGTCGCCGGCGCTTTTAAAGTAGTTGACTGAGCTTAAGTTGCACGACAAATGAGCGAATCGCGCGTTTGGGAGTTCTTTCGGGTTTGTCACGTAAATGAATATTCCCTTGGAAATATGCTAGCGTGCTTTTTGTCGGAGAGGAAAATGCAGTGTAATTCCAAAGTGCAGCTTTCAATTTAATTTTCAAAAGTAATCAGCGTGAGAGTAACCACCATTCTAGTACATTATATCATACAACAATATTTCTCCGTGAATCTGTTTTTAAAATTTTCCCTAATGAAAACATCTGCTTTTAATGAATGTATGTAATGGTCTAAAAACCTATATTTCTGTATTACTATAATTATTGACCATTCTTGGGTTTGACCTTTCTTTTCCATCATCAACTTCCTAAGTGAAAAGTTTTTACGGGTTGGTCTGCTGAGGAAGGGTTAAAAAACACGAACGATTACACAATTGGAAAGACACAAAGGAACTGAGAAGTTTGTTTTGTTCAAACGAAAGTTTCGAGTTTACTTTCAGTTCCGAATTTTTCGCGGACCCGACTCCTATTAAGCGTGGCTGTACTGTAACACTTTAAAATTGCTTTGTTTCCATACACTCTTACATCTGATAATGTGATAGCAAGTTCATTCAAACCCTTCGTATTTTTTGGATATATTTGGTTTTACATTTTATCCGTTGTCATGTTCCGTGAATTTCAGAGAGGATAGAAATGGGTGTGTAACATTGGGTAACATGTTTTTTTTTCTAATAAACGATGATATAAGGATTTAAAACGTTTCAGGGATTCTGAATTCAATCTTTCTTTTTTTCGAATGGGCTCTGGTTTTTCAGGTGTCGGATTTTTCTCAAAGTCGTGTTTTATGTATTTCCTGTCTCTGAAGACACAAAACTACAACGTCATGTGTAGTATTCGTTTGGTTTGTTTTATTTTGTTTGTCTATTTGTATATATGTCCATCTCTGGCCATCTGTCTATGAACACACAAGCACCTAATCTATTTCTAGAATTTTTTCCAAAATAAATATTACATGATCAATCTAGCTCTACTCACTGCCCTGCGATTTTGAAAAAAATTAAAGTTTGGAGGTTTATTCCATTTAACCTTGGTACTTATTCAATATTTCCTCCAACATGGCTTAAATTTTCATTTCTCGCTACCGCTCACGCAGTAGAGAGAAAGTTATGTAATGCTGCGCGAAAAATCGGAGTATTTCCGGCAGAAAAACTCATATTTTAAAGCCCTGGTTACAAAAACATGGACAAATCCTGTTGATACATTTTTGTTGAAAAATCGTCTAACACGTGGTGTAGGCAAAATCCGTGTTTTGTGGGTCCTTTACACCGAAAAATCTAATGATGGTAAAACGTCTGTCTGACTGTTCGTCCCTACGTCCGTGTGGAAATAATACTAGTGGCTAAATTTTTCAGCCTATTTTCTCCAAAATCGATATTCTCCAATTGATCTGGCTGATGTCGCAGCCCCTCGAATTTGAAACCGATATTTTAATGTTGGGGCTTCTTTACACAAAGCCCCTGGAACATTTTTTAAAATCTTCAACAAAATGGCTTCATCGTGTTTAATTAAATTTTGTTTTTGGATAGAGTGAGGGAAGTTTAAGAGACTCGTGTATGTCTTATTTTCGTTAAAACTTTAATTTTCCACCAATAGCAAAAATTCAAAATACCCTCGGTGTCTTCCTACAACTTCAATTATGAAGATAAAGGTTTTTCTCCTGATAAAATCTGTACCTTGAATATACCTTTCATCACTGAGGTTCCAGGTTCGATTCACGTAGAATCCCTGTAGAACCTCTAGAAAAATTTGTTACGACAAAACGTGTTTTCCTGCTTCACAGGTGCTACTCCAATCCCTGTAAAGCGTCCAAAATCTTACCCCGATCCGACTGGCCGATGTGTAGATGACGCAGGGCATGTGCGCGATCCGAGATGCTACATGTCGGCGATTCGCTGACTCCGCACCACTACGCTGACTCTACTACGCACTGATTCGCTGACTCCACTACGCATCGGCCCCTAGAATACGTATCAGAGGATTACTCAAATTAAAGCCCAAGTGTGCGTCCGACGCCACATAGGCTTGAGAACGTTGTCCCAAAAAGGTGGCAATTTTTTTACGTGTTCCTCGTGTGTTCCCGTTATTGATGTTTTTTAAAATAATATTTGTTCTCCACAATTATTTCTTTAATGAATGACATGAACATTTAGTAGTTTTCTCGTAATTTTAAGTGATACAGGCAATTTTAAAAACAAAATTGTCTCAAAAACTGTTCCAATTATTTCTTTACAAATTTGGAAACACATAGTGCTCAATTCAATGAATAACATGACGTAAACGCCCTTTTGACGTATGGTTTTGGTTTTTCAAAACCTGCCCAAACCTAATTTTAATAAATGTCTCATTTACACTATGAGTGTTTTTAATGTATTATTATATTTGCGAACCCTAGTGCTTCAAACAATTGATTCTCAAATTGATAAAAAAGGCAAAAGCTTTCTGGGAAAATTTGCTCAAAATTGCGCATTTTCAGAAATGCTCGAAAGATAATTTCAAAAAAATGACTTGAAACTTTCTCGCCTTTGCTTCGTAAGAAAAGAAGGTGTTGAAATCCTCTCACGTCGTTAATATTTGCGTGGAGCGTATTATTCATTTGCATTTTTTAGTATAACTACTTCAAATTATTCCTTATGAATTTTCTCGAAAACTTCAGTATTTTCTGTAAAATCAGCGTATTTTTGCGTCTTTTCAAAAAGATGAAGAGACATTTTCTCAAATACGGCTCCGAATTTTTCAATAAAAGTTTGCACATAGGACCAGGTTTTACACTTCTAAAATATTAATGAAGTCATATTTCATTTCTACTCTTAGGGGTCAGAAAAATATGAAAAAATGTCATGTTGACTCCAACTGATGCTTCTGGCAGCTGGAAAGAGGATTGATCAAAACCGAAAAGCTACTACCATGTACCAGCGTACCATTCTTTTGCACAACTAATTATATAATATTTTTCATTAAATTTAACCAGTGTCACAGCTATAGTTCGTATCCCTTTATCTCACATTTCTCTTATTTTATATCATATATAGTTTTTGTCACAGTTGTTTTGGAAAAATTATTTTCTATATGTACTCAAAACATGAATTAATCGGCTCGACAAACGAAAAATCAGCATTATAAAGTTAGTTTATTGATTTACAAAATATTTTAAGGTTCTGCAACATTTATATTACAAATCTAGGTGCATGTTGTATGTATTCATTTCATTGAACTTTTCATTATAAAAATAAGTGAAAATTGCCCTCAGTTCTTATTAGATCATGAACTTTCCGTTCTGTGTTCGACATATTTCTAAGCTTACTTTTTTACCTCCGTGCATTGTAGTCAATTATTTATATTTTTCATGTTCCAAATTATTCTTTTTTTATTTTACACTTTGTTGTGGCAAGTCAGTCGAGTTAGCAACCTGAAATCAAAGATTAAAGAAGATACATTTTGTTCCTTTTCCGTTGATATATCGTATTATCTCCACAAAGTTTCGTAAGCTCGCTTTATCTTTCGTAAGGGAGCTTTCGAGGCTACTTCCCATCTCTACCACTGAATCTGCCTCTAATAGATGTGTAAAGATTCTGAGTCAATACGCCGGTGCAAACCTTGTGAAAATATTTAATTTCCTGTCAACTTTTTTGTAACTGTGGTACGGATATTAAAACGAATTATCCCACTAAAGAACCCAATTACTGGCAAGCGAATAATATCTTTTAATTTTTATTTTATTTCTGAGTGCCAACTTCTCCAACATTGTTCACTGTACAGTTAAACTAAGTATATATTTGACAGTTGTGAACTGCAGAGACTAATCACAGGGACTCCTGGTCGTGACGTCGTCAACCATTGACCATTCTGATCGGTCGTTTCAAACACACGTCATCCCCCGTGCTTATTGCGAGCGGCTTGACGCGAGCGGCGGCGCTGTGCTTTCAGGTCAGGTGGGCAACGTGATCACCAACCGGAACGCCAACCGGCTGGAGTTCGAGCGCCTGCTGGACGGCGCCAAGACGTACATGCGCCACCACAAGGTGCCGGGCGGCATGAAGCGCCGCGTGCTGCGCTGGTACGACTACAGTTGGTCCAGGTGCGTCCCGCCGCGCCCTGCCGCGCGCCGCCCCGCCCCGCCCCCGACCCGCCCCCGACCCGCCCCCGACCCGCCCCCGACCCGCCTCGCCTCGCTTCGCCCCGCCTCGCCCCGCCTCGCCCCGCCTCGCCCCGCCTCGCCCCGCCTCGCCCCGCCTCGCCCCGCCTCGCCCCGCCTCGCCCCGCCTCGCCCCGCCTCGCCCCGCCTCGCCCCGCCTCGCCCCGCCTCGCCCCGCCTCGCCCCGCCTCGCCCCGCCTCGCCCCGCCTCTCCCCGCCTCGCCCCGCCTCGCCCCGCCTCGCCCCGCCTCGCCCCGCCTCGCCCCGCCTCGCCCCGCCTCGCCCCGCCTCGCCCCGCCTCGCCCCGCCTCGCCCCGCCTCGCCCCGCCTCGCCCCGCCTCGCCCCGCCTCGCCCCGCCTCGCCCCGCCTCGCCCCGCCTCGCCCCGCCTCGCCCCGCCTCGCCCCGCCTCGCCCCGCCCCGCCCCGCCCCGCCCCGCCCCGCACCGCCTCGCCCCGCTCCGCCTGCCATGCGCGGCCTGCGCTGCCACTTCGAAAATACTCGGGGGGTGTTGTGGTCAACGTGCCTCCGAGAACCGGCGTTAACCCCAACGATCACACACATCCATCGAAAATTTATGATGAGTAAATACTTACATGGAAAGTTACTTTAGGGTTCTTTCATTTCCCCTTCCCCTTGTTTTACCGTCATTCTTCGCATAGCATTATCATCTGTTCTCATTCACTATAAACTCGGTGTAGATTGCAGATAATGGCTTATATAAAACCATAATGAATAAATAGTAGTTAAAACTTCCTTAAAATTATGTAAAAATTTTCAGAAGGCAATGATTTTCATAACTTAAATTATGTCCCGGTAGACAGGACATAATATAAATTGTAACTGCCCTAAAGATGCGTTACCAAATTGCATGTCAAAATGTCAGGATTTGATATAATGTAATTTTTGGAGACTTACAACATTCCAGTTTGGTAACTTAGTTTGGTTCTAAAATAAACACTACACACTTTCCCTATCTAGCAAATAATTGTAGGAAACTTTTGTGTTTTGAGGCGCGCAAATGTTAACCAACATTCTCTTCGTTAATTCATACCGTATGTATCGTTTATTTTCAAATTCAATCTTCAGTACAATAACTTTAATTTATACACACATGATATATCGAATTATGATTTCTCTGGTCTAACGTATTCTTCTTTTCCCTCCAAATTTTGCGCATTTCGGTTCCAGTGTTCTTACTTATATCACTCGCATTTCCTTCGTTCACTACGTAAAACCGGCGTTTGTTTAGGCAAGTCGTATCCTCCCACGGTCTCAGCAAGCTCTTTGAGAGGCATCCGTCCGCTTTGCCGAAATTTTTGCGTTTACGCGCGCGAGGTAGGTGAAAAGCTGCCTGCAGATCCCTTGACGATCCCTCTGCGCTCTCAAGAGACGAATTAATTGCCAAGGAACGTCGTTTAATCTTCGCGGCAGCCCTGTGGGGAAATCCCATCGAGGACGGGCGAGCGGGTGGGCCGGCCGGCGCGCCGACAGAGCCAGGCCAGCCGCCACCACCACCGCCCCCCTCGCCACCACTGCCACCATCGCCGCCACCACACCATCACCCCTTCCGCACCGCTACCCCCTGCCTCAACAACCCCACCCCCACTGCCACCGCCACCGCCACCGCCACTTCTACTACCACCACCATCACCATCCCATCAGTGCCACCAGCACCACCTCTACCACTACCAAGGCCGCTGCCGCCGCCACCGCCGTCATCATCACCACCACCACCTCCGCCACCACCTCCGCTACCACCTCCGCTACCACCTCCGCCACCACCTCCGCCACCACCTCCGCCACCACCTCCGCCACCAACTTCGCCACTATCACCTGCACCACCACCCCCATCGTCACCGCCACCGCCGCTACTACTACCACCTCCACCACCACCTCCACCTCCACCACCATCGCCATCGTCACCGCAACCGCCACCGCCGCCGCCGCCGCCGCCGCCGCCGCCGCCGCCGCCGCCGCCGCCGTCGCCGCACGCTCGACCCGCCCCGGGCCGGGCGCTCCCATCCGCTCAAGTGCTCGCGCTAAAAGGATGAGTCCCCCCGGGAGGGCCCGGAATGTGTCCGCCGGCCGGCCGAATGGTTGTCGCTCAATTGTTGGTCGAGCCCATGAAGGAAATTCTCCGCAGTCGACCACGCGAGTTGTTTGGAGAGATTTCGCCTAGAAGGGAGAGAAAAACCTGCCCGCGGCCTTGGGAGGCGAGGGAAAGGGAAAAGAACGTTATTAATCACAGGCAAAGAAAATGTGAGGATTCTCATAAAAAATAAAACTATTAAAAGATTTTTTAATAATTCAATCAACTGAGCAACTAAGTAAGAGGTTGGCGTCAAAACCATTGTTCTTTCTAACTGAATAGGAATACACTTTGTAATCTGCATGAGAAGATACGGAGTAAGCCTTTTGGAAGATTTTAATATTATTGGAAAGAAATGTTAATCCGTACTTGAGCGGGAGAGCAAATTTACACTGCACTAATATTTGTAAAGCTAAGATACGAAATGTAGTTCCATTAATAAAATATATTTCTCTTTTTTGTGCTAGTGTCAAATAAACAAAAAAAGTAATACTAAAACAAAAGTCTACAATGTATAAAAGCAAAGACTATTGGCGAATAAATTTGATTTACACATGGAACAAATTATCTCAATACTACATATTCAAAGTCTCCTTTTCCTCCCTGTCATCATTTCTTCAATCGATGTACACTCCATTAATAATTTCTATCCATTACGAGTTTAAATAAAATGTTTAATTCCACATTAATTACAGTTCTTGCGGACGAATCTCGCATCCAAACCAGTTTACCGCACTTCACTGTAATCAATCTTTTCTAAATTTCTAGATATACGACTGTTTTGAAACCTGAATTTGTCATTCCTTGCTGGGACATCTGTTCTTCTAATTCTGTATTTCTGAGTTATCTCTCATTATCGAGCCTTTTCACGAGACAAACCATTTTAGCCTTCGTTTTTCCATTTTATCTAGAATTAATTTGTGTTCCTGCATTCGCTTCATAATTTCATCATTTATTGTGTTTAATTTTCGATGATCAAAAACTTCTTAAAAAATTCGTTGTGACCTCAATATTTTTTCTCTTTCTATTTTTCTCAATTCTTTTTCTAAGACATACAGCGCTGTACTATGTATAATAGTGTCAAAACGTTGTTTTTTTGGCATACCTGGATATTTATTTTCCCTAGAGCAGCTAGTTTTACTTCTTAATTACTTTTCGTCTTTGCGTAATCTTCAAAATATTTTCTGGAACTCTCTTTTTCGAATACAATTATTTCCAAATATTTAAATCCATGACGTGATCCTCCATGATCTCCATTAAGTTATGTATTATTCCTCTTATTCACTCCAAATGCCATACACTTTTTTTGCGGAAATTTACATTTAATTCTGCTTTTTGTATGTTTCATCACGCTTTCGAGTTACGATTCCCATGCCCGACTCATCATTGGGCAATATCACCTGATCGTCAGCAAATAATAATCCATGAACGCAATTTTGATCAATGTAGTACATTTCCATTTCTCGATATTTGTTTTGCTCTTTTTTTAATTTCATATAGGTAAATCTTAAACAAAGTAGGTGATAAATAACAGCCTTTTTTCAGACCTTATGTTGTTTCAAATGACTGCGAAAATTCATTACCCATTTTTACGCTTGTTGATTAATTCGCATAACAAACATTTTCTGCATCTATATATTCGGCGCTAATACCAATATTTTTCAGAATTTGAAAGAACCTTCCTAATGGAATCGTACGGTGTCAATAAATACAAGATGAGTCTCTTTATTCTTGCTAATCTCTTCTCTATCGTGTGCTTTAAGCCTAACGCGCACTGGGTCGGTACGGCATAGACAGAGGGGACGGACGATATTTTTCAAAAGTTGATTACATTGATTTCCGTAACGGTCCGCCGTTACACATTTCCGTAACTTCCGCCGTTTGTAAAAAGTCCGAAGGAAAGATCGTCTGGACATTCCGAAATGCCGATGACGTCATCGGCATGGTCGGATAAGCCTTTGCGTCGTTTCACTGGTGAGGTTATGTGAGCGTGTGAAGCGATCACGAATGTGTCCATTTTATTTAGGTTCAGAATTATCTCGAGATGCAGCGTGATATTCAGTTTTATTTAATGTATTATCTTGTGAGGAGGTGTAATTTAATTGGCTAGCTATAATATATGAATCAGGAAGTAACATTTGCGAAATTTAAATTTCTAGGTAGTTTTAATAGGCTGTGCAGTTTTGGGGAAACTTGATTTAATTGTGACGGTGAATAAATTGTCATGTTTTGGAATGATTTATTAGTTCATAAGTCAATGTAATGTTTTGTATGTGTCTTTCGTAAATTATAGAGCCGATTATTTTCGTAAGTTTCTAAATAAAGTAATTGAATTCTGAGTCCGTCCCTTAGTGAAATTTAATTGTGTTACAAACATATTTATTTGTATCTTATATTTTTCAAAATATCCAATTAAGCTTCAAATTTATCGTGAGACCTCCTAAAGAACAACTATTTTTTTCATCTTCCACCTGGTCGGGATGTAATATGTCAAATTTCTCTTTTGCCATTATCTTTGTGTTTTAAGAGAAGAGAATTTGGACGTTTTTCGACTCCTTCCCTAATTTCCTCCATCTGCTTTTAAAAATCAACCCAATGCGATTGTTTCTTTACTTAAATAATGAATCCGCAGCGCACAATACAAGTCACGGTGCGGAGTGCTCAAAAGTGTCCGAAGTGTCCGTGCCGTCCCGTCTTAGTGCGCGTGACGCACAAAACCTACCGTCCGTCCGGTCCCGTCCGTCCACGTCGTACCAATCCAGTGCGCGCGTAGCTTTACTTTAAAAATGTCGATACAACTTCTATCAATTATAAAATAACTTTTTTCCTCCTCTGTGTTGATTTCTCCATCAAATCTCTTATTTAAATTTCGCCCTTATACATAATATTCGTATTGTTTACGCAGATTCGACTAGACAATGTTCTTTAGCACATGTTATCGGAAAAACTTGGTGGCAGGGCTAGTCTAGGCAACCACCTTTACTTTTGTGTATTACAGGTTGCCTCTTCATTCTCACCCGTTGCTCTTCTGACGACTTAAGAATTTTGGAAAATGTCAGTGAACCGATTCATATGCTCAATATGCACAAGTTCTCGAAAAATTGTCTTTCCATGAAATAAATGAACACAAATAAGCCAACTTCTAGTGAGCAGCTTACTCTGTTAGTAAATAATTAAAATCCGTTCATGCGCAATCGGGAAAATACCTAAAATCCTAAAATGTATACAGTGAAGCGATCTCCTCATTTTAATTGGATTAGGTGGTTTAGGGCATCAACTGATGTCACTGCAGTGCCTCTGACTGGTGAGGACCTAGAGATCAAGTCCCGACGGTGGTTGGATTTTCGGCACCAGCTCGGTCGCTAGGTCGAATTCGGTCCATGTCCGAGGAGAATTCTAGGGACATGTTGCTCTGATTTGTAGTGTTCCGTGTTTGTTTGTTTTTCATCAACACCAGGCCAACGCCGCACCCTAACACGCACGCACGCAGCACCCTAACAAACGGGCTAAGGTCCACGCGCGATCTTTCCTTCCTCTTCCTTGTCCTATCCTCACCACTTACACACACACACAATAACATGCAATACTCTACCATATATGCCGGGAGACTGGTTGGGAGCTCAGAGCTTGTCCCGGCTGGGGCGGTGTCCCGCTAGGGGCGATGCCTGGTTGGGAAAACCTCGCAAACTGCCGCGTAGGTCGGCGCTGGATCTCGCCATCCCGCAGTGGTAGATCACCGCCACCTTCTCTTTATGGCGATAAAAACATACACTTCACTTACGAATCTAATGACCGTACCAGTTGACGCGCCTGGCATCACTTGTCAATCAATCCACATTTTAACATATTTTATTATGTTTTACCAAATTTAATTTGTCTATCGTTCACATTTCATCTAGCAATAATAACCAATCCATATTCCAAAAGAGAGCAGTGGGATGATCTAACTCTTGTTAATTAACCCTATTTTTTATTAATTTCCCCATATTATTAACCCTAAACTTATTAATTTCAGAGAAAAACCATTAATTAATCAAAGTGCAATCACGACCAGCATAGAAATGTTAGCACTATTTGTAGTTGTGGTGCCTCGTTGGCAGGGGGCGCATCCAGGGCGGCGGAGACATCAACACGGCGCTGGGGCTGCTCCCGGACAAGCTCAAGACGGAGCTGGCGCTGCACGTCAACCTGAGTGTGCTCAAGAAGGTCAGTCTCAGCCCCCTTATTTATTACGTTTTTATTCGCTTTTTTCATTTATTTATTTATTTATTTATTTTTATACTTTTTTCTAGTCAAGGTAGCTCACACAAAAAATTTAGAATATATATCGTCTTTGAGTAAAAGTAATATTATTCTGATTTTGCTACTCCAATCGCAAAATTTGATTATGATGCATTTCATCTTTTTCTTTGGCTTCTCCTTTCATATATAGCGTTTTAACTACTAAACCTATGCAGCTTTCTGAATGAAATTTGTTTCCATAGGTCGTTTTTGATATCCGCTTTAACCTTATTTTGTAAAGCGATAAATTGTTGGCGTGGTGGTATATCTGTGTCCTTCTGTCAACTATTACCATTTTCTCTTCTTATTCCTTGTTTGCATGTAAATGTATTTCCTTAAAACTCATATCTACCCATTTAAGTTTTCAAAACAGGGTTCACGCTATGGAAAGAAGTATATTTACCATCATGAAATAGTTTATTTTTATTTCCTCGGTGAATTTTTGCTTCAGGTACATTTCACCAAATTTCATAGATTTATTAAAACATCCGTAGTTTACACAAATGTGCGATCTTTAAAAGTCCTGCCCTTAAAAGTAGGTAAAGTAGGGAAAATAAGGGGAAAAGTAGGGACTTATTTATTCTGCATACCAAACTAATAAAATTATTAAATGTAATGCATAGAGAAAATAGTATTTTTACTAAACAATTCCAAAAGCGAGAATTCATTTGTAAAGTGAACAATTGAAACTTTGATTTAATTTATTATTACTTACCTAGTAATTAAAATGTTGGTAATACATATTTTGTGTAATGTTTTCATTTCCCCTATTTTACGCGTTTAAATTACTGGTAGTTTTGTAGGATTAACCACTGCTATTTCACGAGAACAATTACTACTGAACGGAGAGAATTTCGTTAATTTCTTTTTCTCTTCAAATCAAATGATATGCTTTATTTTTAAGCTTTTGTGTGCAACATGTTGTTAGGAGATTATTATGATTGTTTTGGAAAATTCATTCATGTCATTATAATCAGCACTAGTTCCATAGAAATCGTGTGGCGGTTTTAGAGAAATTGTGATAAATTGGCCAGGCAAACAGATGTCGTGATAAGTTGTAACCTGTTAGGCGTACGAGCAATTATCATTGTTTGCATTATTTTCTCTTTTATATTATGCGTTTATATATGTTTCTTCATGTATAACTCCTTGCTCTGGGGATCTATGTAGAGCGGATGTGTGTGACGTATATACTCGTACTTTCAATGGCTTGTTGATCACAGACCTTCGTGAAGAAATTTTCTGTGCGACGCAGAGTCCAGGGACCGTTTACAAAATAATTGGAAAGACCATGTAGTACCATTCTGAATGTCACGTTGTATAAAGGTTTCCCGAAGCCATTTAACCGCCCCAAGTGGTCAAGGAGGTGCAATGGCAGAGAACTGCACCCCGAGAGGTAACCGCCCGCCCCCTCTGCCTCACTGCATCACCACAACCGTGGACCCCCGCTTAAGTGGCTTTCCGCGGCGCCGTATTGCTTTTGCCGAGAGCGGAATGAAATGCGTATTTTAAAGGTTACGATGCCCATCTTCAGTAACTTCATTTAAGCAGCCTCCCTCTCATTTAATTATCCCGGCTGGCGCGTTGGATCTTCCGCCCTATCGATTGTCGGAGCGGCGGCGGCGTCCTCCTCTCGTCCTCCGCCGTCCTCTCCCGTCCTCTCCCACCCTCTCCCAGGCTCCTCCGACTGCTCTTCTCAGCCGGCCCCTCTGCGTCTACAAGGACACCCCGAGCAAGGCGCCACGAGGCTAGAGCTGGAAGCGCGGCCTCGCTAATTCCTCGGGCACCTTGCAAGTTCAAGGCGGAATTCTCTAGAGACCAGGCACTCCGTAGCGTATGCGTTTTAGCTCGTAGAGCAGTTTGATCATTACAGAACATCTGCAACCAACTTTAATAATCATTGTTGATTTCAAGCAGAAAAACGCCCTCCCACTTATTTTTATTTGGAAATACTTGCTAATTAATTGTAAAATAATGAGTTCTTTTACATTCTTCACTTACGCACGCTCATCAGGCACACAGCGACGATTGTCAGAGCCGTCGACGATTGACAGACTGTTGCAATGGAAAATACAATTATTTCTTCACCCCGCAGCCGGCGACAAAAAAGCTCTAATTTCTGAACGCTTTTATTTTGTTAAATCGCAATAAATCCTAATAGACAGCGGATAGTTGTCTCTAGTGAATTATATTGATCAAATTTGCGTAAAAAACATATCAAAAAGTCGTGTAGCTCATCTACCGTGTTGAATTTCAAAAGAGAAATTTATGTTGTTTGCATTCATTTCAACTCCTGGTTTCATTTTGAGGCGGGTAAGTCAGAGCACTCGATAGTTTATTTCTTGTTGTGGCCACTGAGTTACTCTGTTGGGAATTTTACTTGAATGTATTTTCAACGATACTAATGACAAAACGTGAGGTATGGCTGTGGAAGGCATGATGTATGAATAGCTCTAGTTTTTTATACACTACTATGCATCAGAGTTCATTATAGCCCTTTTTGTGTCACTAACGCAATGTTTCTTAATCCTTTACCCTATAAACCACTGAAAGCTGTAAAAACCTCTTTATTTGAAATAATATTATGCTTACATTGCAGAACGTCGAGATTACGGCAGCAATGTTTTACTAGTAAATTATTGTATTTTAAAGTAATTAACACATAATTAATACTTACGAAATTACAATCTATGACGGTGTACTCAGACCTTACAAAGGTACATAATTTCGTTACTCATGTGAACATCTTTATATTCCTTTAACTTTTAAATACAATATTGTATATCTCTTTTATGTTCTTTGTAAAGCTCGTTATTCTAGGTTTGACCGCGATTGATTACTACTGAGATACAATGTTCCTAATAAGTGAAACGAAGAAATTCTTTCATAATGACATTTTGAAACTTGCGCAGGCCGCTAAGGCTAACACACCACAGGATTTCGCTCTAACAACACACAAGATATTTACGTACTTTCAGGATTCTCGTTTCATAGATTGTGCTAAACAACACGAAAGGAAAGGATACACATCCATGCTCAAAACAGGCATCGAACATTTCCCTTTAACATAAGCATTTACACTCACCGTTACCAGGAACAACTAAAAAAATGTTAAAAATTTTTCCAGATCATAGCCATCGTAAATCGTCCGATACGATATCCCATAAAAGTCAGTAAGGGCGAACGCTTATGACTTCGACGAGAGAACAATATACTAGTTGCCACTGGCCGAAGAGAAATCAATACATATTTACCTTCAGATTACTTCTGATACAACCCAATATGACGAGATCGTCCTAGACTTTTAAAGAAGATCTCTCATAACGGAACGTGAACTTTCCACGAAACATCAGAAATTAGTGAATTGCTACGTTTTTGTCGGAGCCTGTAGACCTTTTTAAATGACTTTTCCAGCCGCCGCGTACTTTAAAATTCCATCTGCTTCAAAAGGTGCCCTGCGGGCAAGAACAGTAGAGCGAGTAATTAAAGAAAGAAAAGAAGAGAATACGGATTTTTCACAACTGCTATTGCGCTTAAGATTTACGGGGGAACAAATGGCAGTGTACCCGTTGACGAAACAAATCCTGAAAGCTTTCACAAGCTCACAAATAGAGGGTGTTTTTAAAGTTACTTCATTACAACTTACATGCATACCTAATTCATTGCAGAAATTGTGTAGCAAAAATACTTCAAATAAAAAAGTGTTTAAATTTATTATAATTATATTTCCGTGTTATTATACTTGTTTCCCTAGAATTGATGCATTTATTGTAGGTGCAAATTGGTTTTCAAATAAGTGTACTTCACTCTTATTTTAAGACCACTTTTCCTAATTGTATTCCTTCCCATTAAGATTCATATTTATGAAATCGTTAGAGAATTATCCAGTAAATAATAAGAGCTCGAACGAATTTTGTAATGAAGAAAATTACAAAAAAGTTATGAAGCTAGTTTGTAAGAAACTCAGCATTTATGACCGTTCATATACTTCATAATTTAATTTTACATTATTTAGTAATTGCAACAACTAAACAAATATATTGAGATTTAGCCTTGGTGTATAGTTAACACTACGTATCTTGTATTATTCTCTGAGGAGAAACAATTCAACAGATTGAGAGACTCGAGCGCGAAACTCAAGCCTCGTGGCTAGCTGTGGGTCAGCGAGCTCGCTTTCCACTACACGGCTCCGGGTTCCCGTCCCGGTGATGCAAGATTATAGGGTGCGTTTTCCTTGCAATATCCCACTATACGTTGCTGTGTGACGATGAGATAATTCATTTCTCAGGTAGAGAAGCCCGGAATAAGGAGTGGGGATGTCAACGTGCTAACCACACGTATCCCCTTAACCTATGGCCGCGAAGCAGGGACGTCGCCGGCAGGCCTGAGCCCGTTCGTGGGCTGTCGCGCCAAGTTCAAGCTGAAAATCGGAGAGTCACTTTTCATTAAATGCCGTTTGTTTTAAAATCAGTGCACTTGTAACATCTTTGTTTAAATATTATACATTATTGCGGATACTAGTTTGTTACCTTATCCTTTAATGATGAATTATTCTAGGGGCTTATAAATATTAGAGACAGAAATATTCAAATGCAATACATGTACAAAAGGGTTAATTATTTTAATGACTATTTGGGATTCGCTTCATTGCCATTCTCGTCATTATATTCTTTTCTGAAAAGTATTCTCATTGAAACTAACTGCTAATGGTCGGCCAACGTTTGGTAGAAAGAAAATTTTAGTGCGTGAAGCGTTTAAATTATCTCCTCTTGTTGTAGCACACAATGACGTTCAATATGCTAAGCGTTGGTTTTTAGCTTTGCTCTTTTATACATGGTCTAACAGAAAGCTACATCACAAGTAGTTCACAGATACTGTTTAATTGTTCAAAAATCAACGGCTGATAAATTTCACAAAAATGTACAAAGAATGTTCTCATTCTACAAAATGAAACGTGTAACGTGATCTCACGTGTACGTTTCACTTGCTCAAATGAACGAATTTAAATCGAATGAATGTTTGCAGCACCCATTTTATATGCAGTAAAGATAATTTACATTGATGAAAACGACTGGAAATTGCATATTCTGTTGAGAATGATAAGCGAAATGATTACAGAATACCATTATCTCGCCCAACCGTGCACTTTCCCCGCATGCACTACGAGAAAAATGCAACTCTCATAATATTAGAGTCAATGTGAATTGAAATAAATGACGTTACCATGATGGTTTTTCGGTACAATAGGTGTATTACGTTCTGGCGTCAAAACATTTTTTCGTGTGGAGGAAAATGTATTTTTATTAGGATGCTCGTTATTTCGGCTAGGTCGGAATTTTTGGATCTCCCCTATCGTATATCATAAAATACGACTTAGGACGAGGTATCGCACAAAAGCGGCGCTATGGAACTAGTACTAGTTATTGCTCAAACCAATAACTGTTATTGCTGATATTACTTTAACAGGATATATATCATTTAAAGAACTAGTGTACCTACTTTCTATAACAAAATTACCTCGGGCAAGATGGTTATTGCAAATCATTTTGTGAGAAGACAAAATAGTTAAATAAGAATAAACTATAACTCAACTAATACACTTGTATTTTTACACTCGTATTATAGTTTGACGTAGTGGAATGTATTTCAAAATAAAATAATTTAAGAAAGCCCAGAGAAAAAATTCAAAATTTTCAAAAAATGGATCCATCGTTTTCTTTAAAATTTTGATGTTGAATAGTGGAAAGGACGTTTGAGAGAATGGTACGAGTACAGATTTCATTTTCGTTGAAAACCCTGTTTTTTTCTAAAATTGCAAATATTTAAACATTTTCAGCGCCTTTCTTCAATTACAATTTGAAGATATTTTTTTATTAATGAAATGTGTTCATCAAAAACAGTTCTTCAAAAGAGCTCACGTTCAATATTTCGAAAATATGAGTATTTTTTGCGTAATTTTAGATGAAACACAGACACTTTTAAAACCATTTTAAACAATTTTCTCAGACATGGCTTCAAAATATGTCTTTCATGTTTTCCTCGTGTGTAGCAAATAACTGTAAAGATATGTACATTTTCTTATAATAATAATTGTAAATCAGATTTTGATCGCTTATGACTATAAAGTTGCACAGCGATCTAAAATAAAATAAAATAAAATAAATGAATAAAAACTGTAAAGATAGTGGTAATGGTCCTACTTTCGACGCACTATGCATTTTTTAAAATTCCAAAAAAACTTCGGAATTGTAAATTCAAATTTCGCTTCATTTCAGGCGTTGCCAGTTCAGAAAATAGTCACACAGAGGTTTCAAAATTCTTTGAACTCATCCCATTATTGTCGGTCATGATGATTGTATGATGTAGATAATATTTTTATGAAAGGAAATAGATTGAAGGAAGGTAATAACTTTTAACTTAAAACTAAAACACACTTCTATATTTTAAGAAGTTTTAATCGCTGATTATAGATTTAAAAATTGAAAGCTCACTTCAAAAGTAACGAAGGTAGGCTCATGAAAAATTATTCATCCTTTTTTGTATTATGTTCTGTAAATACTACATAAATAAATTAGCGTGTGGCGTAACACTGACCTGAAGTGTCACACAAAGAAGAGCTGCTAGACCAACGTGCACGCCATCTGTATGTAAATTTAATCACTTCTTATGGATACATTGTTCTATACATCGTCCTATTTTAAGTGATTTTGACCATTCCTTCTGGGCATGGAGTTTTGCATGGAGCGTTTCGAGAACTGTTTCATTATCATCTCAAGCTGTACTGGTTAAGAAGTTTGATTTATTACATGTATAAATATAATTATAAATTTGTACAAAGTACATAATTAAAGCACGCTTAGGTTTTCGCTGATACGTTTTTGTTATTTACTTATTTTGCAATTGTCTTTGATCATTATAACATTTTTGATGATTTTGGTTTAACTTTCTTGGAGCCGTTTGCGGGTTTTTCTTTATAAATTTGAATCAGTTTCCGAGAAAATGTCTTTTCAGCGTTTCGGAAAATGCGTAATGTTTTGTTAAGAAGAGGGTGGGGCAGTAATGGAGAGCTAGCGTAGACTAAAGAGATTAGAAAACTAACTATTGAGAGAAAGTGTATCATTTTGTAGCACCATTTGTTTATTCATAGCGTGCAACGGTTCCTCTGGTTCCATGGTGTGTCTATGTTACTGTTCAGAAATACCCAAATACATTACTTATGTTTGAGATATATTTGAAAGAAATGAATACTGAAGTTGTTACATTTTCTCCAAATCATTACAGTATCTGCGTTTCTCAAGGACAAAAATGAGAATATGTTCCCGTGTGCCACGAGACTCTCCGTCTTTGCGTGTTTACGAAGTAACATATTTTGGACTTTTGCTATTTTACAGTGTACTGACTAAGAATACAAGTTGCGGTGTGGTCATGTATCAAGGTTACTCCAAATTTACTCACAACAAACTTTGCTTTATAGTAATATATTAATTAAGGTTGATAGCCATTTATCTCCGCTTCATATCTGTGCAAGCTGTTAGTTGTTATACTTCGAGCTGGTAACTCCATGTACCTGAAACTTCGGTAAACAACACTAATGAAGTTAGTTCCTTTACAAAATTACGACCTTATGGAGCAATTCCCTTAACCACTAACCTGGAGAGACTTCTATGTTTGTGATTGTAAGCGATTCTGTAGTAAACCCTAAAATTATACTGTATTTCTCAAAGAGGAAAGCTACAACTTCTTTCAGAGATTCCTTAGCGACATAAATCGATTAAATTACTTGTACGCATGCGTTTCAAGAGCAAAAAGCCCTGAAAACGCTTCCTTAATAGCTCAAGTGAAACATTTTCGATTTTTTCAGATTTAAGGTTTTTGCTTAGGCATTGGAAAGGATAAAACGGAAGATGGAAGAAAGAGCGTTGCCCTAATGGACATTTAAAATTCAACGAAGCTTTCAACGGCAATCAGAAACGTTTCCTTCAAATCGCTGAAATCCATCCTATTTTTCATTAAAAACAACAGTCAGAATTGCAAGTTATATAAATGCCTATTATTCAAGCGCCTATACTAATTAATTTAATTACGTCATTTCAATTAAGAAATAAGGAATATAAATTGGAATAAAATGGACAATATCGTGAAAAATGAGAAATAAAAATGCTATAGTATGAACATTTCCAGATAGTTAAATCTTTTAGAAAATACATAAAACAAAACATTCCTTATATGTTTATTTTAATGTTTTCCTGGCACTTTATGCAACCAGATTTCTAGTTTTTGTTTCTGCTGCTTTTTCTGCTCATTTCTTTAGCATTAAACAAATATAACGTTTTATATCTCTATGGCTCCAAGAAATAAAAATGAACTCCCAAGGGCAGCAGCGAAACTACAAAGAATAACGGACCAAGCATTATTTCTATAGCAAACTTAATTTGTTTTTCCTTTGTTGCATGTTACACTGGAAGCAATCCAGCAAAGCAAATAGTCAATAACAAAGACGTCTGCAAAAGCGTTATACAGAAACTGGCGTTAGGTGACCTAGGATCATCTTCGGATTTCTAATATCATTAACGCTCTGTTTAACTCAATCAAAATAGTGCAAAATAAATTATTAATTTGATTCGATTTGAAACGTTTATTTTTTTATTTAATTTTATTTATTTTTTCAAAAACTGTATTGACGTATGGAGGAAAAATACAAGCAGCTCTCATTTTCTTGTCCCCCATAATGTTCTCCTCATCTTTTAACCACAAGCAGTTGAATGTTGAATAAAAGTTCCAATAAAGTGAGATGAGCAATATTTGAAATCTAGACCTTTTCTCCCAAGTTATGGAATAATCGCCAATGTTAAGTATAACTGACAGTCTACGACAAGTAGGTGTCCGGGAAAATAACAAGAGAAGATTAAAAAATCAAACTTTGTTTGGATCGATTTAAATGAAAGATTAATATTATTAAAATTATATTAAATAAATTCAAAATATATATTATTAAAATTTAATTCAAAAAAGTTTTTAAGATATATTAAGTTATTGATAAATAAAACTTATCTCTTCTCATTTTTTCATAAAATTAATTAAAAGTGAACATCAACTTTTATAAATAATTACACTCATCTGCATAAAAACGCCGTGGTTGACAACGTCTGAATTTCGAGGAACCCGCAATGTGCCGACTGGTTCCATCCTTCAATTCTTTTAAGCATCTCAGGCTCATTCAGGCTCGAAGAAGCTTAAAAACAGCGTCCACTGCCGTCCACCACGGACTTTCGGACATTACATTTATTGAGACGTTAGATAAGTTGAAAATTAAGACCAACCTGAAGAGATGTATGTCTCCTATGTTAAACTGGGGATTTTTAAGGAACATTTTCTCAGAAACTTTTAAAGCTAAATCCAAGCTATCTTTAAGTTATTTATTTTTTGTTATAGACTTCAACAATATATATTTTTAGGAAACTTGTTTTATTTGTGAAAACACAAATTTTTGAAAATGAGAAATTGTTGCACTAAAATATTCGCAATATTTTAACATTTATTTTAATATTCAGAAAAAATCTCCCGTTAAATTAAATGTTTACCTGTGCTAAATTAGATGTATAAATTTGGTAGGGATAGGACTAAAGGAAATTGAGAAAAGTTTCCTTCTATACTGAACATTTCAAAAACGTCAAGAAATATTAAATATAGTTAAGTGTTATTTATAAATAAAAAAATTGTTTTCATATTTGTCGAAAAATAATTTAGAAGTGATCATAAACTTTTACAAATAATTACACTCGTCTGTAGCAAAGCACTTGTCTGTAGCAAAGCAGTTGAAAACTTGAGAAATGTTGATTGATGGTACCGGGTACGTCCGAGCTACTAGTCCCGTTCGTGAAGTGAATGTTTCATCCCGAAGTGTCGGTGATTCCTCCCTTGAAAAATGAGATGCGGCGCCGATCTGCACTTGCGCCTTGCGGGGATTTGCCCTCCAGGTATCTCCTACTGACGGGGCACCGCCCCAGCCTTCACAAGCTCTAAGCTCCCGACCCGTGTTGTAGAGAATGTAAGTGTAAGTGTATGTGTAAGGATAGGACATGGAAGAGGAAGGAAATATCGCGCACGGTCCATGGCCCGTTTGTTAGGGTACGGCTTCGGCATTCGCCTGGTGCTGATCGTAGGGACACGGAAATCTGTGGATCAGACCAACCGTCCGGCAGAATTCTCCGCCAGTCAGCGGAGGTCCGGCTGATTTCGACCTAGTTATGTAGCTAGTGTCAGAAATTCTCCACCATCGGGACTTTAATCCTAGGACCTCCATGTCACAGTCGCTGCAGAGATGGTGACTTTGTTGGCTCTGAGCTCAATTCATCCGGTGAAATTGAAAGAACCATACATTACATGCCTTGTAGTTTATCGAAACTTCCCTTTCCTTGTTTTTACATTAAAGAACATATAACAACGTCGAAATATTATATTCTACATGGTTCGTCCTAGTATGTTTCGTTTTTAATTTGTGTTGTTTAAGTTTATTCTTATAGACATTAATATAACGGGAAAATTTTAGAATGCGGTTGCTCCATGCCAAAATGGTAATTGAAAAACCCATTATTTCGAGAAAATAAAGTTTCAGTATTTTTGGAAAGCCTTTTGCTGATAATGGGTTTTAAGCTAGAGAAACCATTGAATCTACTAAAGATATTCACAAATATTCTGGTATAAAGGTGCGTCTTGATGTAATAGCTCACAGAATATGCAATAGTGCGTACAACGCATTTTTGCTAAGAACGCTGGTTACTGTGTTTTGACATGAATCTACCAAAGGTGAAGTATTCGGATTCTGGAAGATCTGTAATGCATCCCACCTCTAGCAAATGCACATGCAATTCTCAAGAGTCATAAAAGCTCCGGAACCTTATAACTCCGAGGGAAACGAAAGCTTAGTTTATTTCGTATGACTTGTCTTGCGCAGGTCACCATCTTCCAGGAGTGCCAGCCCGAGTTTCTACACGACTTAGTGCTGAAGATGAAGGCGTACATCTTTACTCCAGGAGACCTCATCTGCCGCAAGGGCGAGGTTGCACGGGAGATGTTCATTATCGCCGATGGGATCCTGGAGGTCATCAGGTAAGGAAGAACGATCGATGATCGTTGAAAACGCGAAAGATGTCCGCTTTCATGACCGGCGAATCCCATCAAATTATTTTCAATCAATGAATTCAGCTTTTTTTCTCTATTCTTGACTTCCTCATTATTAAATGAGTATTGATATGCGACTGTCAATGCTTACAAACTACAATGTCATTTGCGCGTTGTTTGAAAATCATTGTAAACATTTGAGGATCTAAAGCCACTTGTCATTAAACGGGTATTCCAAGAGGCATCTGGCAATGTTAGACATCTGTTGCAGCGAAACCGGCCGCGTGCTGACCACAATGAAAGCCGGGGACTTCTTCGGAGAAATTGGTATCCTTAATCTCGACGGCCTTAACAAGTAAGTAAGCCACGAATATTCTTTCTATCACACATACGCACCTGTTAGTACCGGGTTATAATATATATATATATATATATATATATATATATATATATATATATAAAATTATACCAAATCATCACTGTCGATTACGATTTTTTTAGGAAACAAAATTCTATCCGCTCTTTTTAGCATAAAATAATTCAAGTCTCAATATAAATAATTTTCAATACTTTTTTATAAGTTAAATCTAACGAAACATACATTGAGGTTTTCAAGAATGTAGGAATATATTCTACACTCAGGACTAAAGATATGTTCGTCAAAATTATTTCAGAGCTAATACATATGCAAGAAATCATTAAAAACTACCAATTTTTTGCATGTAGGAATTCATATTTCATATTTGTTATAAATCAAGTACTTGTAATTATATTCCTGTGTTGAGCACATTTAGTCATCTATTAAAAGTTTTTGTTTAATCTCTCGATTACAGTGAGAAGTATCTCAGATAATAATTGAAAATGCTTCCAATATTATATCGAGATCTTACAGTTTTTCTTTGTCGTTGAGTTTTTCGTTCTTAGGTTAGGTAGCTAATAGAGTAAAAAGCTGTTTTAAATTCGAAAGTAATGCATATCTGGCTTCTTTTAACGAGGCATCTACATTTCGACTTTAACGAATACTTGTTATTACCATGATTATGCAGAAAAATATTAATAACTCCTTTTCTTATTTATTGTACAAGGGTATATTGAGATTTTCATTTTCACTTTCATCAACAAACTTCACAATTTTCAAACAACAAACTATTATACCAATATTTTCAATTCTTGAGCGTTGTTGTACAATAAGTTCAATTTCAGTAACTTGAAATTAGTTTAACATGTAATTGATTAATAATGCATTATTCACTAACTGTACCGGACGTCTCCTTTGCAGAAAATACTACTAGTTTTTCCCATTTTCTTTCAATTATTTTGTCCCTTACTCGAAACCATTGGCAGAACCTATTTTTCATCAATACACTTTCCATTCTAAATTTTCTCGGTAATTAAATGGCTGAATTTGAATATGGTGATCACATGGGAGTTAAATACAAACAATGGTATGCAAATTAGGCCCCTACTCTTTCGTTACAATTTCATATCATGATAACATTTGTTTCTCTCCCATCAACTCTGTTCCCATTTTCCTTCTTTATTGGACCTCGGAAACTAGCAACAATGGGCATCAAACATCAACCCCATTTAAATTGCAAATTGAGCAAGGTATTACAAATTGCAATTTCAAATCAATTTCCGCGACATATATTCACATAAATTGTACAAATTATTATTAACCTAATTAATTTAATTTACACCATATATCCATTTTATTATTTCGTACGTGTATGGAACAAATGATAACTACGAATTTACCAAAGTAAACCATTGGAAGTGATATATATCATTATGAGGTTACCTTTATTATTTTAAATAGTACCTCTATAACAGCACATATTTTCGGATATATTTCTAACGTTTGCAATTCTCGGAAATACAGACTGAAATGAGACTTGTAATTTTTTATGTCTTCATTGCTCTATTCGAGGAAAATTTATTTTAATTATTGACCCTTATTTCTGTTTAAAAAATTACATTCTTTTCAAACAAGATTTACTCGAAAAAATACTAGATTTTTCAAAACTTTTTATATTAACTTACTTGAAGATTTATTTTTTAGAACAAATTACAATACGAAAACAAGGTGGCTTGCCAAATTGTTCCGTCTGCTTCATCTGTCACATTTCATATTTCTGCTTCCCTGGCCCTTAAATAGTCATGGAATTTTTTCTAAACCTAGGCTCAGCTTATTAAAAACCCGTACATTTGGCATGCTGTTAATGTTAAAACTAATGGAACTACATTGTAATGGAAGTGTAACCAATACCCTGTATTTTAATAGAAATAACACTGTTTTCTTTCGTAATTAGTATGACAACCCAATTCTCATCTCTTTTTAAAATTTCCTCTTAAATTCTTCAGACTGTGTTCTTACATCATTGCTTTTTCTCTAGATGATAACTCGGCTGGTGTGAAAAAATCATGAAATGGCCATAGTTCACAACTTTTGATATTTCATGAGGCACATGCTTCGAGCACTTAAAACAGCAAAAGTATCTTAAATAATCACAAACTTGTAACTACGAACTATTTAAAATAATGAATGCAAAATGTAATTAGATAAATCATTCACTGCGAAGCTGTCACATTGTAAATTGATCAACCACACACCCCTCATCCGTTTCTCTTAAGGAAATTTAAATTTTGACGCAGATATAAGATGCATTGCAATATATTATTCTGCGAACGAAAGCATTGTGAATTAATTTCAGTACAAAACGATTCCAATTAATGCAATTAAAATATGATCACTACAGAAGCAGTAAACTACGAAAAAAATATACCATACCAGTATATTATTCTTGCATTATTTTACACTCACTTTGCATTATTTCGCACTTGCGGTTTTATTAATTTATATTAATCACTGAAACTTGATCATCAATGACTGACAAGTTCATATATTTGATCTCGTCAAAAAGATTGTTTATCCAACATTCTTGCCATGAAAATAATTTCTTCGCAGGCTCCTGCCAAAACGTAAGAGCTCAAACACTCAAAAACGCATTTTTTCGTTAATATTTACAAACATTTGTCAAAATGACATTTGACAAAATATTCCGAGAACATTTCAATTAACGCGCTGGTTTACTTATCGTTTCCGCACAATATAAATTTTTATTGTGATTAATAAAAACACCTACATTTTTCAGTATTTTTTGTTTGTTTTTGCGAGCTTCAAATATCTTAATTGAAATCAGAAATTCATAATATTGTAGAGAATTGAATTTTATTGTAATGTGGAGAAAAAATCGTAGCCATTTTTGAGAAACTTGATTGGAACGTTTTCGAAAATATGCCATTATTAGTCCCCGTATACTCAAAAACTTACGTCATTTCTGAAAAATTATCATTAGAGATAATTTGAAATGTATGTGTTAACAAACATATTTGACAATGAAATACATCTGTGATATAAATTTGAAAAATGTGGGAGATATTTTAAAAAATTCATTTGCGTATTTTTTTAAATCAAAAGAATAGGCCAAAATGGTGTTTCCGTTTCCAAATTTAGTGCAATTTGCACTTAGTGACAAGAACAAGAAGTTAAAAGGCAAAATTTGGAGTCGTTTTTTAGTACATTTTGTTTTTAAAATTATCCATTTTCCTTTAAATTATCCGAAAACTATTCATATTTTTGAAAAAAATGTACATGATATTGTAGAACTAATTGTGAGCAGCAAATTTAATATGAAGAAAAATATCGTCTAGAAAAGAATAAGAAGAAAATGAAGAAAAAGAATGTATACGGGGTTCCAAAAATTTCAATTTTCGAAATTTCAGAGTTAACAGTGAAAATTCTTCCCATTCCACCTTTATAAGTTAATTCTACTCCATTCAAACAAAGTTTTTGAAAAATAGAAACGGTACTTTTTAGAAAATATTAAAAATTTCGTCGAGGCTTCATGTAAAGTATCTCCCAAAATCAAATTCAAATTCTAACAGTGGTGTGTAGTATGAGAGAATGTGAATTTATATAATTACGAGAGGCATTTTGATTTGATTTATTTCATTCAATTATGTGTGAATCTCCTATTGGCTAGAAGGACTTTGCACAAACGACCCCGCTAGAATTACCCAAGGGTCCTCCTTCAATGACTTTTAAAATTAGGACTGAATACTATATTTGGCATATTCATCGTTGGGTATTTTAACCTTCCGGGTACAACCGAAAGGACAATATTTCTCTCTGTAAAGTGAAGCGGTAAAGAAAACTAAAAATATACGTAATAATACGGTGTTATCAATCAAATGAATACAAGTATGTTGATTTTTTTAAATGTATTTCTTCTTGTTCAAGGGTACTAGAATTTTCCACGATGTTAAATGATTTTTCACGATCAGAAAATGTGCTTACAAGCATCTCGAGATTTTAGCTTCGAATTCCCATATTTCCAAGAGAAATTCTTTCTCAATTTTTGGTGAAGTTCTAAGCGCAGTAGTATTCCTGTTGTCACAAGATCACTTAAGAGACTTAAACTCCGAATCTCTAGATTCCTGTATGAATCCTCATCACCTCCATCTTTGTGATGGAGTTAAGAGAGTTTAGTCATGTTTCTTCTGCCTTCAAAATACAGCTACCAATCTGAGGGAAATTCCAACCTCATTCCCACGTATGCTAGGTGCAGTAGTATTCGTGCAGTCTCTAGATCCTTGCTTCCAATTTCCAGATTCCCGACAGAAATTCATATTCCCCCCCCTTACTTCTTGCCGAGTGCAAAGAGTAATAACATTCCTATTGCTCCGAGTTCTCGTATGAACCTTCAGATTCCAATCTCTAAATTCTCAAGCGAAATCGCTATTCCTTTCCCGCTTGTGTGTCTGCGAACGCCTATGTGCCGTGCGCAGGCGGACGGCGGACGTGCGTTCCGTGGGCTACTCGGAGCTGTTCAGCCTATCGCGCGAGGATGTATTGGCCGCCATGAAGGACTACCCGGAGGCCCAGGAGATCCTACAGAGCCTCGGCCGCAAAAGGTAAGACCGATCCCACCTACCTCCGGCCGACCACATCCGGACACGCTCGGACCCTCTCGGATACTCTCGGACACGCCTCACCCCCGTCCCGTCCCGTCCCGTCCCATCCCGTTCCATCCCGTCCCGTCCCGTCCCATTTCGTCCCATCCCGTCCCATTCCGTCCCATCCCGTCCCATCCTATCCCATCCCATCCCATCCCATCCCATCCCATCCCATCCCATCCCATCCCATCCCATTACATCCCGTTTTGTCCCGCCCCGTCCCGTCTTTAAAATAATTGTCATTATTATTAGTGGGGAGACTCAGGATTAGGCCTTAGCCTGGACACGAACCAGTCGTCTCGCCACGTATCGCTCCGTTCTGACCGTCCCGTCCCGCTCAATCCCACCCCGTCCCTCGCTGTCCCGGATTTTTGACACTAGGTGCATAGTTAGATCGAATTCACCTGGTGTCTGAAGGAGAATTCTAGCGGACGACTGCTCTGATCGGTAGTTTTCTATTCAATTCGTGTCGATTCAATTACATTTCTATTCACGTTTCTCCGATCAGTACCAGGTGAATGCTGAAGCAGTACCCTAACAAACGGACCGCAAGCGATCCTTCCTCTTTCTTGTCCTAACCTCACCCCGTTCACTCACGCGTGCGCGCACGCGCACGCAAGTAGAAAATCAAGGAAATTAGAGTACCCACGGCCAACAGTGGAATATGGCTTAAGGTAGTGCGACTGACACAAGAATACGGCTCCAATTGCTCATGAGATCGCTGTCGACATCCTGTCAATCTGTAATTTTTTTTCGATAAGATCTCGCATTCGTTATCATTCTGTTGATTTCTTTTTTAGTCCAACAAACGTCGCCTTTCATCAGAAGAGTAAAAATAAATTGCAGAGGAAACGTGAATTAAGAGGACGTCCTCGGAAATTTAATTCAAAAAATATTTTTATTTGTTATTTGTTCAATATAACACAGAAAATTGCGCATTACATACAACTGCAGTAATATTTACACATGTTGGTTTAGCCGGATTTATATTTACCTAATATCCAAAGGTGAGTCAAAAATACAAATTCATCTACATAAAAGCCTAGTGATTTCTGTGAGTAAAATAAGCTTAGTAACCTGTTATTTGTAAAATAAAAACATCTGTTGAGATCGTCAGAACTCATTTGCCCCATTGCTTTGACAAAGAAAAACTTTCCGAGTGTCCTCGTTACCAGGAATTTTAGTGGCTCCCTTTGATAAAAAGAAACGAGTAAATTTCCGCTTACAAACGACCTGTGTAGCTACCTTCGAAGGCAATCAATTCCACTCCAATTGTATTCTAGCTGTATCTTTAAACCGTCGACTGAGCACCTCATGTATATGTAACAGAACTGGAAACCGTGAACATAAAACGACCGAGGATCTCTCTGTCTCGCTCTCTGTTCTTTTTTGAGCGCTGCCAGAAGTAAACCTTCGCCTCTCTTGTTTGCAAAGGAAGTTTGTCACATTATGTAGTAGCGGGTTCTGAAAGGTTCTCGAAAACATAAATCTTTGCATATTTGACCACATATTGACATAATGTCATTTTTATTAATCAGTAGAGAGATAAAATAGATGCGTAAGCGGGATTTGCGGAAGAACAGATATCATAGGCGCACAAAAGAAAGTTGTCAGAAGAACTTTTTCAGAGCAATGATACAAATGAGTTCTGATGATCTCAATAGAGAAATTTTTATTTTTCATGTGACTAGTTACTAAGCTTATTTTACCCAACAGTAATCACTAGTATTTTATGTAGACAACTTTTTAAATTATTTATTCTAAATAGACATAAAATAAATAATTTTTAAAAAAAGTTGCCATACCCAAAAACGTGGCATATGTTTCTCTATGTATGTTGACGCTGTTGTTTTTTTAAGTCATAATTGTGCCACTACCCTCCAGTTTTTTATCGCAAAAAACTCCGTGAAATTGTAAATTGCGCATTTCACGGAGTTTTTCCCGATTTAAAAACTACAAGGTGGTGGCGCCATTCTGGCTTCGCATTCGAATTCAGCGCGTCGACAAATATAGAGAAACATGTGTCAAGTCTTTGCGTCTGGCAACGTTTGGCTTCTGTCGAGTATATGCTACAAGACATCAGAATCTAGCATTCATATGTTTGTTTCGCGATTTAAAAAAATGGTGTGTGGTAGCACAATTCTGGCTTCGAATTCGGAATCAGCGCATCGACACACATAGAGAAACACGTTTCAAGCCTGGGTCTGGCCACTTTTTTGTGTGTCTGTGTAATTATGTCTAAATTCTGTTCAATAATAAGTAAATATTACTTATCAGAAAGACACAACAAATTTTCGAACTTCGAACGTCGCATTTTTCACGAATAAAAGTCGAGTTTGTCCAATAGTGACTCGCGTAGTTTGCTGAAATTTACATCTGCGACCACACCTCTCCCCCACACTTTTCCTTCTTCCTTTAAAATCTAAATCACTGAATATAAAGTAATTTAAAACCGATACGCTTTCTTGTAAACGAATATTTTAGCAGAGATTATAGTAAAAGGAACCCACCACAATTGGACGATAAGCACTGTCAAAAAAAGTACAACCCTTTGCCATGGCACTCATACACACTTCAAATTCTGAAGTAACAAAAGTGAAGACCTAACTACTCTTATCTGCGCTGCCTTTCTAGTTTTGCACTGTCGAAGATAAAGGTATGTAGAAAATTATCAGTATAATGTTTTATAGTTTGAAATCTTAGTCTTTAAAAAGAACATTACTTGAGCGTCTCCCGTTTGGCACTTCAATAACTTAATGCCAGTAGGAAGACAAAAGAGGTTTAATTTAATGTTTCAAATTAATTATCATAAAAGAAAAACATGAAATAATTAACCGAAGTCGCGAAAGAACTGCAGTGCCATTTAACATCATAATATGATAAGCGTATTTTCGATAAAACTATACAGTATTTTATAATTCTTCCTCCGAGTCACAACTGTCTGAAATGATTTTAAAATTTTTAAATCTGTGATTACTTGTAAATAGCTTTTTAATTGTCTCAAGTATATTTCATAGCAGTAAACTGCTCTACCTTTTTAAACAGAAACTGAACTGATTTGCCGAATTTCTCTCTTTCATGGAAAATACAAAGAGCCACAGAACTCACATTTCATTGAAGGACAATAAACATTGTTGTTTGCTAGTTATTGTTGGTATACATTCGTTTTGAATCTCGCTCTTACTCACTCACTTTATTACTTCCTCCGTTCCTCTCTCTTTCTGTCTTTCTCTCGACGTTACAACAGACTAGCGGTATCAATTGACGCAGACAGGAATTGTCTTCGAACCGAACAACAGACTTTCAATTAGCGTACATTTCATTCCCCTTACATTTAATTAATTTTCAGCTTAAATACTTGAAAATAACACAAATAATCCGTAATGTCTGAAACATTTGTACCGTTCTTTTTCTTTCAAAGCAGAAATCAGGAAAATATGTAGAAGTCACAACGAATATGTGAAATCGTTTAAGATCTGTAAATATTGAAGATTCGATTTGCATGAGGATATGCGTTCAAAATGTATTATTACGTGTGTAGTACTATAGTATTTTCTGACATCTGTAGGTTATTTTGCATACCCCTTAAGGAAGCAAACATTCGAAGGAATGGTAATATTGATCTCAAAATTCTAAAACGTAGAGACCATTTAGAACTCGCGTCTAAGTGAGAAGTTTTTAGAGTTAATATTTTCTTGCAAAATTCTGAATCGCAGCAGATATCTTTCTCAAAAACATGCCCTCCTGTTTTGCTTTTAATATAAAGTTGAAAAGTTGAGAAACGAAGTTGATAAATAAGCAAATTCCCATCCCAGTTTCGTAACTCATTTCTGGAGAACGACATCATGTGTCCATGTCACTAACACTTCTCAGTTCAACAAATTGAGAATTCTCTCTTGCAAATTAAATTTTAAAGTGGGCGAGAGTATAAAAGTATTTGAATTCAAGAAAAAAAATTAGGGGTGGACTTGAAAGAAAAGTGAAGTAGCAAATTTCTGAAGCATAGAGCGCGTAGTTGACATTTTCTGAATCAGTGAAAACTTGTAGAATGTGCTTAAGTGTTGTGAATGGGAAGAAAGGCTAGAGAAATCTACTGAAAACGCTATAGCATAATAGATATGGTAGAAGCAATAAAAACTCTGATGCAAATACAATTCTACACTATTTTACAAATATTTCCTTACCTCGCAAAGTACTAATCAAACACGAAAAGAAAGTTACTGAATATAAATGTTAGTTAAGAAATCGTTTCACTGGGAACTGCGACGGTTATTTCATTTTCATGTTTTTGAATTATAGTGTAAACTCTCTGTATTGTACAGCCAGGGGAATTCTCTAAAATGCTTTATCTCTAACCACTTTATAATGAAAAAATTATTCCAAAAAGACTTTACCTGAGTTTAGTTTCTTTATCTTTTAATTCATAAGATGATATGTATTCTTGGCTATCCGGGATGAGCCGCGTCTCGGTCAATGGTACTGACGTTTCGGCCATCTTGCTGTGGCCTTCTTCAGAGCTACACTGAACTCATAAGATGATACATATCTCCATACAACAAAACTCTTCATAGCGAAAGAAATCATTCGATTACTTTAGTTACCCTATGTTTTCAAATAATTGTTTTTTTACATGCTTTAGATTTAAAATAATTTAACACAAATTTCCAAAAATATAAAAGTAAACTGTAAATACTCGTACATTCGTACGCCAGATATCATTGATATTTGCCGTAGTACATGCCTAAAATAATTTCCTCTCTCACTAATCAAAAGAGCCCATGTTTTAAAAAATCGACTAAAGGCATGGAAGTTTGATAATATACGTAAGAAGGGAAAATTGAAACCCATATTATATTGCTTCTTCTTTTGACAATTCCTGGCTGCCTTGTACCATTATAAAAAATAAAATAAAAGAATTCGATATTCATGTGGGATACATGAGAAAGATTTTATATTGTAAATAGTGGTCAATTTTTGTGAGCGAAAACAGACTACGTTGCTGAAAATCAGAGATTTGTAGATAATGTACGTGCTGTTAAACTTCGTGTTTCTCTTCAAAGCTAATTGAAGAAGCTCCCACCGAATTATAATTTCTTTCCCCTCATACCCTAATTCCGACCGGCCTCAATGCCCGAAATGGTTCACACGCGTACCTACCGACTCAAAGCTTCGAACCGAAGGATTATGGATTCAAATATCGCCCATCGCATGTGCATTCCTTGTCTTCCATGTGTTGACCTCAAGTTCTCCTGAGACCAGATCCAAGGTACCCGCAAGTGGTTTAATAGTAATTTTTTGCAGAGCCTTGCGTAAAACGTTGAGACAACTTCGTGACCAACATCTTCAGTGTCTTATGAACTGAAAAAGACTTTTTGAACGTTTTAGTCTAAATAAAAATATTAAAGAACTGTGGTGGCAGTGTGAGCTGTCAATGATAAATTTCCATAATGACACCTGCATTTTAGACTCATTTGCTCGGTTAGAGATGCCTACCTAGCACTGAAATGTAAATTCTATTAAAAATGAAAATGTTCACAACCGCGTGTGTTAGAAAAAATAGTACCACTGGAAAGTTTGTTCCCAAATTTGCACGAATAATTTTGAGCGACCAAGAATCGAACACAGCATTATTGCGATTCAAAATGTTATCCCAAAATATGCTTTTTACACACACAAAATTACAGATTTTGTTTGGTGCATACACAACCCAACAGTGGAGCTTACTCATTGTTAAAACTAAAATATCAAACAAGAGGACCAAATATTGAGTATCGCAATTTTCTACTGCTATATGTGTGTAAGTACTGTGAAGATGTATAACGTGAGATAAATAAATTAATTAACGAACAATATTACTGTAAATGATATCAAATAATGAAATCAAAAAATTAATAGTAGGTATCCCTTCTGAGTCGTTATTTATTTTAATTCAATTGTGTAATGCCAACTGTTTCTTTTTGAAATGATTTACTCTGCAAGTTTTTATTCCCAAATAAGATATTTATAAAGGTAAGTTTAAAATTGATCTTAATTCCATCTAGACATGAATCTATTAAGTGTACAAAAATTAGATTAATGGAGAAAAGTCATGAACCAAGAACATGTAAACTCTTTTGTTGATGTTAGAACTGTGTCAGTTTGGACGATTTTTGTACGCAAGTGTGCTTTATTTTATTGGTATGACATTTAAAACTCCACAAAAACATAGACATGACTAAAGATTTATTATTTATCTTTCTGTACCGATTTCTTAATTATTTTAGTTACAAGGAAAGTAGACAGAGGGTTTGAGGTGAAGAGAGAGAAAGGGAAGACGGGGCGAGGCGGGTCACTTCAATTTGATATTAATAGATTAAAATATATTCATTGATAATTGTAAATTTGATTCTTTACTTACTTTTATGCATAATGTTTTTCTCCGAAACACGCTAAAAAGTGCAGTTATTGGTGGTAGTGTGAAGCATCTTTACACAAAATCCGGAAGTCATGTACGCCATCTGTCTAATATATGATTCTGATAAATGCCCGAGAAATGCCGGGTTTCGTATTGAGAGTACGTTCATTATATATACAGTGCTACCAACTTGCTGTAGGATCGTGGGATCATTAACTGCTCATACTGCTGCCACACTTGGGAACTAATTCCATATATCGTGATAACGTGGCTGATGTTTTGCCACATGATTCCCTAATTCTCACCAATTAGCGTTTTCCGCTAGAGCTCTAACTTAACGTAGGAGTCATCATTAATAATGGCAGAAATCAATATTTTCATACCACAAAATATAGCTCAATGCTCTAGTCTCCCACCTAATTCCAGTTGTTAGAAATTTCCAAATCAATTTCAGTTATCACTACATCAAAATACACAATATTTAATAGTTTTTGTAATGTATATTTTCGATATTATCAGCATGTACTTCGTAATAAATATGTTCTGTATTTCATTGGTATTTTTCAACTCTCAATCTTAACATTACTAAAAAGGTTATATCAATTATTTCATGGAAGTATGTGTATGTTGGACAGGGAGGGGGAGGGAGAAGGGGGTTCTTGTTAATGAAAAAACAGTTCAAGGGGTACGGCACAGAAAAAATGTTGAGACGCGCTCGTCTAGTGTATCGTCCGGTGTTCACCCTATTGGGACGCAGGGGGTAGAAAAAGGCCTGAGGAAGGCTGTACGTTGCGCAAGCGCACAGAGTTGAAGGCATGAGCCGGGCTAGTGTATGGTCCGGATACACCCGATTGGGACGCAGGGTAGAAAGTAGAGGCTATAAAGACAGAGAAGTAGGAAGAACTAGTCCTGAGGAAGGCTGTGTGTAGCGCGTGCGCAGACAGATGGAGGCGCGCAACTTGAGCTGATTTAGTGTATGGTCCGGGTGCACCTCATTGGGACGCAGGATATCGAGTAGAGGGTATAAAGAGGGCAGATGGAAGAATTCTCTCTGAGGAAGGCTGTGCGTTGCGCGTGCGCAGACTGATGGAGGCGCGCAACATGAGCCGGTCTAGTGTATGGTCCGGGTGCACCTCTTTGGGACGCAGGGTATCGAGTAGAGGGTATAAAGAGGGCAGAGGGAAGAATTCTCTCTGAGGAAGGCTGTGCGTTGTGCGTGCGCAGACTGATGGAGGCGCGCAACATGATCCCGTCTAGGGTATGGTCTGTATGGTCCGGGTGCACCTCTCTGGGACGCAGGGTATCGAGTAGAGGGTATAAAGAGGGCAGATGGAAGAATTCTCTCTGAGGAAGGCTGTGCGTTGCGCGTGCGCAGACTGATGGAGGCGCGCAACATGAGCCGGTCTAGTGTATGGCCTGTATGGTCCGGGTGCACCTCTTTGGGACGCAGGGTATCGAGTAGAGGGTATAAAGAGGGCAGAGGGAAGAATTCTCTCTGAGGAAGGCTGTGCGTTGTGCGTGCGCAGACTGATGGAGGCGCGCAACATGATCCCGTCTAGGGTATGGTCTGTATGGTCCGGGTGCACCTCTCTGGGACGCAGGGTATCGAGTAGAGGGTATAAAGAGGGCAGATGGAAGAATTCTCTCTGAGGAAGGCTGTGCGTTGCGCGTGCGCAGACTGATGGAGGCGCGCAACATGAGCCGGTCTAGTGTATGGCCTGTATGGTCCGGGTGCACCTCTTTGGGACGCAGGGTATCGAGTAGAGGGTATAAAGAGGGCAGATGGAAGAATTCTCTCTGAGGAAGGCTGTGCGTTGCGCGTGCGCAGACTGATGGAGGCGCGCAACATGATCCCGTCTAGGGTATGGTCTGTATGGTCCGGGTGCACCTCTCTGGGACGCAGGGTATCGAGTAGAGGGTATAAAGAGGGCAGAGGGAAGAATTCTCCCTGAGGAAGGCTGTGCGTTGCGCGTGCGCAGACTGATGGAGGCGCGCAACATGAGCCGGTCTAGTGTATGGTCTGTATGGTCCGGGTGCACCTCTTTGGGACGCAGGGTATCGAGTAGAGGGTATAAAGAGGGCAGATGGAAGAATTCTCTCTGAGGAAGGCTGTGCGTTGCGCGTGCGCAGACTGATGGAGGCGCGCAACATGATCCCGTCTAGGGTATGGTCTGTATGGTCCGGGTGCACCTCTCTGGGACGCAGGGTATCGAGTAGAGGGTATAAAGAGGGCAGAGGGAAGAATTCTCCCTGAGGAAGGCTGTGCGTTGCGCGTGCGCAGACTGATGGAGGCGCGCAACATGAGCCGGTCTAGTGTATGGTCTGTATGGTCCGGGTGCACCTCTCTGGGACGCAGGGTATCAAGTAGAGGGTATGAAGAGGGTAGAGGGAAGAATTCTCCCTGAGGAAGGCTGCGTGTTGCGCGTGCGCAGACTGATGGAGGCGCGCAACATGAGCCGCCCGCGCGGGGCGGCGGCGGCGACGGCGGACGGCGAGGACGGCGCGCTGGACGCCGCGGACGCGCGCGCGGGACGACGCATCGTGGAGCGCCTGCGCAGCGACGTCAAGGGCCTGCGCAACGCGCTGCGCAAGAGCCGGCGCAGCGCCAGACACAAGGTACGCACCCGCCGCTGTCCGCTTCCTTTACAGCGCTTCATGTCCGCCTTTTGCTTCCATCTTCACTATAGTTCGATTAATATTTCTGTCTACTTGCTGCTGGGAGTGGGGTAGAGCGATATTGCCACTTACTCGGGCGGGAGATACAGGGTCCTTTGGCATTCTTGCATCAGGTCACAACAGCAGTAGTAGCAGTATCAAGAAACAATTCGTAAAGACAGCACTTAACGGTGACAATAGAACCTCATACAATGCCTGAGCCGAATGACCAGATGTCTTAGAACCAAACAAGTAAAAGCATCAAATGGCGCTCTTCAATTTTCTGTTGATTCGCGCTGTAAGATTCTTTTGTTTTTCTTAATATGCATCGGCAACTTTGCAGTGGCATCATCATAATTTCAAGCGTCAGATTGGATAAAGGAACTCCCTTAGCAGCCACTAGCTGTCAAGTAGACAAACATTTATTCAGTCAATTTGCTCATTTGATTGATTGGATACTAAGTGTCTCCTCGGATGTGTCGATTACTTTTAGTAAGTTACGCGAACGAGAAGTGTATGTAATATCACGGAAAGGCATTGGTGTTCTCCGCTGGAACGTGAGGTCCAGCGCCGGCCTTCACGTAGGCTTGTGGGGGTTCACGTAGGCTTGCTACACACCAGTTTTCCCGACATGTAGTCACAGAATAGAAAGTAAACAGAAGAGAAACTCCCGTGCATTCCGCGTGTGAATTTCTGCGCAGTGCCGCCATACCGTGTCCAAGTAAACTGCTGCTTTTGAGCTACCGCTGTTGCTTTGTTTCCGTTTGTATTGCGAATGATTTTTGCAGTTTTTAGTTTCTATGATGAAGGGTTTATTAACCAGTGGTCGCTCAATGTAAAATTTAATTCGTTTTGTGTATTAAATTTAAAAATCTATTAGAGTATACTGAGTGTAAATAAGAAGAAAGGTGGCCGGTGGTGTTCCGCACCAAATTGTAAAAATAATTTGAACGCTAATAAAAACATTCCAAAAAACAAGGAACGGTAAGTAATTGAAAAAAAATTTCTTCAAACTAGAGAAATTCGAGAAAATAGTGAAATAAGTTTAATGGAGGTAGAGTATTCTCTATCTATTCCTATGTAAAAGACTCGTGAATACTGTGTCAAGATGGTGGCCGACGCAACCTCTCCGCCTCTCGAAAATCAAAGGACACGTCAATTAGTTTCCTTTCTGTATACTTTCTATTCTGTGGTGTAATAGTGTGTCCGCTCGCAACTGGTTTTCTGACGAGCAGTAGTGTTGGTCATGTGTGTGTGTGTTAAGGGTGAGGACGGGACAAAGTTGAGGAAGAAAAAATCGCACGCGGTCGCCTGGTACTCGGCACAACCACGAAAAAGTATCTATCAGAGCTGCCGCGTGCAAGAATTGCCCTCCAGACCGTGATTGAATACGACATAGCTATGTAGCTAGTGTCGGAAGTTAACTAGCTCAAGTAATGTGGCATTGTCAGAATTTATAGGAATATTGTTCGATAAACAATTATCATATTTTTATAACAACTTACCCTCCAAATGTTGATGACCCTTTTCAAATAGACCCCATTACGATACAAACACTTGACCCACCTTTTTTCAATCTTCGAAGACATATCGGAAGCCATTTTTTATAGGTCCTTCAAAGTCGCCTCTGCAACTTTCCTCGTGTCTTCTGAATGCTTTCCAATAAGTTGTTTTTTCACGTCGGAAAAAATAAAAATGTCACATGGTGCTTGATCTGCACTAAAAGGGAGGATTGGGGATACACGCCACATTGATTTCTTCAAGATATTCAGCAACGACATTCGGAACGTGCGTCCTTGCATTAAATGCAGCATCCAGTCTGTTGCTTGGGAAATGTCACCTTTTTCTGTTGAGATGGCATTGGAGAAGTTTCAGGATAGGGCCATTTTTTTAAATTTGGAATGCCCCAGGGGCTTCATGTAAAGTACTCCTTAGAATTAAAATATCGGTTTCGAATTCAAGGATGTCAGCCAGATCGATTGGAAAATATCAATTTTGAAGAATATCACCTGAATGGTTCAGCCGCTAACATTTTTCACAGACCGTCGGATGGACTGACAGACAGATAGACAGACAGGCAGACAGACACACAGACGTTTTGCCGTCATTCTATTTTTCGGCAAGAAGAATCCACAAAACATGGACTATGGCTACATCACGTATTAGAGGATTTTTTTTCTAATTTTAGCAGTTGGATTTATCCACGTTTGCGTTAGCAGGGCGCTGTAATAAAAGATTTTTCGGCCGAAAAGTCGCTGTTTTTTCGTGCAGCATAACCTAACTTTCTCTGTATTCCGTACGGAGAAAATAAACTTAAATAAAAAAATATATTGAATTTAGAAGTGATGCGTAATTGAGAAGAGAATGTGCTTGACGGGCAGGCTCTTGTTGCAGGACGAGTCGCTGGAGCTGCAGCCGCTGGAGCCGGGCAGCGGCAGCGGCGGGAGCAGCGGCGGGCGCAAGGGCATGCTGCGGCGCATGTCGCGCGTGCACGGCAGCGACGAGGCGGGCGGCGGGGCGGCGGCGGCGGCGGCCGGGGCGGGCGCGGTGGCGGCGGTGGCGGGGGTGGCGGTGCCGCCGCCCGACGCCGGCGGGCCGCCGTCGTCGCCGCTGGGCGCGGGGCTGCCCCTGCTGCAGCGCCTGCGGCTGCTCAAGGAGAAGCAGGAGCGGGAGGAGCGCATGCGCCAGGCGCAGTTGCTGGCGCAGGGCGCCGCCGCGCCGCCGCCCGCGGGTGAGTGCGCGCCATCTTTCCTTTCTCTTCCTTGCCCTGCACTCGCCCGTTGCACGCACACTCGCATGCATGCCGGGAGACCGGTCGGGAGCTTAGAGCTTGTCTCGGATGGGGAGGGGGGTGCTTGGTGGGAGATACCTGGTTGGAGAAAACACCGCAAGCCGACAGGTTGATTGGCCCCGTATCTCGACATCCAGCGGGGGAAGATCACACAGTCGCCTCCCGCGATGGAAAAACATGCACTACACTTACGGGACTAATGGCCTTAGTTGACGCGCCCGGAATCACTAATCAATCATTTAATCAATCCAACACTCCTCGCGCTCCACATGACCCTTCCAGTCAAGCCCCATCCTCTCATCAGCGGCGGCGCTAGGCGTTTACCGACAGGGCGAGCGCCGGAGTCTGTCGAAGTCAGGAACCGAAAACAAAATACTAACTTACTCACTCAAGGTTCTGGTAAAATTAGAATGTAGTTGACATTTCGTGGTCACATGATGACCCAAGCGCCGTAACCTGAGGTACAGTTAATCAGAAGAATCGGCATTTGCATATAGTTGTTAACAACGAGCTTTTCTATCTCGTTGGTTGTCACCTAGAATTAGGGAACAAATGAATCGCGTGCCTTGAATGTTGTGGTTAACCAACTAAGCAAAGTCTAGTGTCGAGTGTGAGGTTATTGTGTTTTAAAGTGCGTAGTGGGTGCGTATTTTCTGAGTAGAGGTATTGTTGGATTTATTGTTATTGTTATAACTGTTTTAAACCTTTCTTGTTATTGTTGTTTATTATCGCCGTTTTGTTATCGCTGTTTGTTTTTTGGCTATTGGTATCGTTTCGATTTGTCTTCTGAAATGTCAGAAGAAAGTGGCAAACGCGGCCGCTTATTGAATCAAACAGTTCTGAAAGCAGTATCAGGAATATAGTGTTAGCGCAGAAAGTACTGTTTAAAACACTAGTGGAGGGTTTCATTTATAAAAACCACTGCATTTTTTGTTGACACTGCGCACGATGTAGCGTTCTCAAATAATATTTACCAATTCTGTTACTTTGTTATATATCTGTGTAGTTTGGGAATATGGGGGAAGGATCAGGAAAGGTAAGTTTTGTAATGATCTTTCTTCCACTTGTTACGAGTTTCTCAAAATTACTTTCCTTTGTTTGCCTAGTTAGTGTTGAGAGCAAGTGGCAGAGCAAGCGCGCGCAGTATGCAGCAACACCGCCCCCTCCACACCTAACTGTCAACTACATTCTAATTTTATTTGCACTTTAGTACTTTTATCATCAGGTCGCCTTTTAGCCATTAAGCCCCTTCTGCGACCCACCCATCCCGCCACGTCACAAATCTCTTTCCATTCTCGTCTTTTTATCTCCACGTTGTTTTCGAAATGGGACACTCTCCCTTATCAGCTGTCGGAGATGGCCCGTCCTCAACAGTTTCTGAAACTGACTAAAAATTAATTTAAAAAATAGAACTCAAAAAATTTGTAATGATTTAATAAGTTTCTCTAAATAATCTACTATTGCATTCAATTTGCGAATTAATTTCATATCAATAATGAATTTGCTAGTCAATAATTCATAATATTTTATTAACAAATGTACCATCTACATTTTTATTATTTTATTTTTGAGGGGGTTCTAAATTTCTGTTTTGAAGGCCCGATATTGTTTAGCCCCGACACTGTATTTCATACACGGCTGATCTGTAGTGTTAATCGTGTATACCGTGGTTCAACCAAGCTTGGAAGAGTTTCCAACCTAGCACTTGTAACGATGAGACCTGCTTAGTGAAAATCAATAATTAACTCCGCGAGACTTGTACAACCTTGTTATCCATTTTCACTTCATTAGAGGTGTAACTCCTCTAAAGGGATCGCTCCTACATAGAATAATTGAATAATTTATTAAATTTTTAACTTGTTAATAGCTTCTCGTGCCTTTACAAACTTTAAACTAGTCCCTTTACTCTCTGAACATTCTCATGTTGAAGGTCTGTTTTCTAGTTGACGTCCAGGAGTACGACAAATTTCCCCTTTAATATTGTGATTGATTCCAGCACTCCACTTGTTTATAACATGCGAGAGTGGAGTTAGGCGGACTTTGACTTACGTATGCAGAGTTACTATTTAAAATTCAATTGGCAATTTCTTCAATCTGTTGAGATTAAATAATCCGTTTACTTTATTGTGTTATATTATGGGTCAAAAACAATGTAAATTCATCACAAATATTTTATATAACAACTATCTTTTTACACACTGAAGTTTAACAATTTTCAATATGAATATAAGTTTCATCAATATAAATTTCCTGCCATAAAATTTTTCACTTCTCGTTCGCCTACATCAATATCAACAATTTTTGCTCTATTCAGCCAGCGATATTTTTTTATCATAATCTTTCAATACACACTCACGATAGCCGTCACAAACAAAGAAACTGGTTCAAGTAATGGCTGCAACTAAAATCAATTTTGTATTCTGAATCCACAAACATTTCGAAAATGTGTTCTCTTTTGAAGTTAAGAATTAAAATTCACATTCTAGTACATTTGGCTGTGAAGGTACAGAACCTTCACCTAAATTCATTTACTGAGTAAGCCAATAAAAACTGCAAATATATTTTGAAGATTTACTACAGATACTCATCCATTAAGCAGCATAGATATTACGTAGTGCAGTTTTTAAAAGCCATATACATTTGTCCCATTATCTCACGATCTATTTAACCTCGTGCTATAAAATTTTAGGAGCAGCTAGGTGGAAATGTTTTAAGACAATGTGACCAGATTTATATCTTTTGAATATATTTTGTAATTTGCAGAATATTTGAAGTAAAAGTCAAAATGTTTACAATACTTTTTCTGTATTTTTCTTGAGAAATCCTTTAGTATTGCACTAACTGTACTGATTTTGGAAACATATATTTATTATTACTTAGTTGACCCCTGGAGAAACATTTAACATTATAACTTGAGTATGGGGCAAAAGTGTTAAAAAATGTCAGTTTTTCGAAAAAAGCATTTAAGTTAGTTCTTCTATGAAATCAGTTACCTCCTCATGGTAACAAGTAAATAAAACAGTGATGCATATATCATTTTATTTTGAAAACTCTAAATATTTAGTAAAATTTAGAATCTCCAAAATGTCCTAAAGTCAGATTTTAGGTGTATTTCTTCCCTTAATGTTTGAGAATGTCCCCTTGTCTAACAGAGAGTGGCTCCCAGTGTAAAGCTCGTAGGACTGTCCGCAGGGCCGCTGTCTCCGCTGTCGCCGTCGTCGTCGGCGTCGCCGCCGGCGGCGGAGGCGGACGCGCAGCGCCGTCTGCTGGCGCGCGTGGCGGCGGGGGCGGGGGCGGGCGCGGGGGCGGAGCGGCAGGGGCGCGTGCTGCACGCCGCCGCCGCCTGCGCCGCCGACGTCCTCAGCAGCGCGCTGTCGCCGCCCTCCTCCGCCACCACCACGGTGCCCACCGACGAGTCGCGCCACTCCTCTTCCAAGGAGCCTTCGGAGGATGAGGCGGGCGCGCCGCGGCCCCGGCCTGCGTCGCGCCTCTTCACCAAGCTGGCGGCCAGCCTCACCAGCAAGGAGGCGGCGCCACGCGGGGGCGGGACGGCGGGGGCGGGGCCCGGGGCTGCGCCCGCGGGGACCGACGCGCCGGCGGTGCTGCAGCTCAAGGACAAACTGCGCGCCGCCGTGCGCAAGGAGAGCAGCAGCGGCAGCAGCGGGAGCGCCACTTCGCCGTGCGCGCCGGCCGCGCCCACCTCCGCCGCGCCTGCCCCCGCCCCCGCCCCGGCGCCCGCCACTCCCGCCCCCGCCCCTGCCCCGGTGCCGCCGTCGTCCGCCCCGCCCACGACCGCCGCTGGACCCACCACCCCGCCCGCCGCCGCGCCCGTGCCGCCCCCGGTCAAGAAGCAGCCGTCGTGGATGCTGCTGAAGCAGGCGGCGCTGGCGTCGTCAGCGCCCGCCACCACCTCGGCGGCGCCGGAGCCCGCGCCCTCGCTGCTCACGCCGCGCGTCTCCACCAAGCTGCCGCCGCTGCTGGGGGTGATCGCCAGCGAACAGCCGCCGGCCAAGCTGCAGACCAAGGTGTGCGAGCCGTCGTCGCCGCTGGCGCCGGACTCGACGGCGGCGCGCGCCGACGCCATGGCGGAGGCGGCGGCGGCGGAGGCGGCGCAGGCGCAGGCCCAGGCCCAGGCCCAGGCCCAAGCCCAGGCTCAGGCTCAGGCCCAGGCCCAGGCGCAGGGGCCCGGGCGGCCGCGACGCCCCAAGCCGGGCCTCCTCAACCTGCAGCAGGACACCAAGTTCTACATGTCCATCGACGACCTCTCCCCCGAGTACTCGGGGCTGCCGTTCGTCAAGAAGCTCAAGATCCTGAACGAGCGCCAGAAGCTGGCGGAGCTGGAGCGGCAGGTGGCGGGCGCGCTGGCGCGCAGCTGCAGCCTGGACTCGAGCGGCGCCGCGTCGGGCGCGGACGCGGACGCCGACGCCGCGTCGGGGCTGACGCGCAGCAGCTCCGAGGCCAGCGCCATGGAGTACGTGCGCGCGCAGCAGCTGCGCCTGGCCAACCGGCGCAGAGCGTCGCAGCACACGCAGACGCCCACCGCGGCCGCCGCCGCTGCCGCCGCCAGCGCCGCCGGCGCGCTGGCGCTCAGCGACCTCGACGAGCCGCACTCGCCCGAGAGCAACGAGACGCTGGAGCGGCGCCACCTCAAGAGCATCCTCAAGAAGCTGTCGGCCAGCAACCTGCTGGCGGCGGCGGGCGCGAGCGCGGGCGGGAGCGGCAGCGCGGGGGCGGACGACGGGGACGCGGGCGCGGGCGGGGCGAGCGGGAGCGCCGACGGGGACGCGGCGGAGGCGGGGCCGGCGGCGGCGCCGGCGGCCGCCGCCGCGCTGGAATTCCGCCGCCTCATGCGAGCCCCCACCATCGAGGGCTACGCCGCGCGGCACAGCAAGCTCACCAAGAGCGTCACGTTCAATCGGGACACGCTGTCCTCCCCGCCCGGCGGGGACCTGCCCGCGCTCTCCCCGCCCTCGCTCGCGCCCGCGCCTCCGCTCTCCGCGCCCCCGGTCTTGGGCGGCGGTCGGCCGCTCGGCACGTCCTTCGAGCGCCAGGACACTGTGGTGGTGGCGGCCGCGGGCGCCCCGCCCGACGCGCCGCTGCCGCCGTCCCCTGCCGTGTCGGCCGTGTCACAGACTGCTGTTCAAGTGACGACGACAGTGCAGAGTGCGGTTGTGGCAGTGACGATGGCCGAGACTGTTGTAGAGGCCAGGTCGTGTACAACCACCACGCCCGCCATTACATGTTCCACGCTCGAATCGCCCACGAAGAAAAAGCCTCCGATTTTCTTGTGCCAAAACCCTCAGTTGAATATCTCAACGAATCAAAAGAACTTCTTTCGACCTTCTCTTTTGCTGCCTTCTCACGGGAGTACCGAAGAGGAATACTTCGGGGAAATAATTGTCGGTATTAAACAGGTCCTACAGAGTCATCTGGTTAGTAACATAAATATTATAAAGAGCTTTTTTTGTTTTTAACAGACAGATTTTCTATTTTTTTGAAATATTTTGCAGGATGAAATTCAACAGAAATTTCAGCTTAGATTCCAATCTCTAGAGCTTGAAGTTAAAAAACGAGACGAAATCATCAGTCAACTTCAAAAACGAATACAAGAGCTCGAGGTACGCCTTTTTTCTTTCTGCACATTACCGCAAACCTTCCAAATAATAAATTGAAACCTTGTACTGCACTCATAGATCATATTGTCATCACCACCTTACCATTCTAGACCCCTGACACCATCCATCACCAGGAGAACGGCGATGACGGTGACACATCTGATGACTTAGACGAAGCTTCCGATCAGCCCTTCATGGTTGGTACCTCATAGACAGTAGCGTCTTGCATATTCCTATATTTTCATATCCAATAAATGTTATGTTCATGCGTGGTCTATTGAATTTGTATGCAACACTTTATAGCTTTGCTGATTTTGCTTGGATTGCTCCTCAATACATTTTCGGCTTTCAAATGTTATCATCAGTATCCATCTCATTCATTATGCGTTTTGAGGTCTCAAACAGTATTGTCATTTACAATACAAATTATATATTGTATTGAGGTCTGTAAATTATTCAAGACCCAAGAACGGTTTAATTTTTATTACAATTTCTTTGTTTTTCATGGAAAAACAATGTTTTCATAAGTAATACCACTATGAATTTGAAATACTCACTACTTGGTATTTAGTATGCTCAAACTACTATGCTTAAAAAATATACTTATTTATTGAAAGATACATAATTTTTCTATTACACTACTACGCCAGTGGCTTTCTAAGCTTTAGCAGAAACGAGAAGGTAAATATCTTGATTTTGCTTGTTAGGTGGATGGCCATTCTCTAAACCCAAGCACCTGAACACTAGAATTATATGCACCGAAAAAAACCGTTCGAGTATACCAGATCCATGATACTGTAACAAGGAAACTTGGAGATTTCTTCTACACTCGATAACTGTATACTAACCCGTTACGAATGCAATTGTTCTCGCTCCTCCACTAACCATTCATTCGCGTCATGATATCCAAATTCTTTACTTGTTTTAAAATATCTATTGTATGAACCCAATAGTAATTTTAACAGATAGTAATAACCCAAAAAATATAGTAGTCAGTCTCGTTTGGTGTAACAAACAATATGGTCATTAACCTTCAACCACAGTAACCTTTCCACTACAGAAAACTTTTTGGAAACGAAACTCAAAAAACAAATAATTTGCAAAGGTGGAGAGTTGTGAATTGTGTATAAAGGAAAGCTTCCTCAGATATTACAAAGCACCTACCTTTCAGATAGAGTCCATCCATTATTTTGTAACTTGAAACTGCGACAAGTGGCTGTGGAGAGGGTGGAGGGCGAAGAAGCGATGTGGTCGTGAGCAGAGGGCGGGTGCTTGCAGCGCGGGGACTCGGTGGACACGGTGCTGGCGTCGCCGCCGGCGTCGCCCGGCGCGTCCCCGCCGCCCGCCCCCGCCCCGGCGCCGCACCCGCCAGTGCGCCACCGCGTGGGCGGGGGCGGGGGCGGGGGCAGCGCGCGGCGCTCGTGGGAAGACCACTCGGAGGAGGAGGCCGCCGAGCTGCTGGAGCTGCCCCGCTCCATGAGCCCCCAGGCGGCGTGGAGCGGGCGCGGAGACGCCGTCGCGCTCGACCTGGGCTCGGACTCGGCGTCGGGCTCGGGCTCCGGCTCGGGCTCGGACGGCGACTCGCCCTCCGACGCGTCGGACGCGTCGCCGCCCGCCAGCGACGAGGACGGCTGGCCCCCGCGCGACGACGCCCCCGCGCGCAACCGCGACTGGGAGGTGCAGCTGCTGGCGCGCGAGATGGAGCGGCGCGAGGGCCTGCAGCGCCTGCAGCGGGACGTGCGCCGGCTGCAGGACGCCGTGCGCGCGGGTGGCCTGCAGCGCCTGTCGGCCTCCGAGCTGGACACGCTGGAGCGCACGCTGGCGGCGGAGGACCGCAAGGTGCGCGCCGCCGCCCGCGCCTTCAGCCTGGACGCGGACGACGGCCGGGAGGCGCGCCGCGCGGGGGTGGCGGCGGCGGCGGCGGCGGTGGGCGGGGCCGCGGGGTCGGCGCCCGCGGCGCGCGCGAGGCGCGCCGCAGGCAGCCTGGAGAGCCTCCTGCACAAGACGGCGCAGCTAAAAAACCGGCTGCTGGGCGCGCCCATCTCCCCGGCGCCCTCGCTCGCCGCCTCGCGACCCTTCCCGCCGCACGCGCACCCCGCGCCGCCCCCGCCCCCGCCGCGCGCCCCCGACGCCGTCGCGCGCCGCCGCCAGTTCATGGCGGCGCGCTCGCTGTCGGAGCGGCCGGCGGCGGCGGCGGCCCCGCCCCCGGCGTCCTCCCCCGGGCCGCGCAGCGTGTCCAGCGGCAGCCTCGCCTCCGCAGCCGCCTCGCCCGCGCCTTCGCCTTCGCCCTCGCCCGCGCCCGCGCCCGCGTCCGCGCTCGCGCCGCTGGTGCGCGGCCTGGGCCAATTGGTGCGGCCGCGCGCGGCCGCGCCGCCGCACCACCCGCTGCTCTCCCCGCCGTCCGCCGCCGAAGCGCCGTCGCCGCTTCACACCATCTCGCAGAGCTGCGGCGCGCCGGCCTCCCGCCGCCCCGGCGCCGCCCGCGCCTCCTCCGACCTCTGAAGTCGCTCTCTCTCTCTTCTCTTTCGTTTCGACGTTACTCCTCTTCGAGGAACACGAACGTGCAACTGAACACCACGCTGGCTTGTGAGCGGTATTCGTTAAGTCCGTACTACGTTTTGTCATGTTGTTCTCTGTACGAGATTTCCATCGACGGTTCTGAACTCAAGAGTGCGAACGTTTTCCGTTTGCTATATGTTTTGCCACGTTTAACAAACTAATATTAAGAAGCACCAGTTTGCCACACAGTTTTAGATAATTTTATCCGTACACGTGTTATTTCGGCGTGTGAGCACGAAAATTGTCACACTACAAGATTATCTCATTGTGCAATATATTACGTTCGTAACCAATTATATAATAATACAAACAATTATGTGTATCATGTATATTTTAACTGTACTTATACATTTGAGGACAGCACATACGTTCAAAAAACGTTTTTCTCTGTTCTTTGGGTGGTATATAATCAGAAAATTCAAATATTTGTAGATGAGTACATCAGAAGATAATTTTAGTTTTCAGTTATTGGTCATAGGGGTGAGCACCCTGCCTTCCAGTGCCTGATGGTGGGACCAGGGCGCTCGGGGGTGTCCAAGAAGTGGTGTACATTTGACTGCGTAATCAGCACTAATAAGCGTAGTTTATGCCAATGTGAGCTCTGAAGCTGAGGGAATAGTTCATTAGTATGTAATAAACTGTCTCAGAGGTGCTGGCTCTGATTAGAAGTTAAAGCGCTGTGGGAAAGAAATGTGAAATAAATTGATATAAAATATTTTATTATATGCATGTTGCTGCATTGTTTGCAGTTACAAACATAACTACCTAGTTTTTTAGATCTCAAAAATACGTTTTGAATTATGGCATTATTAGCAAGTATGTGCATGGAATTTAAAGCATACACCAAATAGAAAACATTCTCACTATCACAAGTTTGGCCTAGATTAATATTAGTGATGAGGCAAGAATGTTTCTAGACCTGGAAACTACTACATTTTCATAGTAACAAAATACTGAACTTGAAAGAAAAAATATTTGGACATAGCAAGAATCACCAATTATTTCACAATCTTTTGGTTCAACACTGTACTTAATCAACAGCAGTACAAGTTGAAAAATGTATATTACAACTCAATTAACATAAATTTCATTTTATAAGACTCATCAATTTTTATCTTGAAATTGTGAGAATATAGACAGCTACTGGAGATGTCTTTCAATAAAATAATGATAATTCCCATGGAAAATGTTTTCTTTCTATCCCAATTTTTTTTTGTAAAATCTAGATTTTCAAAAATTATTTGCTTGTTGAAATCAGTGATAAAATAAGGATTGCACTTGTATTTTAGAGATCTATTCACAGTGAGTAAATGTAAATGTTATATGATACTAATTTTTTCAACGTACAAATAAAACAATACATTGATTTTTCATAACAAACTCTTCTGTTTGCTCAGAATCTAGAATAAAACTTGAAGACTTCTTTAAGAAGTCACATGTGCTCTGATATCATTCCTTAACAATGAATATTGTGGCTCTAATATTCAAGTGTCCTTATCACTGCAAAATGCAACGGGGGTGGATGTGCTTTACAGCTGAGCCTTATTGTTTCTTTGGTATGATTCTAAAATTTGTAGCAACTGTAATGGTATTTAGAAAATAAAATAATCCACATACACTGCATCTACAAATAAATCACACATTCTGAGATAAAGCACTCTTAAAACATTCATTTTGAGATATCGAATAGACTGTCACGTTTATGTTTTAATTAATATTACAAAGTGATAATGTTATAAAGGGAAATAGAAAATAGCAGAGCACAAATTTGTCAGTGAACATAAAAATGTTAAATAAAAATTTCTCATTCTGCATTTTTATACAGGAAATGTAAAAGAATGGAGCAATAATAGATTGATAAATATTGCTAATTGTGTACCATGTCCTCTTTGTTGAGACCCTTTATTTGAGACATTATAAGAGTTTAACATAATTAAAATGTGGTAGTAATGAAAATACTTTTAATATAAAAAAAATCCTTCCAAATTTTGTTGCCAGAAAATATGAACGTTATACGAAAATTCTTCAGTGCATATGTTTATTGATCACCTGGCTTCTTACTTATGAAACATTTTCCATTGGAATATAACACACAACAAGTTAAGGCAAGCATGCTGTTTATTATTCCTTAAAGCAATATTGTGTTAAGGTGTCAGAGTATGTTTGTAAGTTCAGTTTTACAGTTCAAGGACAAGTTTTGTTGAATGGACAAAACTCTATGTAATATGATATTCTGAGCGCTTTTCCCCTAAAACCAATTATTATAATGTTCGTTAACCAAAAGAATGCATGTTCAAGATAAGAAAAAGTGCCATTAATTACACATCAGTACATGTAAGTATTTTTCTTTAAAACCAAAGACAATTATCATTTCTGGTATGATTTATTTGATAGTTTTTATTTATTCAAGTTTACAATGAAAGGGAGATTAATTGAAATTTGTGATATGGGCAATAGTAAAAATAGTTTATTGTATTCTTCAAGAAAACACAATACATACCAAAAATTTTGGTCCAAATATCAGTTTTTCTAATAAAATATATCTGAATGGTAATGACTTTTTCATAATCCAACAGTGTTTTACTGGACTACCCGAATTAATTTTGTGAAATTTCATTACACTATTCAGCAAATTTTCAGTACAAGAATCTTTTAACGTTCTTTTCACATTTCTTTAGGAACAGATAAAGTCAAGTGAAATGGGCCAAGAGATCCAGCTCTTATTGGTTTTCTGGTACCTCATAATATAGCATTCATGTATTTCAAATATTTCTAACGGTAGATTACATTGCTAGATCAAGGATACATGTAACATTCAATACATTTTTTTTTTAATTTAGTTTTTATTAGTGCAAATGTTAGTTCAGTACTATTTTGAAACCCAAGATTAACTAATGGTCAGAATTCTAATGCCATTCCTAAAAACCATGATCTTTAGACCTCAGATCTTGAAGAATCCTCTTGTGCTTTCAGTAGCAACATAAGGCCAAAAAATTTGATTCTCAACTGAAATGAAATGTTGTCAATAGTTGATGAGAATTGATATACCTAGATAATGCAAAACTAACCCTTCTTTTTGTCTGTTATAAAAATATGTATATCCTTTAGAATATTCATAAAACAAATACGCATGTGCTTCTATATTCAGACAGGGTTGAATAATTGACAATACTTATATTTCAGCTCAATTATAGCTCAATAGGGATGTTTCAGCAGTTTTACAGTAAAGATTGATCACAAATTATATGATAAACAAAGGAAAATCATTCTGAATAAGACAAAGTAAATTAAAAAAATGAACTGCACTTCATCTTCATTTTGTTTAACATTTTGTACTACATTACATTTCTCCACTCCTGAATGCTTATTTTTTCCCTAATTTTAGGAACATTTAAATATTTAAAATATTTTGGAAAAGAAGCACACTAATTATTTTGACTAGTGGTGAGACAACAAAATTAAAAAATGGTTTTACGTTGGCAAAAAACATTTGGAGCAGATTTTAAAACAGGCTTTATCTTGAAAGATTGGTTCAGAGAGTCGCAACAATAGTGAGCATGTTGAAAAATCTACAAATCGTGAGTCATTATTAATTAGTGATAATATCCATGGGTGGCTTTGGCAAGGGGAGGTGGGTGACATATCCTCACCCAGCATATTTTCAAGTACATCAACTAGTTAATTCCAATTTCTTAGACAGACACAACTACTACAGCTCCAACTGAAGCAGCTGTCATTTTCCAAGTTTTACTGTCAGAGTATATTATTCATGATTAGCTGCAACTTAACTTGAGCTTTTTAAAATACCACATGCACCTTGTTACCTTCAATAAATTAATAACAAAATTTTCATGGCTTAAACAAAAATTCCAAGGAGGTACACACTTCTTTTGATGTCTGCCTCAAATTTCACATGCCCATCATAATATCTGATATTCAGGCCTTATGGTTGGAAAGTTTTCTCAATACACAGGATTTTGAAAATTTATTCACTAAGTAAGAGAAGTGTTTGGAATAGGAAGGTTAAAAAGGAATTCTGATAACTTCAGGACATAAAGTTGATGATATTAATATTAATATATCAAGGAATGGAAACAACCTTGAAGAATTTATAATAACTACATCACAAATTTAGAATAACTTGTACACTGTTCATAAAACCAGAATCAGAGTTTGCTTTGTAAGTTTGATGTGTCTTTTATAATATTATTTTGAAGGTACAAAACTGTTTATGCAGTTGAATAATCTTATTAATGATGTTCACCTATTAAAAATGTACATACATTTGTATTTCGCAGAATAAGATCATATCCAGTATGATTAATATACCAATTTGATATTGACCAGAACACATAAAGAAGTGGCATTTTGTTTGTTGGTTTGTTTTTTTAATTTCTCAAATACATGATGACGATGACAATAATAATAATAATGGTAGTGATGATAATGATGATTATGATGATTATCATCCAGGGCTGGTGATACCTATAAGCAAACTAGATGAACGCCAAGGACACAAACCTCAGGGGTGCAATTTTGGTATATTCTTTATTATAATTATTATTTTATTTTTCTATTTTGGCCATTGGTACCAAATCTTATTAAAAAAAATAATTATTTATTTCGTAAAAAGAAAGCTTTGATATGCATAATTTATTATTGTTTCAATAATTATTGAATTCATTGTAGTTTATTATTGTCTTTATACTGATAGACCGAACAATAATTAGTATGTGTGTTCATTATTTCTCTTGTTCACTCTACTTGTGTTCATTATTTTATAATAAATCATATTTCACTTTAAAATTATTATGAGCATTATTATTATATAATGGGGGGAAGGGGTGGAAATATCTCATTTTGCCTACGACACAAAATAACCTAGCGCTGACCCTGTTATCATCATTATTGTTGTTGTTGTTGTTGTTGTTGTTGTTGTTGTTTTTATTATTATTATTATTATTATTATTATAAATATTTATTTTCCTTCATATAATGACTCGTTATGATTCACATTTGTTTTAAGGTCCGGAATTTAAATCCATGCTCGATGAATTTTATTTTGAATACTTACTAGTTTCACTTCCTTGAAGGAATAATCCCAATCTCATTCCCTGAATTAACTATAAGAAATTTTTGTTTGTTAATAAACTTCATAAATGTCAATGAACATGAATGATCTTTCTTTAAGAAGATCATGTTCGGTTTCATTCTTCAATATGATGCATTCATGGTAAACATTTCTTATCTGCTTGATTATTAATGTCCCCATATTTTAAATTATTTTTTTATTATATTTTGTGAACAAACTGCAAATTGTAAATTTTCTTTCTTACAGTTATAAATAATTAAGTTCAAAATACACTCTTGATTCTTGGTAAAGTTGTATTTGAATTTTTTAAATACTTCTTTTGTTTTCTTTTAGTTTGATTTTCTCAACTGAATATTCGTGAAGACTGAATTATTATATAAATTCTTCATGCACTAGTTTCTCCATATTATCACATTTCTTTAACCCGCTAACTTAATATTTAAAACATGACATGTCACTCTCTTAATATTAATATCTTTATATCTTGATTTAAAAACCTGAAAGTATTTTGCCTGTGTTTCAAATTAAACCATCAAGCACATAAATAATTTTCTCCAGCAATTTTGTACTCTAACAACCAAGAAACAAAGTATATGGTTTTGGAATTCTACTGATATATTACTGTATCTTTATTGATGCTAAATTGCTTATCCTGTGATGGATAATTAAGGATCAAACGTAAATAATCAAAACTTAGGAATCCCTTAATGAAAGAAAACATTAGAGGAAATAGAAGCCACAACATTCTGTACACCTGTTATTATGTTCTGATAAGACAAGGCATTCCCTGACCTTACAATTATTTGTAATATTTCAAATAAAGCAGAATATCAAAAGATCTATAAATCTAATTCAAGATTAAGTGAAATACATCTCTGCCACACACTTCTTTTTAGAATAAATATTTTAAATGTTTACATACTTCAAAAATTAAATTTGCCTCAAACTATCATGCAAGTTACATGAAAAATATAATGTCCATCCTTGGAAGACTCTCTACTTCATCCCAAAACTAAGATATTATAAAAGGAACCATTGGCATCTGGCATATCAAATAACCTGAACTGATAATTTGTTTAGAGATTCAGATAAAGGCTTATTCCCCTACACTATCTCAAGTGGAAGGGATTTTAAAAGGAAATAGTAATGAAAGGAAAAATCTCCTTGTGAGATTATTCCTCAGAAAAGTGCATACTGGCAACTTCATTGTTGGCCTGATTTTGATACATTTTAATACTCCTGTTCATTGTCATTTTCTAAAGCAATTCATAAATTACACTTATGTAAAACTTGTAATAAAGTACCAAGAATTCCTTTATAAATAAAGCAGAAAATCAATGAAGATTATAGTGTTGTTTCTTTTTGCAACTGTAGTACTAAATTCCTCTTTTTGTACAGTTTGTTCCCTGCAAATTTTTATGGTGCTCTGAGTCTTAAGCCATTGGACCTTAAGCCTTAATTCAGCATAGCTTTGCTTCATTAATTATTAAACACTGTATATTTCATATGCTATAATATATATTCTGCATTTCTTGTTTATTTAATGTCTCAGAACTCGACATCATATGGACTTACCCAGACAACCCAGCTATTTTATTTCTCATTTACATCTTAAAATATCTATAAAATAAATATCAAAGAAACAGAATATTTTGAACATTTTCTATACCTTTCATTACATATACTTAAGTCTTCTGAACACTTAACAAATGCACCTCATTTACTATCTGTAGAGAGTCACTTCCAAAAACGTTATCTACAAAAGTGAAAGTTTATTTATTTATTTATTACACAGCTTTTCTTTTTCCCATATTTTATCTACATGTTCTAATACAGTTAGCTGGGTTATGAGCTGTACAGCTTCTGTACCTGCCTCAGTACCCCCTGGCATTTGCCCCTGCCATTACTGGAGGCTGGTACTGAGCAGAGAATCCCCGTAGGTGGTTGGAAAACGCTCAGTCAGGATGTTAAAGTAGTTTAAAGTCATAAATTGTCCTTTAGCTTGTACTGCAGTTCATTAAGTGCACACATAAAAACATTAGTCTACAAAACATGTCTTTCTTAAAAATTCTCTTCGGCTTAACAAGCTAAATGCTCTGTTATATGATGCATTGTTACTACTCCAGGGTTTTTGAAGGAATGATTCTTGAGAAAATCAAAGGAAAAATTCTTTTTTAAATAGAAAATATATCAATATTGAATATTTCTCCTTCAGAAACCATTAATATACATAAGAAATAATATGCATTATATGTCATTTTCTAGCTCTCTAATTTTAAACAAAAGCACATTCGTGAATAATAACCTTTCATTCAAATGACTTGACATGCTCAGACATGTAAATTTACTGTTTTGTTACTATAATATTTTGCACCATATTCACTGCCTGGGAGAGCACAACTGGATAAAATATTAGAATTACCTCCTTATGGCAGATATTATTAACAATTTAAAATACTGAAAAGACAGCCTTCTTACTCCATTTCCTAGTTTGGTTGTCATGTAACATAGGTCACTGCATATAGCCTCACAATGCACTGCTCACAAAGTTTTTCTTTACAGATCATGTTCATAAGTTGGTTTATATGTGACTTTGTCCAAGCAGCATTATGCTGCATGTTAGTCAACGTATAAGACTGCAAGTGACGAAGCAAATACTACTGTTACTTATTGAAAGGGGGCAAAGGGTAACTTATTTCTGCAAAAATTCATAAAATAATTATCTTTTTAGAAATTGTTATTCTTCGGGTAATTATTTTTTATAATATACCCAAAGAACTTGTAGTATTTGTAACATGTAAGTTCACTGAAATTGAACTGCTTATCTTAGATGCTATGCTTCATTCAATTTCTGCCATGTGTTGTGTTAATACAATGTGCTTAATGTTTATATTATATTCCCACATGAAACTATTTTTAGAGTTATTTTTTTGAGATTATTTGTATATTCTGAGGCATAATATCTATAAAGATTTTGTTACTAAATGAGAAAGAGTTTTGTTTACTGAAAAATATTTTAAAACAAGAATTTTAAATATACTTGTTGCTGAATTTTTTCAATCTCTTGAATGGGATCTTTAACTGTTTTAAGATGTTCTTGTATTAAGCATATGATTGTCTTAAATAAGGAACAAAAAATAATATCAGATTCCATGTACACAATTCTTTTCCCATTCTCATTGTTATACTTGTTGAATGTGACTTGTATTTCACCAATGAAATCTTCATCCAATTTAATTCTTTGATTTTTTGATATTATAGAAACTGTACATCCTATATCAAATTGTCAAGTTCAGTTTCATATTTATTTAAAATTGGGTAATTAGTTGGTCCCCAGATTATCTTAATCAGCCGTCCAAGTAAAACTATATGCGTTTCCTTTTAAATGTTCATCTTACAGCAGTATCCCATTTGTTATATTGTAGTATGTGTGTATCTCTGCATGATATCCAGTTTTGTGTTTTTGTAAATGTATTTGGATGTTCTTGAGGAAGAACAGATATTTCCTTTCTTCTCTCAGTGACTGTAAGCAAACTCCAAGACAAAATTATTCCAATGCAATATCTTTAATATTGTAAAAACAAACTGCTGCAACATGTACATACATGTTATATTTAAAAATGAATGATAATTGACAAAATATGTATTATAAAATTATATATGTTATAATTTTAAAATATTAAGTTTTTAAAAACATTGTTCCAAAAAAAATTCAAACATGAAGTGTAGTGAAACCCTGGTACCAAATAATTGTTTGAAATATTTACTGGACACCGCCAAGGGGCATGAAGTGAGAAAATTTGAGAGGAATAATGAACAGTGAAGTATATGAAAAGTGTAAGTAATTTTCATGAAAAATTCCCATGTGTAATAATATAGCTCAAACACAAAGAAATACCTGAATTCACTTTGTATCATACTAACATATTGTAAATAACAATACACGTATATATAAAACATAACTAAAATGTATTATTAATATGAAAATATGCAAAGTTACTAACATGTAGATTGTGGAATATAATGTTTTGTTAAATGTTTTCGTGAGCATTTATCATTAAAGGTAATATATTTTTGAAAGAAAAGATTACTTAACCATTTCTGAGTCTAATAAATTATACACTTTTGAAATAAGAGTGTTTCAGTACTTGAACATTAAACCGTCTTATTCACAGAAGATTATAGTTTATTATCACACACTTTTGTTTCATAAACCTCTTAGCTCCAAGCATGTTGAACAATTTATATTCCAAATATGCAAATCAGGCAACTTATTAGTATTCTTTGAAATATAATCTGACCTTTCCCGATATTTAATCTGACCTTTTCCAATAATTAATCTTTTATTTTCACTGGACAATTTCTAATCCAATATTTAAATATTTCTAATAAAGAAACTTTACAAACAACTTAAGCAATTTTACAAGAAACCCATAGAAGCCCTGCCCAACCTAACTTTATGCAAGAAATTGTTTTCAAATGATTATAATAAGAAAATTTAAGAAAATTCTAGAGATAAAATTTAGAAATAAAGGACAGAAGATGTATTACAATTCCCTGAAAAACTTTTGAAAAAAACTAGAAAAAACATAACACATATTTCCACTTCTGACATTCTTTTTCTCATTTTAATTATTAATTTTACTTCTACAGACCTCTAAATGTTCTCTTTTACAAATAATTCTTAAAAGAGAATTCTGCTACAAAACGCTTGATAGTAATATTCAATAAGCAATCTGTATAGGACGTTTCTTAAAATGTTCATTGGATTCAGCACGGTAGCAATACAGGACAGTGAAAAAAAAAATTGTTCGGTTTCAAAACTATTTCCTTCCATATTTAGAGTGGCAGGGTTACAAAAGATTAAAGTAATAATTACTAGATATTTTAAACTCTGTAATAAAAAATTCAATTGCCAAATATTTCAATGTAAATGAAACTATCACTGTCAACAATAAAACAATTCATAAATATATTTTGATATTAATATTGACATAAATATGTGTAAATTCTATGCATATTTTGTCCTGACTTGATAACTGATCTTATAAGAAGGATCAAAGGACACGCATGGTCAGGCATGAATCACAAGACAAATGTACATATGTAATTTATAGGTGTATATAAAGAATCTTGTCAAGACAATTTTCCCATTGAAATTAAGTTTAGTCATACCTAATGCAATCTTAAATCATAGATTAAAACTGAAGAAGGAAGAATATGAGAGCATCCAACAGGGAAAGAATGAATGATTGTGCAAATAGCATAAGCCTTTCTTCAAAAGCTTTGAAGGCAGATGAAGAAAGAATTCATTTCGGAATACTCTTTATATACCTACGAACCCAAATTTTCAAAACCCAATATAATGTTTACAGAAATTTTACTAGAAGGATGAAAATTACAGAAATAAGGCAGTAAAGCAACAATCTAGATAAAATCATTAAAAAATCACCTGACTGTACATTTTTGGCACCGATCAGAACAATTTTGCACATTAAAATAACAGTTGTGATTCCCAATGTTCATGCCTATATATAAGCATACCATTCCAAACATGTAGTTATGAAACATAAAATGTAGGCATTTCATAATTCCTAGTAATATTATTTGAACTGTTTTTTATTTCTCCAATATAACAAGTAATTGACATAATTCTTTATAGGATATCTATTTTTACCAAAGTTAATGTGGACATTCAGAAAAATCCCCAACTACATCTTTGGTAGACTTGGGGATTAACACCTTCTTGATGTTCCTACATCTGACCTAGCTATTATTTTCTCAGTCTTCCAATATATATTTTACAAGGGTAAAGCCATTTATACCAGTGATTTTAGATTGTTTCATTCGGCCTTGTTTCCAATGCAATTTTATTTCTCAAATTCCCCTTTGTAAGTATTTTTATTCAATAGATATTATAACTTGATCACTAAAAAACATGAATGTATTAATAAGAAATCAGCTATTTAGCTCATCAAGAAAATCTAAAATCCAATTAGTAATATCCAATACCTCATATAATCATCGAATATTAAGTTAAAGAAAACAGGCGATAGGCTGCATTTCTTGCCTGACTCACAAGTTTATTGTTTCAATGAGAAGTTAGCCTCTTTTATCTTCGAAATGATTTTTGTTCCTACACATTTTTTTCAATCTCCACATAATGTTGTAAGATACCTAGTTGATTTAGAATCTGTATGAGCCTTTGCATGGTTGGTTTGATACAGATGTAATAAGAGAAAAACTATGAAAAATTTTTAATGAGAAATCCCAGTGAAAATAATAAAAGGAATTAAAGGTATGCAAGACTTGGTGTCCAAAACACACAACCCATTCAATCTAGAAGTCCACAACAAGAACGTGAACTCTCAGCATTCCTTTTATATTTTATGTTAATGTCATGATCAGAAAACGGAAAGCAAAAATCAATCAAGGAATACAACCAAACCAAAAACATTAAATCAAAACTGGTAGAGGTTTAAGCAGGTAGACAGGATTAAGCAATACTGAGAATAACAGAAAATTGCCAATACAGAAAGCAGCTCATGAATTAAAATTGCAGAAGAAATAATAATACCAAAGGAAATAGCAAGAACATATAAAAAGAATGAAGATAATTTCCCCTGGAAAGTACTCACTCACAAGCTGAGAGGAAGAAGAAACCCAGAAAGTGCTTTGAAGTCCAGAAATACTTTGCACACAGCTAAGCAAGTGGGAAAAATTAAAAGGAACATGCCAAAAGGCCTAAACTTTGTATGTTCATGATAATGATGAGGTCATAGAACTAAAATATCTGCGAAAATCAACAGAATGGCCTGTTCTGGCAAAGAATTAAAGAGTATACATATAGAAATAAATGGGAAAATAATTTAACTAGTGAAGAAATTAAATGACGAGGGAAACATAATTGGACAAGAAAAAAAAATGCAAAAATTTGACACAATAAATGGGACAATGAAAAGTACTATGGAAAGGATATATACACAAAAACAAAGCAGAGAATATAGAGTATCAGCAAAGACAGAATTAATCTATGGATCAAAAACCTAAGCCCTGTGAGAATCAGACAGCTAAGAGATTAGAAGCAGCTCAACTGAGGATTCAAAAGACATATCTGGTTGGAGTAACAAGCTAAATAGACAGAAATGAAGAGATCAAAAAACAATCGAAAGAAAAGAACATTTATGTGAAGTGTGGGAATTCTGATGAGGTATTGTTGATGTCATCACATGAAGAAATAAAAGATGTCATCTTCATATGTTGACAGAGATGACATCTTTTATTTCTTCATTTATGTGAAGATATAAAGAACACCTGGTCCACTAACCACTAGACCTACTGTTCACTGAATAGGACCCATTTAAACATTCGTTATAATGATGATACCAAATCTTTCCAGTTAAAATAAATTTTGTTGTTTTTTCACCTGCAAGACACTTGAGGCTGTTCTCTACATAACATTCAATAATACTTATCAGTAATGTTGATGCTTCATCTAATAAGTTGTCATTCCCATAATATCATAATTACTTTTACTTATTTCCAACATACTTAAAAACTATGGCATGCTATTATAAGAACTCAAAAATCAAGAAATTTAATTTTGGCTAAAATGTCAATATTTGAATCCTGTCTCACAGATTATTCAGAAAAATACTCAAACTCTGATATTTCCCCCTCAGGGCCTTATATCAATAGTAACTAGGGTGTTTGGTGGGGGTGACCCACCATTTTCCCCCTCTCTCGGATCAGGTACAAGAGTTTTGTGTTGACAACATACATTGTAGAATAACACTACCTTACATGAAATAGCACACAAGCACTTTGGCAGTTCCACTTAACATAGTGTTAATCAATGATGCACGTTACTTATCACGCATCAACATAACACTCGTCTGAGAGGCCTCACCAGGCCAGGACCCGTAACTTCCGAAGGTAGCCACAGCTCTTCTCAGCTAGTTCTTTAGTTACTACCTAGACACCACATAGATCCTTAGTGGAATGATGGTGAATGATAGAATAGAGTACGATACAGAATGAATGAGCATATCAGTGAATGCATATTGGCAGGGGAAATGGGAGTACCCCAAGAAAACCTGCTGCGAAGCAACTTTGTCCACTACAAATTCTATTAGGAGCTGCCTGGGATAGAACACAGGCACCAATGGCGGGATGCATTCAGTCTGACCACTGTGCCACTGACCAGTAGGCATTTTTACATAGTGTTACTTCAAAATTTAATTTTCAAATAATTTCAATTTTTTTTCTCTAACCTCATGTTCTATTGATTTGGGGCTTTGTTAAACATTGTATATAAATTTAAGAATTACGTTGGTGTGTTCTTCTGGTAACTTCTTTCTAGTTAACAAAATTACCTAATGATTTTTAAACTTTCATTCAATGAAATTTCCATATGGAATGTTTCTTCACTTATTTCGAAGGTCTTGTGTTTGGTGCAGGAATTTAAGATAGGCTCATTTAGATAGCTCTGAAGACATAACAAATATACAGAACTTTATTTACAATACAGTGGCAGTAACTTAACAACAGTTCATCGAAATGTGTGAAAGAATGCTTAACATTTCTAATCCACTAATAAACAAATTCAAATGTCTGGACAAGTTAGGGTCATGAATACTTTAGAATAAAAAGGAAATTAAAACCATATGTTTTTTATTCTCTTTTTAAGAAATTGATGATCCTGTAATATAGTGTAGTTTTCATTTGTATATGCACCTTAGAAAAGAAATTAACAGAATTTTCCTTCCCTATATCAAAATAAATAAAACATCACAATTATGTGAATGATTAGTGTCACTGCCTCTTCTATTTCTTTTTAATTGATGTACTTGATGATAGTCTTAGAAAATCACAACAAATAGCACTTTACAACAATATATGCTGGATATATTGGTACATTTCTTCTCACATATTTCTATCTTAAATGTCTTCCAATGTCTTTTATATATCACTTTCAGTGAGCACCATCACGTTTCGAGTCAGAGATTTGAAGCCTGAAAGGATTCCATTTCACCCTAGAAATACCCAAAAAACATATGTCTTATTTTAAAATTATCAACATATATTTACAGTGTTCATGTAAATTGTCAATAAATACCTTAAATTGTTCTTCAATTGCATCACACACCTTTACTAAGTCTTCAAGTCCACGTTGGAGAATGTCAGTAGCTTTTGGTCCTTTTGTTTGTATTCTGAAATGCATTTTGTTCTCTGCTGGGTGTGGCACAGAATAACCACAAAAATCCACTTCAGGACTGATAAAAAATAAGAAAATATATGATGAGTTTAAAGAGGTGGACAAGTAGGAGCTCTTATATTATTTCAAATGCATTTTAAACTTACTATCCCATTACAATACTACGCAAAGCATTGCCTAGGGTGTGCCCGTGGTTCTCCAGTACAAATGTACGCGCCTTTTCATCGCTCTTCTTATCACCTGCCAACTAAAAAACATGTAATTTAATACATAACTCTACCTCTTTATGCTAATTAAACAAGGTGGTGGTGGAGGATGGCTCACCTCTGCTATACTTTTCGTCAGTGCCATTATAATATGACAATTTAGGCAAATACACGACGTAACCCTTACAAAGTCAAAAAAACACTCCAAAAGCCAGAAGTTATTTCATATGAATGTATTACACCTCATCGGCAACCCAAGCACGGGCACCACGAGCATAAGCGATTTGAATTGAGGTTAGAAATCGTCAGAGAATTTCCACGGGACGCACGATGTAAGTCATAATGGTCACGTAAGTCAAGATTTAATATTCGTTGGTGTAAGTAGTTCTTACACAGTGAAGGGATCTCATGTTCATGCGTCAAAGAGTTGTAAAGCCAATAGTACCACGTGTGCTACCATAGCAGCGGGCGTTTAAATCGTTTAAATAGAGTGGATCTTTGGATTTAAATTTTAGCCGCGAAGATCTCGTCAATAGTATACGTACACTGTGATCTGGGATTAAGACTCGCGGTGGAAAATATTCCCAACATAGTCTTCGTGATTTTAGCATTGAAAGGATTTATTTTCAAACTTTCGATTACAAATTTTATTTTGATTCACAGACATAAAATATCAACTTTAAAATTATCACCAATCTTTCATATTATTTAATTCGATTATTCCACTCGTGAAATTAAAACCAATAATGTTTAACTATTCATACAAAATTTTTCAAAAATATAAATCAGGGCAGAGTATCTTGAAAAATTATGTGTTTTATTCTATCAGATTTTTCTTACCGCTCTTCCCTGCTGCCATTGATAATCTGCGATCTCAGGAGTCGGTATGTATCGATCGCTGTGATGACGTCCAAACCACGAATGTACTAAGAAGGCTATAATTTTTTTTTTCCGTTAATCGGCCGACTAGGACCACGCAAGCAAGCATCCTGCATTTACCGTGGCTCAGTTTTTATTTATTATCGCGGTAGCAGGTGCTTGCAACAACTTTTTGGGGGGACCAGCATTTCAGCTGGATCCGATTTTTATCCCCCACGGTTGTTAGCCCTGGGGGTATGGAAGATGAAATGATAATAGGATGATAATGGGGGTGAAAGGACAACACATACAGACATACACAAATACATCCATGCCCGAGGCGGGACTCGAACTCGCGATCTTCTGGTCCGAAACCACTCCGGCACTACTGCCTTAGCGATCTCGGCCATCTGATCGTCAAGAAGGCTGTAATATTATAACCTCCTTGATTTTAACATGCTTTCCGTTATTTTCAATATTTGGTGCATTTTGGAAGTCTGTTGAACGTAATTTAATTCTTGGAATGCTATATAATACCATTCGTAACTTGGAAATTCTCAGATAAATCCTCGCATCGCATCGCGAGTCAGGGATTTATATACAATTTCCAAACCACCCTTTCAAGCACTTTCAGGCAGTCTTTCCTATCCTTATACTGCGCTTTCATTATGAGTAGGCATCGTCCATAAATTACGTAACGTTAAAGAGGGGGAGGGGGACTGAGGCAGTGTTACGCTGCGTTTCGGGGTAGGGGGTATTAGTTAAGTGTTACGTAACATAACATGTATATATATATAATTATATATATATGAAATAATTCCTTTTTTGATTCCTGATACTGAAGCATCAAAATATTTATTAATTAATTTGTTTTAAAATCAAAAATAAACCGAAGTTGTTAGTTGTAAATTGTTACGAAAAATGGAAATATATTTCCAACTTTTTTTAATCTGTAAGATTATGGCGGAAATATTCAAAACTGATATGAATCCATTTAAATTGGCGCTGTAGACACTCGCTCTTGCATCTTCCACGACAGTGTGTGCATAGCTTGTGATCAACCAATTCTCGCCCAAACAATCTTCCTTCACTCACAACTTGCCACAATCTTGTTAAGTGCAACCAGCATGGCCAACTAATTTCTACTTTAGTTAGCATTAATTACTTTAATTTACAACACAAGTATAACAAATCCAAATTGTTCTTACTGTGCTATAATTTATTTTCACTTCTTGCATTAAGGGAGGGGTCACAAGCGTTACGTAATTATCTGGGGGAGTTCAAGTGCGCGTTACGGTTGCGTTACAACGGGGAGATGGGGTATTGAAACTACTCCAAATTTGCGTCACGTAATTTATGGACGGCCCCTTATGCTGATTTTTGCTTTCGGACAGGACAAATCCAAATTTTATTTTCTTCTCAGAAAGTTATATCAAATAATACTATTGATTAATACTATAATTAAACAAAACTATCTTTTTATAGTAATTAATTGTGCATATTGGCATTCAGTAACAAGAGGTAAGACACACAAAAGAACTACATTACTATTTTACAGTTTCTGTTTGTACAGGAGTATCGATGATTTTTTAACGCAGCATCACCTGTCAAGCTTCGCCGCCGGACGTAAGGAGTCGTCCATAAATTACGTAACGCTAAAGAGTGAAGAAGGGGTTTGAGGCCGCGTTACGCTGCTTTACATAGGGACACGGGGTATACGATTAGTGTTCCGTAACATTGATATTTTTTAACATTTGTTGAATTACTTCCTTTTTACTTTCTCGCTTCAGACTAGAGAGAAAATTATATAATGCTGTGAGAGAAAACAGCGTATTTCCAACAGAAAAAACTTATTACAGGACCCTGGTAACGAAAAAATGAATACATCCAATTGCTAAATTTAGAGGGGAAATTCTCTATCACATGATGTCGCCAGAATCCATGTTTTGTGGGTCCTTTGTGGGTCCTCCTGTGGGTCCATCTTCACTATGGAATATCGAAAAATCGAATGACGGCAAAACGTCTGACCGTCTGTGAACAACGCTAGCGGTTAAACCGTTCAGCTGATTTTCTCCGAAAATTATATTCTTCAATCGATCTGACTGATAGCGCGGCCACTTGAATTTGAAACCGATATTTTTATTTTGGGGGCTACTTTACATGAAGCACACGTGACATTTTCCAAATTTCCAAAAAATTGGTTCTATCGATTTTGATTAAATTTGTTGTTGGTTAGTGTGAAGGACGTATAAGAGAATGGTGCAGGTCTCATGTTCTCTGAAAAAACTGATTTTTTTAAATTTTGAAAGTTCAAAAGAGTTTTCCCACAACTACAATATCAGAGAGATTTTTTCCCTTAATGAAATCCGTTCCTTAAAAATAGATTTTGAAATAAGTTCATGTACAATTTTTCTTACACTAAAGCATTAAAATATTATCTAATTAATTTGTTTTAAGACATACACAATATAAAGTTATTACAATAAATGGAAATACTTTTTATCAATTTTGTGTTGATTCTGTAACATTTCGAAGAAAATATTCAAAACTGATCTGAAGTATTTTTTAGTATATAATTAAATTGGCGCAGTAGACTTTCGCCTGTGCTCCATCCTCAACGCGGCTTGTGCACGACGAGAATATGCGACTTTTGACTGCCTTTCCCACTATTTCCCCTTGTGACACATCAAAAATGTTCTCCCCTGTGCGTCCTTACTTCCCACAAATTTTCCCCCCAATCTTATTGTTAGTTGCGGTTCGTATCGTTATAATTCCAACTTTAATTATCATACATTTTAATACACAACGTAAATAAAATGAATACAATTTTTTTACTGAGCTATAATTTATTTTCACTTCGTGCATTTACAAGGAGGGCGGATGTTGTGTTGCAAGCGTTACGTATAATTATTTAGGGGGTGATTCAATCGCGCGTTACAGGGGGAGAGGGGGTATTCAAAATACTCCAAATTTGCGTTACGTAATTTATGGGTAAAAAGTCAATTGTGCCTGGTGTGATCAAGATCGCGTTGAGCAAAGACCGACAAATGCAGTACAACATGATTCGATTGCTTATATCTCTGAAGATAGCCCCGAACGAGGGCGCACATTCGAAGAAACGTTTACATCAGTTCAACTGATTTCAGCAAGGGTTTCGGGCTGCGAGAATGACTATTTATCGAACGATTCTCGGTGCAAGGGATTTTTGTCTCACAGCCTCGTGTACCTTTTTGTCCCTTGCAAGAACGGGAGAGAATATGCAACATTTGACCATCTTTTCCACTATTTCCCCTTGCTTTCTATATTTTTTATGTCTTGATTCTTTTCATGATTTCTTTTCCATTTGTATGGATTACGAGGGCCCCCTGACTGCGGCTGCCCCGAAGCGGCCGCTCCGTGACCAACCACGCCCACCTCCAGTCACTGAACAAAACACCATCTACTTGAATTATATTTGGTTTTTATTACGAGTCAGGTCGGGGGCTGTCTTCACTATGGAATATCGCATGGCATTTCTCGTCTTTTTCAATTGTGCCGCTAAATGTCGCATGATTGCGACCGTATTAAGCGGTGCGAAGTATCTAGAGGCACGACCGAGAAAGACGCGAAATGCCATGAGATATTCCATCGTGAAGACAGGTGATTGTAACAAGTTTAATGTCCCAGATTCATCACAGATATAGTGTTTCATTAACTAACAAGTTGATTTTCAACATGCGTCCATTATGATTATCACGTGGTTGGTTATTGTGTCCAATAAATAATTTATAAATTACGTAATTTTGAAAATAATGTTTTAATTATTTTTATTTTAGGATTTTAATAAATGTGATAACTTTTCTCACCAAAGAGAGCATCCTTTTACTTGTAACTGTCCGGCAGAAACCTTCATTCATCTCGTATGTGTTAAATGGAGTCATGTTATTGATAAAGAAAGATTTCATAAACACTACTGCACCCAAATTAGCACGCCTCGTAGGAGGTCGCTTAAAATCGCTAGAATAAGCAACCAAATTTAAAATTATAGAAAGAATAGCGCGAGTCATCTGACAACTGCCAACGATCACAATCCAAACGCACTATTTAAATGTTGGCGGTATCTGGAAGTCTGTACATCAATGCCCAGCTGTAAACTCATATTGTAAATAATACACTGCTTTATATTAAACGTGTCGGTTCGGTAAGATATTCAATACGTAAACATCGTTTCAGCAACATTCCGTGTACCGAAGTGAAGTATAAGCCTACTCAATTGTTTCTAATGGTAACAAATTATATTTCTTACTCAAGGTTAAAATATTAGTTTTGTTATTTTTTGGCTCGGAATTGCTTTTCTTGAGGTACGTAAGAACGCATAAAATAATCCAATGTTTTAGCATACAAATAATTTTTCAATTTGCGCACTCCACAAGATGGTGCCCTGTCCCTCCCCCCTCTGTTCCTCATAATAAATCCAGGAAAGCTAAATAATATTGTAAAGAGTAGGATTGTACCTGTTTACCTACCTGAAAGGTAGGTCCTGTATTTTCTCATGGAACATTTTACTTGCGATTTTCTCAAGAGTAAAAACGTTTCTTAATGTTTTTGTGACTATCAAGGAAAGTGAATAGCGAACAGTCAAAGAAGATTGAATAATTGCTTCAAATCTTTTTGAGAAAGTGTGAATTGTTCGAAGATCATAGTATTTCAATAATACTGAATTAAAGCTTTATTGAGAATTTGTTTCCAACGTCAATTGCATTTTTTAAATTTTTGTTTGATCTTCTGCAAGTACGAAACATTTATAATTTTTTAACACATAAAAACGTTTCATTTACAACTTTCCTTTTTAATGGCAAGGGTAGGGAAATGGATAGCGAAAGGGTGGGGATTAACATGCGAGAGTTCTCGCACGGGTACACTAGTAGTTAGTTTATTTTTGTTTGAATTAATAAAATGTTTCCTTTATTTACGTTGTACTTTTTTCTTAATTTTTTGCCCTCCTTTTCATTAAAAAAAGAATTGGTCACATTAATAAAACATTGTTATTAAAGGTGAATGTGTACAGCTAATTATAAGATAACTTTATAATTGTCATTAAGTAATACAACATATAATCATTAATCAGTTGAAACACAAACCACAGTTTTGTAAAATAAGTAATCTGAATGTTGCAAACGTTTGACCCCTGCTGAATGCTACAAATCAAGAATTGGAATGTTGCATCATTCCTTCATGAAGGTTGCAATTCAAGAAATGAAACGTTGTGCAATTTTAAGATAACTTAATTTTTCGACTGTGAAGGAGCCAAATACATACTTTTTTTGTTAAACATTTATGGGCGATTTTTGTAGCCTAAACTTAACAAAAGAGCATTTACTATCTCCCAAATTTTATTGTCTTTTCATAAACGAACAATTCATGAATAGGTTTTCTTTAATATGCAATGAATTGGTTATCGTTCCAAATTCATTGTTCTTAACCTTGAACCTGATTTAATTGCATTTACGTAATCTTGTTTTAGACTGGTTTTATTCCCATAGCTACAGCAACTTTCACAATCATTTCTATAATTACTTATTTTTATGGTGCAAAAATCCATTGTAAGATTAATAAGTATTATTTTTAAGTGTTCTTGTTGATGTTAACGTTATCTAAGTTGCATTACTTCGTAAGAATGATTCATTTAATAATGATTTTGAGAAAAAAGAAAGTATATTAATGTTTGGTAATTGAAGTAACATATTAAAGCAGAAAATGCCTCTGATAACCACCACAGTTTTCTTCTCTTTTAATTTCTATGTTTACAAAATGTGAAGCCATTTTTTTGAATGCTTCGTAAAAAAATTCGTTTCTGACTCGCAGAGCCTTGCATTCGCCAAGATCGATCGGGGAATATCAATTTAGGAGACAATCAGCTGAACGGCTTAGGCGCGAGCGTCGATCACAGACTTCTTTTGTCGTCAATTTTTCAGTATCAAAATTAGTCAGTACCACGCCCATACTATACGAGTTCTTCTGTTGAAAAACCGCCGAAACACATCTCTTATGGGAAAGTAAAAAGGGACTAAACAATCATAGAAAACTGTCATCAAAGTAAGATGTTTTCAAAATCTGGTTCGCGGATCTCCACGGGTTCGCTTCTACAATTTGCGCAGTTTTTCTTTTTAATCCTTTTATGGTCGTGTATTTCATTATCGTAATCATTCATTCACGGGGGGGGGGGGGATTTCTTAGTTGTATACTCTGTCTACTGTATTTGCTCCTAGTTTACGTCACATAAATGTGAAAGTGTTGTTCACTTTCATACCGACGGGTCGGGGATAAATGTTATTACTATAGTAATTACTATAGTATACACGAGAAGGTTATTTGTTTTCTGGAAATTAGTTATTGTTTTATTGAATCTCCAACAGAGAGGTACGACTAATATATAAAAATTAATGGATATTGTAAAGGAGACTAAACATTAGTAGGATTTGCAGAAGAGAAAAAATATATTTGCACCTATGGACCTTATAAAGAAACCAAAGAAATAATTCAGAGTAACAGAAAAAGTCACATCCTTCAATTGAACTATTTACACAATAAAATTATTAATGGAAAAATTAATTCTGATGAAGTTTGAAAAAGTTTGGGCATCTACGCCTGTTTGCTCAGTGGCAAGTAGGGGTTCAATAAAACCAGAGGCGCACCCAGTGTTTCTTTTCGGTGGGGTGGGGCTACCGGTTCTATGTTAAGATATGCTGAATTTTAAATGATGATTTATAGTTAATATTTATAATGAACAATTAATATATTGAATGACTTTCGTTAGTAAAGAACATTAGTAAAAGCTGAATGATTTAATAAGTATCACGAGCTTCTGGGTGAGGGGGATTTAGTCCCCTGAGCCTCCCCCCGGGATGTGCCAGTGAATTAAACATTTTCTATTTTTTTAATAGGAATTTCATTCCTCCATTTAGTTTAAGAAAGACATTGTCTTCTTACAGACTGATTGACCAAAAAAAAATCGATCTTTGCTCATAGTTCCAAGGCGCGATCAAGGACCGCTAGCTATCTACAAGGCTCGAGATGTCTGCGGCGAAGTTTCTTCGGCAGCTGTGGCGCTAACCAAAGTCAGCACGCCCAATTTCTTCACTTCCGAGTTCCCCCCCTCTCTCCCCCCTCTCTCCCTCTCTCTCTCCCTCTCTCTCTCCCTCCCTCTCTCTACCTCCCTCCCTCTCTCTCTCCCTCCCACCATCCCTCTCCCTCTCTCCCTCCCTCTCCCTCTCTCTCCCTCTCTTTCCCTCTCCCTCCCTCTCCGTCACCCTCTCCCTCTCCATCTCTCTCTTTCTCTCTCTCTCTCTCTCTCGCTCGCTCGCTCGCTCGAACTAGACGCACAAGAACGCCCAACATTCCCGTTCTTATCCCCTCTTCCCTGACTCAACGCAGCGAATGAGATTCTCCAACCAGGGCCGCTGTCCGATGCGGTCTGCGAAAAGGGAAACGAATTCAGCTTGTAAACAGCGAACCCCCGTCTTCTGTCCGTGGGCCGCTCCTGCGCAACACACACTCGTTCGCGCGGGCCGGCGGAGGCGAACTCTTCGGCGGCGAGCTCCGCACACACCAATACACACGCGCGCAACGGTGAAGGGCGCCCCGCAAACAACCCTTGGCGAGCGGAAGGGCACCGGTTCGTTCCCCGGCGGCAGGCAGGCAAGCAAGGCGGTAGCGATGGCGCGCGCTTCGGTTCTCGTGGTGACCGCTCTCCTGGTGCTCGTGGTGGTGAGCGACTCGTCGGGGGCGCCGCTTTTCGGCCTCTTCTTCAACACCCGCAAACGCCCACAGAGGAGGCCGCCCAACCCTGACAGCGGTGACAGCGGCGTGAACGGGAAGGAACGCTTCAAACAGATCTGCCACACCGTCAATGCAGGCAGCTTCGCTTTTCCTGCAGGCTACCCCGCGGGCCCCGTCTGCCCGTACTGAGCTCCTGAGGAAGTCCGTGGTGCTTTCCCCCCCACTTTTTTTTAACTGCCACCCATAAGATGTAGAAGTATTCTGAACTGAAATAAATTCAATCTCCTGAACAAGTCAGGACATTGACTTCTGGAATTATGCATATTCAAAAGTTTTGTTGTTGGTTTCTTTTTTTTCGCAATTGCCTCCCATAAGATGTACAAATATTCAGTACTGAAATAAATTCAATCTCCTGAACAAGTCAAGACATTGACTTCTGGAATTATGCATATTCAAAAGTTCATCGTTTGATGCCACCTGAGAGGCAACATTCATGCTGAACAGACATTCTTTGAATTAAGGAGAATATTGTGCAATATCGTAAGTTGAAAGTTGGCTTTTTTTGTGACAAGAAATACAAGGTAGCTTCATGGTTTATTTGGAGTTATTTGGTTTTCAAATTAGACATACAATATATTAACTAGTACTCAAGAAGACTTCAAAATAGTTTGTGTGTTACAAAAGATGAACTATATATATATATATATATATATATATATATATATATATATATATATAGTTCATCTTTTGTAACACACAAACTATTTTGAAGTCTTATAGTGGCAGTGGCTTAGGTGGCAGTTAAAAAAAATATATATATATATATATATATATATATATATATATATATAGTAAAATGTACAGTTGTCGACACATGTAATGGGAAACTTCCAAATTCCCAGTCTTTCTGCAGCACTGTACGGAGGATAACGCCATCAGGTTCTTTTGTAGTTAACTGATACAACACAACTTTCTCGACCAACTGCCAGCGACTGAGAAGCTGACAGACTAGATTTCTCCTAGATTTCCTCCAATCATGATCTCTAGCATGAACGTTCCCTATGATAGGCGAGTTTATCCTAAGGGTTGCAAAATATTAGGAGGGGGAAGTTTTGATGAAGTAATAGTGTTCAAATATCAGTGTTTACGAAATTGAACATCTTAGCAACAAGTTAACTGAGTGTTTAGTAATAATTTTGCATCTCTTGTCAAAATTGTTATTTTTCAATATTCACCCCAGAGCCAGCTTGAGAACCCCTCGGGCCAAATGCCGCACGTTTCAGAATTGTCTATAAAATGTTTAATTGTTGCAAAATTGTTAATTTTCAGTTTTCTGTTCTGGGACATCAGGGAACCCTCCCCTATTCAGAAATGCAAAAAATGGAAATTGTTAATAAATTTGCAAATTTTGCAATTTTTTATCGTCTTTTCTAAACTGTCTTTAAACGAGATGCAAAGTTCCGTAATCCGATCGGCGCTTTCGCCTTTCGCTTTCGAGATATGTATTTTTTTATAAGAAATAATCATGTAATGACGTTTGGAGTCAATCTTTTAGCAGTTTCTACACAAATCTACCCTTCAAGCCGTTTTGCAAATGCAAAGTGCATTTAGCGACACTCTCTTTCAATCCGACCCTGACACCACAATGCTATTTCAGATACCTTCAGACTGCAAGCCGAATGTTTAAGGACATTGCATATCGAGAAAAAGTCATGGAAACTTGAGTTCTTACAAATGTTCCCTAAATACGTTAATTCCAAAAAGGTCATCTTATGGGAGTGCCCATATTCTCTAAGCATATGGAAGAATCATTCATTTCAACGACGAAGCCACTCACTATAATAGTCATGACATCCACTACTTGCTTTAATTTATGATGTTCTTTAAATGCGCCCTTCTGTCTCTGAAAAGCAAACATTAATGCTACCATTTAAACTAATAATAATTATTGTTAGGATGAAATAGTGTTTTTTAAATTGTTGCGCCATCGTAACGATTTTAGAAGTTCTTTTGGGGTCATCGAGCGCTTAGTATAATCGTCCTTGAAATTCCTTTTTTTAGTGAAGTCAGTCATTGACTTTTATCCCTTCGGCCAGGGGCAAGTTCACAACTTCTTTTAATCGTTTGTAGAAAATCATGACAGGATAATATTATTAGCAACGAAATTGTAGAGTTTTATTGAATTTGAAATGACTGCTTGGGTATTTTGGGGTTTAATGAACAAAATGTAGATACCTGAATTTGACGCAATGAAAAGTAAACGAAAAATGAGTCAAATGTCAGTATATCACCAATATTCGTGCCAAATATTGCGAATATACCGAAATTAATTGAAGTTATAAACTAACACGGCGGTGTGAAGGAATTCACATATAACATGTACACTGACAAAGTAAAAATAATACCATACTTGGTATTGAATCATACCGAAACATAATTAAAGTACTGAACGAAAAAGAAACGGAATACCTCTCATTTCAACCAAAACAAAACAGAGCAGTCCGTGTAGTACTTCGTTATATTCACACATCAGTGAACGAAGAAGAATTCAAAGATGAACTTAAATCTGAGGTCAACCGTGTTCCTAACATACATAATGATGACATCGCCAAGAGAGGCCAAATATATCAGAAGAGATCGTGCGAGCACGCGAATTAACTTCTAATTAACCTACGAGGTAAGTCAACACCTATATAGCCTGACGCGAAAAAAAACAAACATTTTACTGAAGAAACCTATAAAACATGTCGTAGTAGTGATTGATTTCTGTTAATTTTTTGTTATACTGTTATTTTGTTATACGTTTGCGCAATGTTAAAAAATAAACAGATTGTAGATTGGCAGAAGTAAAAATAATTTTAAAAAAATAAAAAGTAAACGTTCCGAGGTTTCCTCTACGAGACGTCATTCATCGTTTCTATTCATTCGCTCAGAATACTGCTGCAATCGATTTCAAAATTCCAACGGAAGTACACGTTTGGGGTCCTCTGATACGAAAAGAGTGGTGTTGTTTTTTCTCGGAACTTCCGTCCGTCGTTCCGCTTATCTTTCTGTGAAGACTAGTTCCTAAACTGTACGTATAATTTTTGCTAAAAATCATTCCATTTTCGATCTCGCCCGATTCGTGACCCTGCAATTTGAAAAGATTTCTTTAAATATTGTGGGTGATTTACTTGAAGCGAGTTTTGCTTCAAATGAAAATAGTTTTTTACAATCAGTTCTTTATAAAAGCATGTAAACATCTCTTAAAAAATAAGTTGTTTTCGCGAAATCTTGATTAAAATATGAACAATTTTAAAAACCAGATTTTCTCAAAAGGCATCATACTTTTGTTCTATAAACGTGCTGTATGGATAGTTCTAAATTCACTGTATAAAATTACATCACTTCATTTTAATGTATTTTATTGTTTTTTCAAAAAAAATGTTTTCAACAAATGTAATATATTGATACATCTTTGACGTCGTTAATATTTTCATTACTGGCATTTTTAATACATAGTTGCATTTGTGAGTGCAAGTGCTTTAAATAATTTCAAATGCAGTTTCTTTAAAATTCAAAACCTTTTCTTGCGAAAATGAACAAAAAATTGCGCATTTTCGAAAACGCTTAAAAGAAGGTTTTTCAAAAACGTCTCCAAATTTTTCAATGAAAATTTGCCTATAAAAAGTAGGTTCTTCCTTCTATGATATCCTTAAAGTCGTATTTAATTCTACTGTAAGGGAGTGAATAATCGAGAATGTATAAAAAAATGGAGGACATAGAACTACACATATTTTCTCGCATTATTTCTAAAATTACAATTTTCGATAATTCTGAGACTTCAACGAAAATGAGATCTGCACCATTGTTTTAAATTTTTTTTGTTCTATTTGTGGGAAAACGTTAAGAAATCACGCGGTGTTTGAGAAAATATTTTCTTGTAAAGTTCATAAATTTTAAGCACAAATTACGCAAAAACTACTCATTTTTTTCAAACAATTTTAAAGGGCTGTTTTTTTTGAACAGATGTTGATGAAGTCACGAATCTCCATCTTCAGTTTTTTTAGTTTTGAAATGTTAAGACTGTTCAACTTTCAAAAATACAGAGTTCGCTAAAAATGAGAATAGCATCCCTTTTTTTCGGCCTTTGATACATACGAGGAGAAATTTTAAAGAAAAATTGGAATGAGTTTTTAGACAAAAAATATTAAAAAATGTAAAATCTGTATATGTTTCACACAAAATTACCCAAAACTCATATTTTTGATTAATTTTAGTACCTGATTTCAAAATTTGTCTTTAAAAATCCCTTCATTAAAAAAATCTCTAACTTCCATATTTTAGAGTTAGGAAGGCGGTGCAAACTTTCTTGAACGTTGCGATTTTTGAAAAATTAAGTATTTCATCGAAAAATGTGACCTACACCATTCACTTAAGCGTTCTTTACGCTTTCTGAGGACAAAGTTTAATCAACATTTTTGGAGCAATTTTAGAGAAATTTTGGAAATGTTGACGCTTCTTATAAATAATCTCCCAATATCAAAATGTCTGTTTCAAACTCAGAGAGCCTCGAGTTTCATTAAATCGATCGAGGAATATCAATTTCCGAGAAAATTAGTACTACGGTTTAGGCGCTAGCGTTGACCACAGACGGACGAACGGACAGACAGACGTTTTTCCGTCAATCTATTTTTCGATATCGATGGCCCAAAAGCATGGATTCTGATTAAACAACGTGTTATAGGAAGTAATTTTCTATATTCTCGAATACGAACATGATTCACCCACTTTTTCGTTACTTGGACCTAGCAATAAGCCTACCTTTTTCCGTCGAAAACAAGGCACACGATTACAACACTTTCTCTTGTCACTAAGTAAGTACGAGAAAGAAAAAGTGTTGCAGGCGTCAATAGGTAGTTGTTGGGAAGATGGGGAGGAAAAAACAAAAGCTAACTCAGAGTAAATGTATCAAGAGACTAAGAGAATATGTGTGCCATTCTGCAGCTATTTTTATTCAACATTCTATTTTTCATTAATCCTTCGTTCGCTTCCGTCACAAAAGCGTATTTTTAGAATGGCCTCACACTTATTATTTACATTTCTTCATTTATTTTTCTTCTAAGATCACGAACTAGCTCATACTAGTTTATTTAATTACCACCACTTTCGAAACATTCTGTAAAATTTCCCATCCTTAACTCCAACAAAGAGATTGGGAGCGAGTCTGTAAACAACCGCGCATCGCGTCTCGCGCGGTCTGAATGGCGGCGTCCGCACCGCATGGCGTCATATACTCCTCTCCACGTGAGCGGCGCGCGTGCGCAATCGACCGCCTCGCCGCATGCCCTCCCGGCCCGCGGGCGGAGGCCGCGCTGGAGTGCAACGCCGTGCGGCAGCGTCGAAGCCACACCGCCGAGGTAAGCCAAGGCGTCACGCACTGCCAACCACACGCCGTCCAGCTGTGCGGCGCGCATTCCCGCTAGTTAGAGGTTATGTTCGGCTCAAAAATTCGATAATCACTGCCCTACTTGAATCATAAAACAGATATATTACTTTTTTTTAATGTAGTGCCTGTTTCAAATGCATGTCAATAAATTATTTAGATCCATTTTTCTCTTCAAAAATAAATAATCGATACGAAATTATAACAAGAAGTTGTTGCATGACACTAATGCGCCTCGGATCGTTAGTGAAGGTCGATATTAATTTGAGTGACGGTCAGTTTGGCCTTGAATGTCTTTATCGTTTTCCCATGCAAAGTTAGACACTTGTTCATTTGTTAGAGGCGTCAAAGAAATGTGTATTATTCACAGAATGAACGTCGCAACCTAGACGATTAGAAACGCGAAAGATTCTAGACGCATGCGTCGGATGTTCTGCATCAATCACTCCCCGCTACTATTTCGAACATAACATGAGCTTAAAATGTTGCCTATCTATCTAATGTAACAACTATCTGACCGATAACTAAGAGAAAAAACCTATGAAAGAAAACGGCATCTCCACGAGGTAGAATTAGCGCTAGATCCCACGCCGTCGGCCTAGCGTCATGCGGGTAGCGGCGGCGCTGCGCGGAGACAGCGCCAAAATGGCGTAGCGGGGGCGTTCGGATCGATGACGCGCCGCCAGCTGGCGCCTTCGCCCACGCAAGCGGTTCCCTCCCTCCCTCCCTCCCTCCCACCCACGCGCGCTCACCCGACGCGGAAGTGTGTCAGCGGGGCGCCCGCGCCCGCTCCGTCGCAGGGGGAGATACCCGACTCAGCGGCTGCGGAGTGCATCGCGGCTCGGCGGAAGCGGAAGACAAAGAAGAAGAAACAGAGGGCCCGGCAGCAGGCGCGCTGGTGCGACACGGCGATGGCTCGGAGCCGGGCGGCGGCGGCGGCGGGGGCGGCAGCGGCGGCGGGAGCGGGGCCGGCGCGGTCGGCGGCAGCCTAGCCAGCGGCGTGAGCACCGCCGCGACGCTCGGCTCGCCGCCCCCGGGACAGCTCGAGTGGCTGGGGGTGAGTACGCAACCCGTGCGGCGAGTGGGCGGGCGGGCGCGGGGGCGGGGCATACACGCACGCGCGGCGCGGAGCTCGCCGGCTCGCCGACCTGCCCGCCCGCCCGCCCGCCCGCCCGCAGCTACAGCTGATAGCGGCGAGGAGGAGGTCGCGGTCCCATCGATCGAGAGATGCGCCTTTGCCAGACGTGCCGTGCCCGCGCGGGTTGACCAACTGCTCGGCTGGTCGTTGAGCCACTCGCGCGGAAAGGAATCGCCGCTTGCCTACCACTGCGTGTAACGCACTGCTTCGTTATGGCCATGGGTTACCTTGATATCATAGGCTTCCGCGGCCAGAGTCATGATCTGGGCTGTCCGCGTCTCAGCTTTCGACGCAGCGTCACCCGGACAGCCCAGATCATGGGTTACCTTGATTAGTCCAAATGACTGGTCCACACCTAGAGATGATGATGATGGTTATTATTATTATTATTATTATTATTATTATTATTATTATTATTATTATTATTATTATTATTATTATTAAAATAGACTTGCTTTACTTGTGTCCAGGCTTTAACAAGTTCCCAGTTCTGAATGGTCGTGAAGCAATTAGTTTGTATCACATGCTTTAAACATTTCCCTTCTGAGCTTTCGTTTAGGGCCAAGTAATATTGCAAAACCAAATTAACAGATTTTTACCGCTACCAAGAGGCGCATCCCAGAAGTCAGATGTTTTCTTGTTTTATTATTTCGGTGGAAAAAGAGGCAGCCTAAACACATTGACAGCGTTAATTAAAATCGAGCTAACTTCCATGCATGTTACATGCAATGATCAACAGCAGATACGATGAGACATCTCACTCCGTCCTAGGTTGCGTAATCATGCCACAGTAGAAATCAATGTAGTTAGTTGTGAGAAAAGCTTCTCTGCGTTTAGCTTTGCGCCGAATATATAAGCCAGACATATAAGCCAATATATAAACAATATATAAGCAATACTGGAGCTGAATACCATACTGTTACTGATACCACAAATCTTTGAAAACGAGGGGTTACTTTGCCGAAATATTGATCTACTGTGTGTTCCGCGGGCGAGATAGCATATTATCCTTCATACTGCAGAAATACTGCACATTTTTCACGTCATTTTTTACGTGAAAGCCTTATTGCCGTGTTCTCGATATCTCTTAGAGATTTCTAGATTTTCAAACTCGTCTCCATCACATGTTCTCTGTCTATTCCGGAGCAGAACCTTCGAGGCGAATCTCCTCCAATTTTTCAGAAAAAATAATAAACTCTTTCTGTGAATTTTAAGTTTTTGAACGAACAAAAAGAGTGAAAATTGAAAAGTCTTGTTTCTATATCTATTATAATCTTATCTATTTTTCTTACTTTTCTCACTTAACAAGAAAGATAGTATTAACGTGTTTTAACGTGTCAATATGCTCAATCCCCAACAGGCATTGTGAATGCTTTAATTTTATTAAAATAAACTATACAATTTCGATCCTAAAATAAATAAACGATTAAATATGTACAAACAATTCAAAAAGGTATATTTTTGTTCATTGCTCTCTTCAAGCCTGAGGTTTCTGACGTTCCAATTCCAATTCTTGCGATGTTTCAAAAAGTGCATTGAACATGCCGCCCTACTCACTTTTATCTTTTCCTAAATCCTTTTCCCTCAATCCGAACACCGTGTGAGGTTGCCTCCGCGCACCAGCTGTGCCCGCGACCCCACGTGACCTCTGAAGGGTCGGCCATCGCCCTTTGGAGCGCGCGCGAGCTGACAGAGGGCTCTGGGCTCGCGTCCGGGAGCAGGCTCGTTAGCGCGTATTGCGATTACAATTTCTTTCCGCCGATGTGCAGGTTAATTGAGCGTCCGCGAGGAGATGGATTCCCGGCGCGCCTTCACCCTGTTATTGAGTGTTAATTTGTTCGCCTGCGGTTATCAAAAGGCGTTAACTGGTTACCCGGGGAGGGGGGAACTCGTTAAAACAAGAGATGGGGGTACTTAAAATGAATATAAAATAAAAATTGAACACGTGAGCGCACCTTCATGAGATGTGAAAGAGGCTTCGATATAAATTACAAGTACGCTCGTAGTAAATATTCCATATTTGCAAGCACATGTCATTTTCGTAAAGATTACACTGTTAAAATATTAGGACTTTCGTATGTATTCGTTTGCAGAATAAAAAATGAAATGTTTTAAAACAAAGTTCATTCGAAAAACTAAATTAAACTCAAAACAAAAATTTGTGATGAACTGTAAAATTAAAATGTACTATGTCAATGGCAACGTACTGGAATATGGTAAACTATTACAATAAAATATAGTAAACAGTAAAAAAAGATTTTATTCAACAAAACTTTGTTTTTCAGAGCATTTGAACGAATATTTTTTTAAAATATTTTGCAGAACAAAATAGTGATCTCAGTTTGTGACAATAACATTCCACACATTTTAAAGAGAAACGTTATAAGGAAGAAATTCTCTCTTCAGAAGACGAACAGTATTGTTTTGTGCACCGTTTTAATAGTTTAGTTTCATTGTGGAAGAAATATGTTGTCCATTCTGGAGGGTGCATCTGGACTTTTGTTGTGTGGTGCTGCCAGCTGCCTTCTTGGCAACGTCCACGCTCTGGATAGTGTCCAAGGCGTCGTCCTCAATGATAATGGATAGGGGTTCATTGCAAACGTCTCGCCGCGGAATCGATCTGAAAGTAGGTTATGGAAATACAAAGAAACGCGATAGGCACTCCGGAGTATCTTTTTCAAGTAAATTACAGTGACTAGAAAACTGACGTAAATGAGCTGCCTGTTGCTTGTGCAAGAAAGTGTTATTCTATTTATTTTTTTAGTGTTTCCCTAGCTGTCGTATCGTGACGGCCATAACCTACTACAGTTTATCGCAATATTTCGATAATGTGTATTGTTAAGTATGTATAAGTGTTCACTTGGTGTTTGTAGCGTGTATTGATGTGAACACATAGGAAAGGAAAATAACGACGTCTCTGAGTTTTTAAAGAAAATGTCAACATCCGTGTACAGTGTGCGATTGATAACCAGTAAATAAATTGTACGAGAATTGTGCAGCATTGTTCGAACATCGTATTTGCATTTACATACTGTATGTAATACACTCTGTTCTGCCACAGTTGTCACCACCGAGGCGCTAATAGAACTAAAACATTTGCCATGTCGGCAGGAGTTAATGGATCACATGGACCATATGACAGTCGCGGAGTGGTGTGCGTCGAACTCTAGTGACGTGTGCGTGTGGTGGCGAGGGGAACAAGGGTGGTTAGTTCTTCAATGTTTTAGTTTCAATAACGTAGATCCTGTGACCTCTTGAGCGCTTCCAGAACCTCAGATCAATACTGAAGCTGCTGTGGTAACGATGTGCGAAATGGAAGTATCCGCAGCTGATCTGTAAGTGTTTTCTATAAATATAAGTGTATAATCGTTTTCGCTCATCTCAGTACTTTTTTTAATTGAAGACTGAAGTACAACTAAGAATGATAATTATGCAGTTTGAATTATGCAATTCGTAAATGTGGTATTAGGAGTCTTAGTTTTTGTATTCATAAAATAATTTAATAAATCTATTAATATAAAGTTAATAAAAAATCGACTAATAATAAAACAAATGTGCATATTCACAAATAAAATAATGTGCGTAGGTAATCTAACAGTAGAGATTTTGATTCTGCAATACGTACACTGCTTTTTGAATGACAAAATTGTTTAGTAGGTATTATTTTATTACAATTGTGAGTTATTTATTAACTCACTTTATTACGATTTTGGCATTGTTAATAATCATTTTCTTTATCCAGTTTTCAGTCAGATGTTTCATGGCAAATTATTGTTACAACATATGAACTTTTTGACACATTAATGACTTGCGCAGATACGCGATTTTATGAATGGAGTACACATGCAAAGCACAATTTCTGAAACAAATGTACAGGGAAAGATAACGGGAATGTACTACATGTTCTCCGGCAACACCTTCCAAATACAATCTTCTGTTAGGATAATAAATGAAAAACGAAATGTATGACATGAAAATTCAAGTATAAAATAATTCAGAAAATTTGAAACTAGTACGTATATATGCAAAATAAATACCTCGATTTTGAATGTGCCAAAAATCGAATATAAATACTACCAAACATTATTATTAGAAGTTTAAGACTACCTGAATTTACTAATTTTATATATGTTTTGATAATAAAATCTAAGTGCGCCAAATACAAAGTGAAACATTTATAAAAGCTATGGTTGTCGCAAAATTATAAAACATATGTTCCCAATTTTTTACACTTGTTGAAATGAAAAATGTTATCCAAATTATATTGGTGTGCTGTGCCTCCAATACACCATTATAATAAAAACAGTCTTCAAATAGAGTAATATTAATTATTCTTTGGATTCACTTTAAGTATGCAATCCAATGAATTTGCTTGAATTACAAGATGTATATTGTACCTCCTACAAAGATACAATCATATCTTGATAACAAGGTCGGACGAAATGTGAGAGTTCAGATTGTGATAATTCCAAAATCGTTTAATTTTGTTAGTCCCGGAATGCAAAGGTTTATTGTGCTTCTCGATCAGTTTTCCTTTACTTAATCATTACCAGTCTAGATTGCACTTGTTAAAAAAATAGTTTTAGGGAGAAACTTGGACATCTGCGACACTAATAACTATGGTATTACAGAACTTTCATTAAGTGGTGTTGCAGTATGATTTTTGTAAATAATTTGATATATTTGTCCAGTTGAATATTAAACAAATTAATTCCTTTTGATGGAAAGTTGAATATGATATGAAGGTCGTTTCTTATTTTAAGTCAATTCCTATGTATAATATTTTCTAGACATTAATCAATAAGAGGTGCAGAAGAATCTTAACTAGAATGAGAATCGGGAGCTGATTTTTTAACCTTGGCTGAGATGAAAGAGTCTAGTAGGAAGTCTAGTTAATGTAATTTGCTGTCTTTCATTTATTTTTGTTTGTGAGTGCAGGTTTCATTGAATTTCTTTTAACCATGTTTAGTTTGGATGGAGAAGTTTTCCATTTGTAGCCCTGGTTTGGATGTAGATGTTTTCTAGCAGAAGATAGTAGGTTTTCTTTAGGACTTCTAGTGCATCACGTGTTTTATTTCGGTTTGTGAAACAATTGCTGTGTTAGGAGCTGAGTGAACTAATACATTTTCTTGGATACCTGTGAGAGAGGTAACCAAGTTAAGGGTAACGTGGCAGCAATTATTAGGATGGAAAGGATGTCCTTCAACTTGTTGAATCACAGGGTTCAATACACCGTTATTTCGCACTGCAAACGAAATACAACTGCACTGATGACGATCCGACTACTAAGAATTCGAAACTTATATATAAGTTTATTGGTGTGATAAGTATTTCCATAATATATGAAGCACGTATTTCTTGACAATTAATGTATAAAACAAGTCACTAATTGTTTTGGCTTCTTTATTATTTCAAACAAAATTCCATCAATTTGTTTCATACGATTTTTTAAAATTTCATGCTGTGAATCGATTCGATGATGTAAAGACTGATAGTAGTCTGCAGTACGAAATCTCTCTCCCACTCTCTCTCTCTCTCGCTCTCGCTCTCTCTCTCGCTCTCTCTCGCTCTCTCTCGCTCTCTCTCGCTCTCTCTCGCTCTCTCGCTCTCTCTCTCTCTCTCTCGCTCTCTCTCTCTCTCCCGCTCTCGCTCGCTCGCTCGCCCGCCCGCTCACTCGCTCTGTGTATGTGTGTTCTTCCACTCTAGTAATTTACCACTCGCTTTTTTCTTTTTCTTTTCCCCTTCACGCCATTTTATTTTATTGTCTCTCACTACTTGTCTCACTGTACTATTATACACTCTACTCTCCCTTTCTCCGATCTTTCTTACTCCTTTCTTTCGTTCTGTTTCTGAACATTTCTCCTTGCTTTTTGCCCTGCCTCCCTGCTTTTATTTTTACCTCTCTCAATATCTTACATCCTCTCTCCTTTGCTTCATTTTTCCACTGCCCCTCTCCCAAGTAGTTGGTAGAGTATTGCACAGTGTTTTACTCAGTGGCCATCTTGGGGTGTGGTTCCGTACCTCAAAATTTTAACTATCGCACTCCAAAAAAGTTAAGGATACCACTTCTCAAGGGGTCAGGTCAACCACATGTTTTGTAGTTTGAGAGATAGCTTGACAGAAACGTGTACTTGACCACGTTACACAAATCGTAGACAGAATCTGTGATCTAAACGAAAACTGAAGTTGGTCTACTGGCACATTTGAGCACTAGATAACCTTAAACTTTTCAAAATAAAATTATTTTTTGTGATGTCACGTTAGAAACGTCGTGTGCTTAATGTAAAAAATTATAATGATTTTAAAGAATTTATTTTCCCGTTCACAGGCACACCACGTCTGCTGAGGGGGGAGGGGTTAGACATGTTAAAATAAAATATTGTTTAAGCTATGTCAGTAAGAGATAGACGAAAAACAAATTAAAGATTGTGGTAAACAAAGTGAGTAAGACTGCTTGTGATGGACCGGTCAGGAGTGCTTAGTCCACTTGGAAAAAATTACAAAAGAGGGTGGCAAAGAAGGCAAGATGGGGGTCTAAATATGATGTGCGTTCCACTTATATTATGTATTCTTGTTGAAGAACATCAAACCTAGAATAGTAAAGGTGAAATATATCGCATATTGGTACTGGCGAGTAAAATTTACTCATTTAAAAGTGACTCATTTCTACAAGGAAAATGTAAATTAGGCTATTAGTAAATAGTCGATCGCTAAACAATTGTATTAAAAGACCACATAAACAGTCAATAAACATTGAAGCAACTTACATATTATCTCATAACAACTTGAGTAAGAGACTTAATACTCCTTAGTGAATAAATCTTACAAATCTATAGACATATGTTAACGGTAAGAAAACATATACAATAATAACAATGAGATTACGAGCATATCAAGGTCCAAATAGTAAATATTATACATTTAGGAGGTGATATCTTGGAACACCATGATCGATACACTCTAATCGAGTGAGTAAATTTTGACTCATCACCAGTATTTGCAGGTCAGTGAGCTCGCCCCTACTAGCGCCGAAGTCTTAGAAAAAAATTTTCGCGGGTTAATAGCTAGAAATGTATCACAACCCAGATAAAAATTTCTTTGACTATTTCACTCGTGAAATTAAAGCCAATATTGTTTAATTTTCATACATAATATTTCCAAAATATAAATAAGGCAGTGTATTTTAAAAATTATGGCTTTTTATATTCGATTTTTCTCACCGCTTCTCCTTAATTATAAACTGTGACTCATCTAAGGTGGCAATATACTACATCGATCGCAGTGTCGCATGTTATTTTAGCATAGCTTTCATTCAGTTATTTCCATTATTGGGCGCATTTTGGGAACTCTGTGGGGCATAATTTCACTTGTGTAAGAGTCCTAATAAATACCACTCGTGCTTTGGAAATTCTCAGATAAATCTCCTCCTCGCTTTGCGAGTCGGAAATTTATCGACAATTTCCAAAGCACCCGTGGTATAACCAATGAAGAAACAACTCAACAAGTTATTTCCAATATTTGGCGCAATTTGGAACTCTGTTAGACATAATTTCACTTGTAAAAGAGTCCTATTAAATACCACTCGTGCTTTGGAAATTCTCAAATAAATCTCCACGCTTCGCGAGTCGGTAATTTATCAACAATTTCGAAACCACTCATGGTATTAGTATGAAAAAAACAACGACTCTGTTGTGTCGCGATTGCAGACGATGGCGACGGACGACAGCATGAGCGACGACGTGTTCGAGTCGCCGGGGGAGGCGCCGGGCAGCGCGGGGCCCGCGCCGGCGCCCGGCCTGGGCGTCTCCCAGGAGCAGATGCACAAGACGCCCTCGCCCACGGGCTACCCCGACTACCAGCCGCCCGCGCAGCTGCTGGCCGGCCTCCCGCCCAGCGCCGACGCCGACGCGCCCGTGCACAAGGTACGCCCCGCGCACCGCCCGCCTCGACGACAAGCGAAAGCCGTTGCCATACATTTCTTAGAAAGGCGGCTTAAGTTGGCATGGATAGCTGTTAACGAAACTAGTGCAGAAAGAGAGCCTTCAGTGTACGAATGGAATACTGACGGGCCAGGCGGCGATAGGGGCCAAGTACGGCATTTTGAAAAGAGCTCGTCAAAATATTTTCACATGCAACACATATATTATACTTATCAACTGATACACGGAAACTTACAAGTAAACGGCCTTGAAATCATTCTCAATTTACGACGCGGCAAACTGCATACGAGGTTGAGTTCAGTGGCTGTCCTGGGGAGAATCCTAGCGGCCGGTTGCTCTGATCGGTAGTTTTCCGTGTTTCCTCCGATCAGCAGTTGGTGGATACCGGGGCAGTACCCTAACAAAAGCGCCACGGACAGCGCGCGATCTTTCCTTCCTCTTCCTTGTCCTATCCTCACCCCTTACTTACATGCACTTACACTAACATGCAATACACTTCCACACATGACGGGATGTTAAAGCTTGTCCTGGCAAGGGCAGTGCTGGTGGGAGATACCTGGTTGGGGAAACCCCCTCAAGATTGCGGGTAAGGCGGCGCCGAATCTCGTCATCCACCTTGGGAAGATTAACCCTACATCCCGCGATAAAAAAAATCATTACACTAACGGAACTAATGACCTTTGCAGTTGCGCCTGTAAACACTAATTAATGAATTCTTGAGAACCATCGATAGCATTTCTAAAAAAGCAATTTTAACATGTTATGAATAATAAATCACTTGAGTAACTTGTACAGAAAGTGAATATTTGGCGTACGAATGTAATATTGACGGACGACCCGACGATGGAGGCCAACTTCGACATTTTTAAATAAGTATGCCAAATTCATTTTTGTATTCCATACATTATAATTTTTTATGAATATACGGAAACTTACACGTGTATATTCTTAGGATTATTCTCAGTATACGAGGGAGTAACCACGATGATTCATATCTCCCCGTTTCGTTTAATTTGCAGTACACACTTGTTTTTATGGTCAAGACTTGTTTGCGGTATGCGAACGGGAAAGTATATTTTGCCGTACGCGTGTCGCGAAGTAACGCTTTCCAATCAATAAACCGCAAACAAGTCATGTTTAGCAAATACTTGTTTCTACTCATGACTGCTGAAAAATTTAGATTCGCAGTAGCTTAGCGGTTACGACTCATGCTTGCTAACCTGAAGTAGTGATCTGGGGATTTCTTTCCGGTTATGTCCTATTCACGGAAGCCTCAAGGATATTGTTAATTAGAGTATAATGTAGCACTATGTCTATTTCAAGCGCTGTGACTGATCTACCATTTTTCAGTATCCTAGATATTTCTTTTGGTTTAGTTCCCTGACTTCCCATTTGTGGGAAATAACACGTTCAGAGTTCCTCCCTTATTTATACTCCTTACTTTTTCGTACTTCTTAAAAATAAAACGTGGATAAACATAGTATAGAAGTATAGCATCTTGATGCTATACTATGTTTATGCACGTTCTCTTTTGTAGAGATCAATTTCAACCACCTCAATAGTTCCCTTCATCAAATAATTTAAGTATTCTTTGAACAAACGGTTCCATTGTCTCGAGAATAAATGCCAAAAAAGATCCGTTCAAAAGTTAAGTAAGTTGTTTAAATGAGATTTTCCCAAAGTTTAGTTAAGAGGCTTTCTCCGAATACAATGCTTAAATCAAAGATGGAAATATTTTCCGCTTCTCACCAAGCAGAAACTTTTAAAAAGCTTGATCCCAACCAAAACGTCCCAAGTTTGTGGTTGATAAACATGCCCTGGTTTTATCTGAACCTTTAAGTCTCACTCCGAAGTCCAGAACTTTGCCACAGATAAATATTGAATATTATATAATTCAAAATTTATTTAAAAAATTAAAACAGGTTCTTGCCTCTTTCTTCCCTTCATGTGGAAAGTGAATTTTACTGGCGTATATTATATTTTTAATAATGGATTATGGCTACAAAATACGTACTTGTGGGTAGAATTACAACAATTGCTTCGGATTAGCATGTCGCCAGATACTACCAATCTAACAGGGTCCTCTAGATACGCCAATCTAACAGGGTCCTCTTTTAGTAGGACCGCCGCATTTGCGACTGCCTGCAGATACATAATGACAGAGACGTAGACACTGAAATCTTAGACCAAAAGTTCATGTTTATCTTACCCGAGTACCGGAACGAAAAAGACGAACTGTATTGAAGGTGATACTGCGTGTTGGTAGAGCTAACGCCTGCCGTTTCTTCGTAGGCTACCCGCGTGACGCAGTCGTGTAGCGGGTGGTGAACTCTATTAGTGCTTTAACGTCGCGAGTGAAAGAGGATACGATTGTTATTGTTGTTGGGTGGAGGTGGTGATAATGGCGGATAGGTGATGTTGGAGGTGGTAATGTCCTGAGGAGGTGGTAATTTAAAAAAATTTAGGAGACATGTCATTTACTCTCCCGAAAAAGAATATCTTTTGACTGAGATTCAACTTGTAATCACTGCTCTGCAGGCGGAGCACGTAGATCTATTAAATCGCATTGCTTTAGGAACCCAGAACACCTCTAGAGAACTAGTTTTACTGCGAGTCTGTAAGCTCGATCGAGAAACAAGCGTCGTTGCAGTTTAACACGTACCTGAGGAAAAAGATGCGGGAGCTGGCTATGGATCTTTCAGGGCTAGTGGCTTACTTCGCTTCTACTCGTGGGCTGATAAAGGAGAAAAATGAGAAATATAAATGTCATTTAATTTGATATATGACCTAAGCAATGAATTAGTAAGAAGAAAATAATTAATAACAAATTCAATTGTAATGAAAACGTTACAATGATGGGGATACCTGCGGCGGATGACAAAAATGTCAATGACAAAAAACAATATTTTTAAAATTGTAAATTACTCTTTAAAATATCAATAAAAAAGAGTTAATGCAGTCTCAAAATATTGCTGAGAAACTATAACCTACATAAGTGAATTCATATTCAGGAATATTGCAATAATTTGTACTAAAATTATATGTTTGATATTAATTTCCACCTATGGAAAGCTTTATGAGCACGTTCCACGAAGGAAAGCCCAGATGCTTCATTGATAAGAAATGGCCTTCTGTTGGTGACTCCAAGTAGTTCACGTTGAATCCGCGTGATGTCTCTGGCATGTCAAATGGCGCTGTGAGGGGAAATCGTGTCCCTACCTCTGGAGTTATTGTGAGGTTGCCTGCGTCATATCTACTCTTCTTGGCCCGAGGTGTTCGAGAGAAAAATAAATATCAAATTATGAAATGTGAGTACGCTAGCTCACAAGAGCAGGAGATATTCCATAATAAATATCAATATAATCAATAACTACACTTATATCGAAGGCATTGGATAAAAGGAATATTTGAATTTATGGCAAAAGCCCTTATTACATTAATCTCTTAGAATTATTATTATTCTGAATTTATTAATTTGTCATTTGAAAATTATCCAACATTTTCAAATAAAATAAATATATATTTTTCGGCATCTAAAATTTAGGTTTAATAATCTGGACGTCATTGGAAAGTACTAAGTACAATAGTTTCTCAAATACGGCTCCAAATATTCCCTTTCAACTGTTTGTATGAGTAGTGCTAAATGCACTGTAACAGGAAACATAAACGTCATTATAAAGTATTATTTTGCTATTTGTTCTTTGTGATAAATCGCTCGCGTCGTCACTGCGAGTGCGTCGCTTTACATTAACTATGATTTGTATTCATTATTGCATTTGTGAGTACAAATGTTTTAAATGATGTGAAGTTTCTCGAAAACTTAAAAGTTTTCTGTGAAAATGAGCTGAAATAATTTCTACATACTTTTGGTACGGATAATGCTAAATGCACTGAATAACTTGGCATTAATGCTACTATGATTTATTCTTTTGTTGTTTTTTGACATTACACAAGGGCTTTTTTAAATGTCTCTCTCGTTAATATTTACTTTACGGGCATTTCTTTTACATTATTGTATTTGTGAGTACAAGTACTTGAAATGATTTCTTATGAAGTTTCTTCACATCTCGAACGTTTTCTGTAAAAATAAGTTTCAAAATGCGTATTTTCAGAAACGCTTAAACGACATTGTCTTAAAAATAGCTTCGCATTTTTCAATGAAAGTATGCATAGAGGACTAGATTTTACGTTTCTGTAACATTTTTAAAGCTGTATTTTAAACCTACTATTAGGTATCTCAAAAATCGTGGAAACGTGAAAAACGAGTGTTCGTCTATTTTTAAATACATTTTTATTTAAATACCATATCTTCCTAAAGTAATATTACGCAAAGAGAGAGGGAGAGAGAGAGAGTGAGAGAGAGCTCCGTAACCGATCATTTGTGTTCAATAAATTGGTTTAAATAAGTAAGAATCTTCAACTACCTTGATCATAATTCCGGTGAGTGTAGTGCACGTTACAGCCGGGAGGTAGTGATGCTCCTCCCTCCTCTGGAACGTGTGATCGAAGGGTCGACACACACGTGGTCTGTGAGGATATCCTTCCACAGGTGTCTCCTCTAGCGGGGCACCGCATCAGCCCGAATAAACTCTAAGCACCCGACTAGACTCCCGATATGTGGAGAGTGTAGTACATTTAAGTGTAAGAATGTGTGGTAGGAGAAACTTCGCGCACAGTCTGTAAGCCGTTTGTTAGTACTGCTCATATATTAACCTGGCATTAAAAAGATAAATCACGAAAAACCACCGATCAGAGTAGCTGCTGGCATTCTTCTCGAGACAATGCCTGAATTCGACTTCTACGAATACGAAGTAGCTTTTGTCGAAAGTCTGTCACCGTCGAACCGTAGATACTTCCAAAAGAGTCGCTGTAGTGGCAACGGTTGAATTCACTAATTCACTACCACATCAACAGGTATGTCGATTTAAATTTATATTTTAAATTCAAGCTCTATATAAGTAGATTTCCGAGATTTCCTTCGAGTTCGAATTAGAAGAGGATCCATTGTACGTATTCCATGCACGCTACTATCGCATGCACGAGCTTCAGACAAGGTAAAGGCCTTGGCTCTGAAAGGTCGCAGGCTCATCTATTCGTGGTTACGTAGAGAGCCAATCCTCGCCTATGCTCCGCCCCCCTCCCCTCCCCTCCCTCCGCCGAACCTCGGCCACCCACGCGCCACATCTTTTAGCCACTTTAAATGCCACTACGAGCTTCCTCCGCAACGGAGAGCTGCCTCCGATGACGTCATTACTTGACTTGCGGAATAAAACTTTTGTGTTGCTTGTTAAAAATGTTGGAGACGACGTTATTTTTCCGAACATACACCCCTTCGTCACGTACAGTACGTGAGCAAACTGTTAGAGCACGAAGTTATTAAAGATGCGCTTTGGAGCACTTCATGGACAAACTCGACAGCAGTGTGATGTGGATCAATACAGAACCTGTTGTTGAAGGTGACTGACTGGATAATGTGAAGCGCAAAGTGTATATCGTGCAATTACGCACATCACGGGTTGATTAATTAGGTCAGCATTCGCTGCGCGAACATGCAACTTTTAAGGGTCGAATGTAGAAAGAAAAGCTTCAATGTACAGTACGAAGGCTGTTATTTTGTTTGGTATTATTTTTAATGGAGATGTCTACTACCAAAACTCATGTATTTCATTTCCAAAAACATTCCCAGACAAACAGAAATTTTCCAAGTTTACAAGCGTTTAGATGTGATAATTTTCAGTTATCGAGAAACTTCAAAAGAAATTATCTAAAGTACTTAAAATACTCAAAAATGCAATATTGTTTTAAAAAACATTTATAATGTAAACATCAACGGCGTTAGAGATGTATAAAAAGTTTACATTTGTGTAATTTTGCACAAAACAAAAGAACAGATCAAAATGGAGTTCAAAATGGAGTCAAAATGGAGCACAAAATGATATTTTTTGGTTCCCTTGGTTCCCTAATTGAAGAATAAAACGCAAGTCAAGGGACCCGATAATGGGACTGATGGGAAAAAATTAGCAAAACGTTGAAAAATAAATTAGAACTTGAGAAAATCGTTATCACAATTTTATAAGGCGCAGTACAGTAGTCTGATATTTCATAAAATGTTCAATGATTTTTTAAACGTAAATAGTTCATTACACTCATTTCTTAATTAATACCGATTAAATGTATAGGCTTTAATGCATATTGAGAACGAAATATGGAAACTAACTGATAAACGGACATCATTTACGCATTTGCAGATAAAACAAGCTCGGAAAATATCACAGATGCTGAAAAGAGAATGATTGCAATTCATTTTGACAACACGTAAATATAATAAGTAATAATCATATTCCAATATAGTTTCAGATAATGAGAGTTACATTTTTTATGTGTATCTATGAAATGGAAAAATGTACGTAGTCAAATATCGCAAATATTAAAGCAGAATCAACAGAAATTAATACTTATTATTTCATGTAATTAACAATAAGTGGCTTTATTAATCACTAACTAAACAGAAAATATTTTTTCGCTGTTTAATCCTACCGTGAAAATTTTATTATTGGATCACTATATACTTTTACTTAAAACTATTATTTAAAATATATTTCCAAAAACGTTTTTTAGTTTAAACGTCGTATTTTTTGTTATTTGTTGAAATAAAATAATTCATAGTTCCTTGATACAACTTTTACATTTTTAATTTTTTCGGGTGGGGGCTACGTTTCAGCATTACCCCGGGCCCAAAATTGTCTAGATCCGGCACTGGCTAGAAGAGTACATACTTAGCGCATTATTTCAAACTTTTGACATTTTACATAATTCAGAGAGTTCAATGAAAATTAGACCTGCTCTATTTTTAAATGTCCTTTGGTCTATCCCGGGAAAAATTTAAAAAAAATTGAAACAGTTTTTGAGGAAAAATATAATCTTTACTTCAAACAAAAATTACACGAAAACTACTATTTTTATCAAAAATGTATAAACCCTTATTTAAAGATTTAAATTTTTACAACAGATTACAATAAGAAAACAAGGTGGCTTATCAAATTCTCCAGTTTGCTTCACAAGCCACATTTCACTCCTTCAGCACTTAAAGATCCGTGGAATAGTCTCTGAAGAGAGGCTATTAAAAACACCCAATTAGCTTTCTGTTAAGTTTAAAACTAATTTACGTTAATTGAAGAGAAGCCAATATCTTATATTTTAATAGAAAGTACATTATAAGTCATAATTAGCAAAAAAGAACAAGGGAATAAAAATTTGATTTTTATCTTTACACAAAATGTTCAACGTTCGCTATGACACGTACTTCAGACAATGAAACACAATTCTACCTTTTTGTAAAACTTTCAGTTTAATTTTTCAGGTTATTTTCTAATATTATTGTTTCATATTAATCATATGTACTGCATGGCTGGCAGAAATGAATGGAAGCTCCAAGGAGTAATCACACTTTTTGATTATTCTTTTTCTAAAACTAAATTGCAACTATTTTGTAACTATATTAAATCTTTAGTATTTCACTGACGTAACACTAAAAATATCTACTATTCGAGAGTAACATGTGGTTTACTAAGGCGATAATTATAACTTTTAAAATTACAACTGAATCGATCATCTCAGATCCATACGAAGGGATTATAAGCCCGCGACCACTTCACTTCCCCATAGTTGCGATCGGAACGTCTTGAAACACGATTGGAAATAGACCACGACTCTTCAGCCAAGAAAATTATATTCATTATGACTTCAACAGTAAAGTTCCTTGTCTTATTAATTAGAACTTTTCCCCCGGACAATGGGAGGTTTCGCGTCAATAAATTGGTATAGAATATATTTTCCCTTTTATTCTAATAGAAAAAATAATCCAATATTTTAATCACTAAATTATTGTATATCTTTGTCAAGAAATTTACAATATAGCCATATTTGTTTTTGTATAAATTAAAGGTAAACCATGCATACAACTATTTTGATTTGAATGTTTTACATTTGATTTTTGTGTCCCTCATGCACCGCCCAGTTCCTTCGGTATTTTATTTTCATTGCGTAAGTGAACACGAATTTCCTCGACAAGTTTGCTTGTTTTCAAATGTGCACTTTTATGCAAAGATCAAAGCTTTTAACGGTAAAGTCCCCGATATCTGATCGACCAATTATATCACAGAATGGGTAAATGGGGAAGAGTAAACATCAATGTTAACTACTATTCGTCTTCATATTCAACAGAGAATGTTTTGGCGACAATTCCCATAGGTCAGAAAATGTACGTGGTAAGTTTTTGCCTCCAAAATATATTTCATGAACTTGTTCGGGTCGTTGTTTATTCATTTTGTAAAGTATTTTGAAAATAAATACAAAAATCGTACCTCCAATACAATGGGCATCAGAATAGAACATAGTGAACTGAAGGATTTCTCACGCTAATATCATCCAAGAAATATTTTTATTAGTAAACCAAACATTTAAACTGAACTGGTTGGTGCGTTTATTGAATACCGGGATATCACAAACTTGGCAACAAGAGTTTAGTCGTGCAACAACAGTTTGTTTGATCAGTTGTTTCAACAGTTGTTTGTTATTTCAAAAACCAATGGAAGCCCCAGAAAAATGATGAAATGATTTTGTGAGAAAGAAATATATGAAAGTCGCCTGCAAACCTAAAAATAGTTCAATATGAAAGAATGTATGAAACAAAATCTATAAATAAATTATTCATTAATTTTATATTGGGGGACGAAAAATCTCTTCTAAAAAACTAGGTGAATAATTTTATTCTGAGAGTAACCGTATATTTCAGTTTTCATTTTATAAAGTACCTTTTCTATGCTATTTCCTGAATATATTTATCTTCCTAATTAAAAAATATTTTTATATTTTAATTAATCTGCTTTTTTAAAATAAGTTCCGTAAAAACACACTAAGGGGATAATATTGCATGTTTATGTGAGTATAATCAATTTCTGTTAGAGAAATATATACATGTATACTAATAGTTCATTATGAACCTAGCATTGAACATATAACAAATGAACCGAAAACGAAAATGTTTTGTTCGTTTATAATTCAGATTATTTTAGATGTGCCACTTTTCTTGAGTACAGACATTACTACATTCATCTCATTAACCATCCCTGTGCACCTTCTTCAATTCCTTGTGTGTGACATAACGTTCTCTTTCGATTGGTGGAACCATTTCGTCCGCAGACGATCCTGCTGGGCGACTCGGGCGTGGGCAAGACGTCGCTCCTGGTGCAGTTCGACACCGGGCGCTTCCAGTCAGGCAACTTCTCTGCCACAGTCGGCATCGGATTCACGGTGAGTGCGCACGGCAGTCCTCGCTTGTTGGCCTTTCTCGCCTTGCCTGTTCGTTTGCCTTTTCCTCTTCCCTTTTCTTTTTCACTCTCTATCCCCCCTCGCATTTCATACTTAGTTTTGCGCCCAAGCGTCGACGCAGTTCCGTGAGTTGTCTGTCAAATGCTTTGCCCTTGGGAAACCAAAGATACATCGTTGTAGTTGCCTCTCGCTTCTCTGGTATTCGTCAGGTGAGATCAAAGGAAATGACGGAAGTTCTTGGAAGTATTCCTGAATCGGCGCGTGAAACCCTAGAGAATGTAGTAGCTGAACCCTTCAAAATGTCTGCTTTCCTGAATGTTCAAAAACATAGTGACGGAACAATACCTATAAACTAATCAGACCACGTAATTATAAATGTATTTTTGTATTGAGTACATTCACTTAAGTAAGGATGGTATCCAGATAATTCCTGAATGAAGGAAAGGGCAATATTTTTCAAATTGAAGAAATATAGAATTATCGAATTTCCGACGGAGAAGTAAGAAATTCTGATAATACAAATTTAACTATTTAGTTAATTAATGAAATATCAGTTTGCTAATATAATGTTGGAATGTCTTGATGATTTGTAAAATTCATGGATGAAGTTTCAATGACATTTTATATCTTCTGATTGTTCACTCTCTGCAAACTCTAGGGTGTCAGGATTCCAAAAATAACTTCTGGCAACCGAAAATAAAACACTTTTTAGCTGCAAAGGTATGCTGAGTGAATATTGTCGAATAAGAGGTGATACATCTAAAGAATTTTGAATTTACCCTTGTATTTGCATGTACAGGTATTATTTTCGGCGTTTGAAGGATACATTTTTTCAAGTTGCCAGAGGATCTGCAATTGAGATCGGATCTGGTCTAATTTCTCAAGGTGCCTACTGAAACTTAATATATTCTTGATGTTACATTTTACGAATATGTATAAATATAGGCTTAACACCCACTAATGATACTCGATTTGATAGCAGAGTAACATTAATAGAGTCGACAGACGTACTCGTCGAGCCACAAACAAATTTGCAACAAATCAGATTGCATAAGGTAAATTAATATTTATTTACTAGAGATAAACCGTCAAAAACCTGAAGGACTCAGATTCAAATCCCGACGTAGGTTGAGATTTTTATCAGCACATTTCCATTCAGGACTGCTCTGAGGTCGACTCAGCCTCCTTTCCACGTGAGTCCCAGGATCTTTCCTGGGGGTAAAGGCGGCCGGAGCGTTGTGCTCGCCACACAACCTCTTTCTTGTGCCGATGGCGACGAATAAGTGGGGCCCTACCTTCACCTCCCCTGTGGGCCACAACTCGGCCTGTGTGCAATTGCACAGAAATACTTTTACCTTCACCTTTTGACCCGTCAAACGGGACAATATTAAACTGACGTATTAATATAATATTATAGTGAATACTGGAACACAATTCATTTAATGCAATTTAATTTTTGAGTTTTTCATTTCATAATTTCCTTTATTATCAGTAAAAGGTTCTCAAACCGCGGTATATGGGGCCGAGAAGCGATTCTTGGAATATCCTGAAAAGACCAACAGGTCAAATTTTGGGCAATTTGCCATTGTCACTGGTTGTCAAGTCCCATGAATGAGTCGAATTTAGTTGCTCTGATATTTGTTATGGTTCTCGGAATCCAACAAAGATCTCACTGCATTCTCGGAATCCAACAACAGCGTGTATATCAAAAATTAAGTCCAATGAGTTTCCCAGAAATTTCACGTATGTGGCCACAGTAGGGATGCGACATCCAAGTTGATGTTTTCAAAACATCGATGTTTCTATAAAAATATCAATGTTTCAAACATCGATGTATTGAAGCTGATGTTGCCGTTTTCTATTTGTTTTGTTTGTGGATGAAAAATCCCCATTACCACAATTGCATTAAAGTTAAAATTCGAAATATTAGCAGATGGCGCAGATTTAACCGAACGAACGCGGTTTGTTCTGCCTACATCGAGTAGACTATCCCTCGCCCGAGATGATTCTCATGCCGTGGTATTAACTTGGTTTTTCGCACATGGAAAGTCGTTTTTTAACATTGTTTTCCGTTAAATTTTAATTAGAAATTAATATACATGGTCACTGAAATTTTGTTGCGCACGAAGTTAAAGTTAGAGGTTAGCAAACAGCATTAAAACATCAATGGTTTTTGGTCGATGTATTATTAACATCGATGTTTTTATTTTGAACATCAATGTTTGGAAACATCGATGTTCTGTTGTCGATGTTGTATCACTAGACCACAGGTTTCCCATTCCTCTGACATAGGAGTAGGAAGCTCGGAATTATCTCTTGAGGGTTGTCCTCCCGTATTGGTCGTTTTGTTATTGCATCCTTTCCTCATTTATTTATTTTTACGAAATCATGTTTAACCATTACATTTACTTGGCAATATGTATTTGGGGTTTATTTTACTAACTGAAAGGGAATTTAGATTAATCTGGCAGTGCTTTCACAATTCAGCTTCTGTAGCTTTTCCCTAGTAGTCAACATTATACATCTCTAGCGTCGTGACCAAGGATATTTAATTAATCTGCCTCCGCAGATTTTGAGATTCAAAGCGTTCGATTGCTCGAGCGTGCACGCGGCACCGACTTCGTGCACAAACGTACAGAGTGATTGCCGCCCCTCACTAAACAGCGAAACGGAATTGGGCGCCTCGAAAACTACTGAATTGTATAAATGTTATTCCAACAGCATCAAATGTTTGGAAACGTTCTATCCGATAAATCTTAGTATAAAGTAAATACGAACACAAGGATAATTAGAAATTCAAGACAGAAGTCGATATTTAACAGTGAAATTTGCTCAATGTTTCTTTACGACTTGCAAATATTCATTTTGCAATGGAAAGAACTCCTTACTGGATGCCTAACACCCGACAGTGTGCTGGAAGGGAACACTGAAAGGCATAAAATGTTTTTTGGACTTGTTCCCGGAATTTCACAGATCAAATCATTCCGACATTACTTCAGGGAACAGGCATTACCTTCATTAACGTTGCAAAATACAAAGGCGTCCGAGAGGGCGTATAACAGTTACTTCATTAATTCCTAGAATAGCGAGGGATAATTGCGAGCTGAGGGCAGAGGGAGCGAGTGAAGCGAGCAAGCGACCTCGAAAGAGCATGTAGGCGCGCAAGGGTGCGGATGTGGGTGGGTCTGACAAATTGCATGTGGGCGCGCGCGTGTGGATGTGGGATGATGTGAACGCATGTGTGGTACATGAGCGCGTGTGAGCATGTCTGTGCGCGTGTGGGAGTGTGTGGACGCGTCATGAGCTCGAGTGAGCACATGTGGCCACGTGCGAATGTGTCTGGTGGACGCGAGTATGCGCGAGTGGGTGCGCATGGGCATGTCTGTACGCGTGTGGGAGGGTGTGGGAGGGTGTGGGCTCGCGTAGGCGCGTGTGGCCACGTGCGGATGTGTCTGGTGGACGAGTTGGATTGTATATGGGCGCGTGTGAGAGCGAGAGGGCACGTATGGGAATATGTGGGCGTGACTGTGCGCGTTTGGGCGCGTGTGGGGCGCGTGTGGTTGCGTGTGGGGCGCGCGTGGCTGCGTATGGACACGTGTAGGCTCGCGTGGGCGCGTGTGGGCGCGTGTGGGCGCGTGTGGGCGCTTGTGGATGTCTGAGGTTGCCGGAGGGTACGTGTGCGCGCGTGTGGGCGCCTGTGGGCGCGCGTGGGCGAGGGCGGCGCCGCGCTCCGCTGCGCCCTGGCGCTCGCCGCCCCGCTTCTCTCCTGCCTGGGCGCACAGAGGGCGCGCTGGCCGGTCGAGCGGCTAAAGCACACACGCCTCCGCGCGCGCACACACGCCAACACCAACACCGACACCAATACAAGCACACGCGCCGGAGCGAGACGCGGTCGGAGGGGGAGGAGAGGGGAGACATGACGTACGGGTGGCGAGGATAGGAATCGACAAGGAGTGCCATCAAGGCAACACTGAGGAAGATTGACAACGCCGTGAAAGAGGACAGAGAGAAATATTGTATTGCAGCAAGAAAGAGATCAGAAAAGAAGAGAGACGACCGCTGAAATGAGAGAGGCCGAAACGATGAACTGCTGCAAGAAAATAAACGGAGAACAGATAGAAAATAAATGCAGAGAGAGAGAGATAGTCAATAATACAGAGAGAGCTCTTTTAGAGCAGGATTTCCCATCTTTTTCTTTGCATCAACCACTTTTAAAAGAATGATTTGCTTCATCGACTACCTTGATTTGTCTATAATATCCAGCATACAAAATAAACATAACGAAAATAATTGCACATAAATGACTTGATAAAAATTAGACAAATAATAAAAACAAAAGTTTTGCAAAAATGTTTATGAGTTTTATGTTTGAAAAATGTTGTACTATATGCTTTTTAATTTTTAGAAAAGTACACAAGTATTATTAGATGATTTGAATCTTTGTATAAGAAAACAACTAACAATTCATTTATATTTTCTGTAACCATAGTATCATGACTATATCAACCAGTTGCAGGTCCTATCGACCTGCAAACGACCCTTTTATAATTGTATCGACCCCGGGGGGTCGATACCGAACCCGTTGGGATATTTTAGAGGCTTAGAGCAGATACTCAGAAATTAAGCAGGTGACCGGGGCAAATAGATAAGTAAAAAAGAGTCAGAGAAACCAAAAATGAGATGGGGAGTAATAATAGACTAGAAGTGGAAAGTTCTGAATTAAATTGTGTGCCAATTACCCACAGTGAGTAATGGCTGCGAAGTGTCTTCCGATTTACACTGCTAATAGTAGTAGAGGTCACGCTGTCGTTTACAAAAAACTGACTGTGGAGACATACTAGCTAACAAGTTAGATTATCCAACAGTTAAGAAGATTCATCTTCATTTTCTTTATATCCTTGAACATTTTAGAAGTTGAATATGACAGGAACATAAAAGGTTGAATGCATTTGAAAATGTAATCTACTTGAGACAAAATATACACGTGTTGTAAATGACCAAACCTAGTCGAGGCAGAACTCAAATAAATAAACAAATAAATACCTTGTCATGCAGTTAAGTAACCTAATACCTTTTAACTTTTGCGAAGCAGAAATGACCTATATCCCGTACAACAGATTCTCAAAAGATTCGGCCTAATAATTTTGAAGATATTGGGGCAAAATGTCGGATAAAAGGTAAATGTGACTCGCCCCTTGTTATCTTTCTCGGACTCGAACTGAGGTGAGGTAAGTTAACAATTACCTCAAAGATACACTAATAAATATCGGATATTTGAGAGGTCTGTCTAGTCTCCACTTAGTTGATTTTTAGTTCAATTAAAAATATATCGTTAATCTATTAATACAAAACATGTTATTATCTGCGCCAATACACAAAACAGTGAAATTTTGTTCTTGCCTACGTTACTTGGTTCCTTTTTGTAATAAACAGTTAAAATAAATGGATGTACCTACATTTTTCATTCAAAAGTGTGAACTTATTTTAAAGGCAAAGGACATTATCTTTGCTCAAGTTATTTACTTTTTTGAATTATCACTTGACTTTGTCGAAGCAATGATTCGAAGAATAAATTGCTGCACCATAGTAGCAACATTTCATTTAAAGTAATACTACAAATATATTTTAAATTGTATGTATTATTTAATTTCTATTGTGTCCAATCATTGAACGAATACCATAATTATTATATTTAAAATAGTATCTTCTAAAATTAATATCTAAATCAGTATTCTCATTAATATTCGCCTTTTTGCTAACTCGTATCGCTAACTATATCTTGGCAGTAAATAAATTATTTATTATTTATTATCATTATCATTAGTTCGTAAGTGTAACACTTGTAATATACCGTGAGGTGGCGGTGTTTTCCTGCCGCTGTATCGTGAGATCCGACGCCGATCTGTATGTCGGCTTGCGGAGTCTTCTCTCTCCAAATACCTCTCCAAGTGGGGCAACACCGCAGCCAGAAAAAGATATAAGCTCCCGACTGACCTCCCGAAACGTGTGGTAGAACAGTGTATGTAATTTTGAGAGTTGTGAAACAAGACAGGGCAAAATGTTGGACTGTCTAAACAGACATTGGGCTAACGTATCAAACTAAAGACTTAATTACCTGTACAGAACGGAGCATAGTCAATACTTATAATAAAGTTTATTAAATAGAAATGTCTGTGTTAATTACAAAAATAACTGAAAGTGATAGAAACATATTATGAATCACATCAACTTTTGTGATTTGCAAATGCTCACCAGGCGGAAATCTGAGAAGCAATGAGTTAAAGATATTATTTCTCAAGGTTTATGTAAAAACGTCTTCTCTATAAATTTTATGATAATACCTCAAAAAAACTGTAGTACCACTGTTTAGTAATATGTAGAATACGACCCTTACTTGAACTGAATTAAACAGTATTAGTATTAAACAGTAAAAACTATGGAAAATAAACGATCACTAATAATTTGATTATTAATGAGTTTCATTGTCATATTTTCATATTTGAAACTCAAATTAGCATATGTAGTTTTAAAAAATTGTAACGCTATTTTACACATTTCCCAAGTGTATATCTTGTTGAAATTTTGCCACCTAACTCCTTGCGATGAAAGTAAGACATACATTCTAAAAACAGTGTAAGGTCAGATTTGTCATAATGTATGAATCCTGTAATTGAGCAACAAAGGAAAAAGACAGAATAATTGCAGATATTATTTTGACGCAAGACGTCAGCGAAGCTCAGGAAAAATATATTTTGCGGGTCGCCTTGAAACCCCGCGCTGTAGGTGCCTTTGATATTTACTATATTTTATAAGAAAATAAGATATAATTTATGTCAAGATGGCACATTCAAAATAGAAACACAAAACTTCACCAAATCATAAGCCACAAGTCCTTTATTACATCATGTCTCAATGCGGTGTTTAAGATCAGAACATCCGCTTCCATAGAAACCAGATAAGTCCCAAGCAGACAGTAGATCCTGGATCAACATGAAATTTCGAGCACTCCCTCCGGACATTGAGGGAGCATGTGTACTCAAAGGGATCACGCCAGCGAAGAGTTACCCGATGCAGCAGTAAGTGAACTTATTCGGACCAAATCCCAGCCCTTGGGGAACTCCATCCTCGTCCCCAGTTTTGCTATTACCTGGAACGAACGACGCCGCGGGAAACGTCAGGACCGAGAGCAGATCTCACTGCCCTACTCCCTTCACCCCCGTCGCTTTGGAACCTCCCCCTCGGGGTGGCGGCGGCGGCGGCGACGGTGGAGGCGGTGATCCACGCCGTGCGCGCGCCCCGGCCGGGCGCACGCGCGCGCGCACACACGCTGCTGGTGGTGGTGGCGGCGGCGGCGGCGGAGGCGGGGGTGGCGTTGTCCGGAAACGCGCACTGTGCACTCGACGCAGCGGCGGCGGCACAGACGGAGGCGGCGGCGGCAGCGAGACGCGAACAGGTGGGTGATTCTCAAGGCTTTGTTGCGCTAGCTAATACACATCGTCTCATTAGGGCAGTGGTGTCTTTCGGAAGAAAATATGTTTGAAATTGTGCATGATTTTTTTAGGTTCGCGGAGGTCTGTTTTAAAAAGAATAGTCTGCATTCGATTGCGAAAGGCGCGTGAACTATTATTTAATTCATTTATTATTCAGTGGATTGTGATAATGTCGTATGTTCTTTTCAATTTCTTCATTGCAAATAGTTCTTTTGTTTTTATTCGGAAATCAGCCTCCTTACATTTGCATAAAATGCTAAATATATATCCCACACTACATATTATATTTCTTGAACATGAAATAAAATAGATATTTGGGGTCTGAGAATGATAAATCACTGTTCATCATACAAAATAATTTGTAATTTTCTGTTATTGAGGACAGTTCTTATGAGTTTACTTTTATGTACATTGTTCCAATGTTTGTCCGGTTCATTAAATACTTCATTAATACTGCTACCAGAATTCCATGAATTTAATAAGTTTAATTGTCAAAGCAAAGAGTTTGTTCCTATCAACATCTTTGAGTCCCCTTATTTGAAAGTAATGACAATTTGCAGTCAAGTGTTCCTAAAATATTCCCCTTACATTAGAATTTAAGTGAAAACTTACTAGAATGACCAAAAAAGAACCACTGCCCTAGAATTATAAAAAAATTTGGCACTAGAGAACGAAAAATGATGTGGAGTGAAGATAATTTTGTATTAAATATTTAAAATTCAAATCTGCCGAAGCAAAATTCCGCTAACAAAAGTTTAATTGCACAAAACGCTGATATATTATTCCGCGGATTTCATTTAATTAAAACTCCATACACAAATATGTGTTTAGAATACGTTTAATAAAATCGAAATTTTCTAAAATTCCAAACTCAGTAGTTAATTAATATACAATTATTTAACTTCACAACATACTTCGTTCTTCCGTGTCCAGTTATTGGATGTAAAGTTACTGTTTTGCTATTTTGTGAATCTTCGAAAGGGAAGTCTCTCGAGATGTGTCACCTGTATTTAAGTCCGAATTTTGTGGGCTTAAGATGTCTTATAGGGATATTCAGTGCATTAAAATATCTGTTTTGGTGGAAGAAAATTGCATAAAATTCTTTGTTTATCTTCTGTGATCAAAAATCATGTATATTCCAAAAACAAGTTAGCAACATTTCTAAAACATGGCTTCTAGTACATCATAACCCTGTGTATTATATTAAAATTATTTTCTGGAAGTAAAAATGATATGACAAAATATGTTCGCATGTTAACCATTTGAGTAGGCTTTGATATTTACATTTGAGTCCAGACTTAATATCCACTATTGTATTGTATTTAGTTGGTAAGTAATTTCATAAGAACCGTTAATTTCATTAGCAATCCATTTCTCAATTTTCTGTCCCAAAATCTGTATTTTTTAAGACACAGAAGTTTTGAATTTCACAGAATTATGACATTATTTAAAAAATGTGATCATGTAGAACTCTAATCCTAATTGTAACTGAACGTACTGTATTTTAGTTCTCACATACTGTCATTTATTACGTTTGTGTTGGCTTTTCTTGCCACACATTAAGCTTTGAATATTATTTTTTTTCGGAAAGGAGATCCACAGTAAATTGTTTTTGTAAACGCAGTATTCTAGATATTCATGTTGATACTTGGAAATCGAAATTAAACCCACTCTCAAAGAAGAGGAAAAACGTCTCGTAAAAGGAAAAAAAACACATTTATAACATAGCGCAATTTTTCAGTACACAGAGGCAAACACCGAACGTTTCCTAGAATTTTTTGAGCTCTGCTCTTTCAAACAAGTAGTAACAGACTGATTCAAAGAAGCTCATTATCAGCTAGTGTTACGTAGATGCAGCTTTTCTCATTCAAAACTCATAACAAGCGAATGTTTTAACCCCTTAAAGAAATTTTCTCCAAATACTACTTCCTGATTTTTCATTTTTGTTTCATTTTCATGCTTCCGAAGCAATATTTTTAAAATTAATTATTTATAAGATCTTTGATCTTAGATTTAACATTTAAATTCTATTGCTAGTATTGTAGATACAGCTGTTTTAATCAAGATACACTAAGATAAATAATCTGTTATAATGTAACCCAATGATTTTCGTGTTATTTACAACCTTTTGTGGATTCAACAGATGAACCTCATCGACATGGTAATAGAATGTAATGTATTAAGTATGTAGTGTAGGATTTTTAGTAAAGTTTAAAAACAGATAATTTTATCATGCATTGTATTTTCATTATACGGAATGGAATAAATTCATTATACGTATGCGATACAACAAACAAAATCCTCATTAAAGAGAACAATCTAATGCGCGAAAACGGGGAGAGCGAGCAGACACACTGTGGATCTCGTACTCGGGGCTTTGGGTCATCTCAAATCACAGACAATTGCGTTATCTGCGCGGCTGTTTCAGCGTGTAATTACATTACTCGGCGGCAAGCGAGTTCCCAGGCGTGTTTTGTGAGTCTCAAAGGCTCCGGTGTTTCCGACTGAAGGGTCCCCAGGGCGGGCGAGCAGTGAAGGCGAGTGCAACTGTGGTGACAGCGAGTGGGAGAGACCAACTTGAGACGGCAGGACGTTGGAGGATCCACCTCTCCCTAACGTGACGACGAGAGACATAATAGATTATGTGCATTTGAAACTGTTGTAATGAAATTAATGTTTGCAGTCTGTGTCGGGTAGCAACATTTGAGCCGAAAACACGTGAGGTTGTATCAGATCCGAGGAAGTTATTGAATGAACTCTCAAAGTTGCACAGAAATTTTGTTCGCATCACACACACACACACACACATACACACACACACACACTCACTAAAAAACACAGGCTCAATTTTTCAAAATTCAAAAAACGCACACTCGATTTTTCCGGAAATAGTTTGTCAAAACTAGAATACACGTTGTTCACTGTAATGCAGTTCAGCTGTGGATGTAGATGTCCGCATGGCAACCTCCTATAAAGATATATTAATATCCCTAAGCGATTTGCAGGCGTACGATGATTAGTCATTGAGAGTATTTCGACCAATGTTCTTAACAAGACTGGTGTATCATTTTATCGATGCAAAAACAAATATCATTAACTTGAAGGGACATTTTAACGATTTTGAAAACTATTATAAACCATAAAAAGAAGATACATCAACAAAAGTTATGCTCAAACATACAAACTAAAATTTAATAGTGGTATTATATTATCTAATAATAATAATAACAACAATAATAATAACAATAATAATAATAAAATTGGCCCTGTTGCGCCGACGATTGCGGGAGCCGTCGTCTGCGCCGAGGAGGCTGCAGGTTCGAGTCCTGCGTAGTGGTCGTATTTGTGATTTTCCCTTCACCCCTCTTAATCATCCTATCATATCATAATTCACACTTGTAACCATCTTAGCGAACTGAAAGTAATGTAATGGTCTTTAGGCGAATAATAATAATAATAATAATAATAATAATAATAATAATAATAATAATAATAATAATAATGTAAAACAAAATATTGTGCAGGTTTTACCATTTGTGCACTACGCGTGTTGTCCACGAACCGTTCAGAAAACCATACATCAATTTTCCGAATGTGAGTTTTTCTTTGAACCGCGGAAGCATGGAATTCTGGGAGCCTGCCCGGGCGGGCTGCAGCGGGAACGAGAGGCGTCTGCGACGGGCCGAGCGGAGTGGCTGGGCAGAGAGAGAGAGAGGGGGGGGGTGCGGGAAGGGGAGGGGCGCGGCGAAGTTCGCGGAAGAAGCTGCGAGTCGTTCGGGCCACCGGCGCACAAGATGCCGCTTCAATGAGACCTCCACTTCGGTAATCGGAGCGGGCGAGCGAAGACGGCAGGTTGAATAATTATTCCGGGAAATAAATTAATGTTTGTTTCATGGTTTCATCACAGTTTCCAGACTGGTCTCTCGTCCGTATTTTGTGTGCCTTGATTCCACGTATTATTTCTTAGAATTCATTGGAATAAAATAGCTGTTAAACCTTTTTTATCTTTGAAAGCTATTACAATAACTTTAAGCCCTCGGTGGCTCGTTGGTTATCGTGCTCTTTTTTCCACGGCGCAACCCCGGGTTCGGTTCCCACTCGGGGAAAAATTAATTGTGCGCTGTCTTTGCAATGTCCCAGTATTTGTTGCTGTGTGACGATGAGAAAGTTCACTTCTCATGTTGAATAGAGCGTAGAGATGGCTAAGTGTTAACCACACGTACTCCTTAACCCATGTCCGCAAGGCCGGTAGGAAGGTCTTAGCTCGTAAAGAGCTACTGTGCTAAAGTAATGCATACATTATAATATTTTTTTAGATCTAAATGTTTTTTTAATGATTGCATTATTTTTGATTATTTGATATAACTCTCGTAGAGTATACAAATTCGAATATAGATTCGCTTTACAAGTGAAACTGTTGCTTTAGACATGATGAAATGCTTTAAATATCGCCAAAGATCGAATTCAGATCAGACAGGGAACATAAGACTGTACGACTGTAGAAGGAATAAATAACTTTCTCGTAAATTGACTCGAGGTACCACGAAGCATGAAATACACTCAGAAGTGATAAAAAAAGGTGATTGAACAATGAAATGGTAAATAAGACAATAGTTTAAAAATGTTAAAGGTACAGTTATCTTAACGTAAGAGAAAGGTATTATAGGACTGTTCATCGTGGTCTGAAAGCAATGTCGCACTTTACACAGCTCAAAAGCACCTTAGAAGAATCAAAATCTCTTTACAAACCAGCAGTCTCACCCCCCGGGCATGGGAATGGATATGATAGAAGCGCACATCTGCTGAGCTAATTTCCACCAAGAACAATTGGAGGTAATCGCGAAAATACCTGTCTTGAACTTCCAGACTTCTACTCCTGACAGAAACGTATTTTCATTCCACTTTTAATAAATTGTCTAAAATTCAACAAAGTCGAGACCCAAACCCACCCACAGGCTGTGCATTCCATGTGCAATTGAAGCTCATTGCGGCCGTAGCATCGGATGAGAAAGAAGCCGGGCATAAAGAAAAGGAAGCGGAAATAATAGTAGGAAGGGGGGAGGTGGTAAGGTTTTTTTCCATTTATTTTTATATTGCAATATTTTGCGAACAAGCATTTGTTAAAATTGCGTAAATTCGTGCATATTAGTAATTGAGAGGAGTAAAGTCCATTGACCGAACTCCACTAATATTACATTATTAGTAGTTAATAATAAATATATACAATAATAAATACATAGAACACAGAATAGGTCGTGAGGTTGCGCGTCGCAGAGCCACGAGATGCCTCGTCCTCTTCCAAGTGACGCCACGCCTCGCTGCCCGCGCCCACGCATCGCTGGAGGCGCTCCCCCTCTCCCACCCCCACGCTCGCACTTCGCGCCTGGCAACAATAGGCACTGCCTTCTGGAATAGTCGATGCTCCTTTTCATTTCAATTCTTCCTCTTTGACTTTAGTCTTTCGTTGGTTTTTAATACAAGTTTCGCCGTAAATGTTGCAGCTCACTTCCCAATAAGCTGAAGAATCCTTCAAAATGTATGTGTGTTTATATCCAACATTCCTGAAAGAATAATATCATTGTAAGCTTTCGAGATATTGAAATGTTTGTGTAGAACAACATTTTACGAAGATATGACTCAGTCGGAAAATATTTATTAATGAAATAAGCATTGCAAGAAATTTCATTACAATAGGAGATTGGAGAAATATCAAAACGAGATGAGGTCTTGTTTTACGCACCAAATGTGTTTTTACGTTTATATATTTAAGTGTCGAAAAATATTAGACTTAACATGCAGAAAATTACCATCCGAATTCGTACAGTAAAATATCCAATTAAAATTGATGGAGTCGTCTCTTTACTCTACTGTAATAACACATCTCTTTATTTTTCATTCGTACTTTTATTTATCCCTCATTTCATTTCTTCGCATATTCTCGCCGCCTGCCTCTACCATCTCCCTCCTCTCTTTCCGTTTCTCCCCTAGGCTAGGAACTCTGTTACCGATGTAATAAATTGAATGAAGTGCAGTGGAATGAGGTTAAGCTAAACTCGGCGTCGTCTTCATCATTTCAGCCGCAAGCGCTCTCTACCGACCGAGAAGGCGCTTCTACAGCGCAGACTCACCTAGAGATGATGAATCTTATAAGGAGAAGGGCATGCGCACCTGCCAACAGTGCACCCTGCAGGCAAGCAAGGACCCCAAGGGATGTTGTCGTGAACCCAAAGAGAGAGGAAATATCAAAAGTGACCAGCGATTGTTTTCGATGACGATCTTATTGTGAGACATGAGAGTTCATATTTTGGGACAATTGTAAATATGGGTTTCTATCAGTAATCGTTTCTTAAATGAGTTACAAAGCTCCATTAATAAAATTATTAGCAGACTTAAAATTACTACATTTGTCGTTTCCTGAGATTGCCAAAATTATCCGCTCAATTAGAAAAGGAATGATTATTTCATTGATCTTTTATATTAATTTTATTTCCACATCAGCCCCGCCCTGCCTCTCCTGCTCTGTAGTGTCAGCTACGATCATCGTTACTGGGACCATCGTTGCTAGATTTTCTTCCATACTCCTGCCTAACTTCCGGAAACAATTCTCTACTTTGTTGTAGGGGAGGAATTTTGAAAAATGTTTTTTTAATGGATTCGTATAATATATAATAGGAATAGTTATTCCAAATTTCACGTTCTTGAGATTTAATATTTGTAGTTCTGCATTCATTCGTCAGGCAATCAGTTTCTTTCCTTGTTCGCTTTCAACCGCCGTAATGTTGTTCAGCAAAGTTGTTACGCTCGGGCTAAAACGACCACACTCTTCAGCCACACTCTTTGAACCTTGGGTCGAGGTTGATGAAGTACACTGGTGATGAAACATTAGTGATCTATATCAATATTAGGGGATTTGGCAGACTAAATGAGGTTTTGGCGAAATTATCGCTGCCACACCGTACTTTGGTACGCTTTGTATAGTAAGTTCTTTCCTCCTGTATTTCTTTTTTTTATGTAAAAAATTTCATTTTTAAGAGGGAATGGATTCAATATTTCTTACCGTACATTTATTAGTCCAACTGAAGAAAATATTTGAGTAGGCAAATACGTAATGCAGACGGTATCAATGTTTTTTTAAACTTTGATTATACAATATACAAGAAATACTATATAATATTTGGTTAATGATTCATACATTACTTACTACTAAAAAATAAATATTTTGTCCTTAAAATATTTGCTAAAGCACGCATTTTAAACGCAGGTAAAATGAAAACGTGAACGGTAAAAAAACATCAGCACCTTGTCAAAAAGCTTATTTTCCTCATGTCACCACTCCCACGCCCACCCACACAGACTTAACGCGCGAAGCAGCAGCTCAAAACCTGTCGCCCGGCACGTGTGGTCGAAGCGAACACCTGTGCAAACAGCATTGAGCCCACGGAACGATACTAAAGGGAAAGCTACCGTTGCCGTCGAAGCTGTCACCATCTCCGTCACCATCATCGCTACCATTCGAGTTCCCTTCCCGCTCCCGCTCTCGCCACAGACGCGCCTCGTCACTACCAAACCACCGTTACAGCTCAACTATTGCGGTGACCATCAGTCATCGCCTCTTTTAGTCGTCGGCACTATGACATTAAATCGTTATTTTGTCATCAACACGGTTCATTTCCGCTTACCCCGTCATGGCCATCACCACGCTCCTAGTCATGTATTGCCTTCTCCTTCACGACCATCGTAAAATCATCAGAGCTAAGACATGCAGTCAATGACGCCAGCTACAGACGCAACACGACGCCAGACACCGACACACCGACACAAACCATTTCCACAATGACCGTCATGGTCACCGCCTTCTGTGTACATCTAATTACCCCCCGCCATCCACTTCTGCCATGACCACCACTGCCCGCCGCCTCCCCTGCTTCCGACACCGCGCGAGTCACCGTTCCAAAAACCATTGCCGGCGCTGCCTCCGCAAACGGCCGTCACCGTCTCTGACGCCACCGCGCCGTCGCGCGATAAAAACTCTTTCCGGCCGCCGACAAGGACGCGTGGTGGGCCCCCCCTGTTATCACGGCGGCATTTTCAGTCCAGGAACAGTCGTTTGACGTTCCGCCGGCGCCGGGGCGTCGTCCGGTCGGCTCGAGGCGGCAGCTCGAATCTGGTGGCAGCGGCGCGCGTGTTTTGCATCAAGTGAACGAGCGGTGGCACAAGCCGTGAGAAGACATGTGCGGTGCACAACTCGCAGGTAACCCGGATACCGTTATTTCGTATTTTTAACGGTAACGGTATTTTTAATGTAATTGTTTAAAATTTATTTCGTATTATTTTCTTTCCAATTTATGCATGGAAACCAGTACTTACATTCACTGTTTGTTGATCGGAATGTGTTACTTCACCACACGTGTACTGCAAAGAAGCCATGGTTATGTAAAACAACTGAATACTGCAAAGAAAACAAAACAATGGGGCGACATGAATCTAAGTATTTTGGTGTAACCACTCTCTTAAGTGTGAAAGTTTAGGCATATTCATTTCAAAATCCCGGACTCCGTTCCTATCGTCGCGTCGCCTTGTCCGTCAGTATTTCATTCGTACGTCAAAGAATCACTTGCTTTACCAGTTACATAAATAAATAACAACGTTATTTACTAGTACAACCATTGTATTACAAATCCGGTATAAAAATGTGAATATATAATTCACAGCATTTCCATTCCGTGAAATGGATTTTAAAAAATTTATATTTTTGGGAAATTTTTTATTGTTTAATTGGTTTTATGGATATTGTGTTGTTTCTTCCTCAAATATTTCTTTGTTTGTTTCTAACATAATTGTTTTCACGTAACTGTAAGTCTTAGGTTTGAGATAAGTACGTTATCACAGTTTTGCATTTCAATACATTACTTTTTTTGTTAAAAAGAGGAAAGGGTTTTTGAAGTCGTAGGTATGGAATTCAGAATCCAAACATTAATCTATATTTTGTTATATTATAATCGTTTTCTAAAAAATATATATTTTAACAACTGTATAAAAAGTGTTGGTAACAATTAGACTGTATATGATATTATTCGGAATATTTTCGTGTTACTTTGGCAATGGTTTTAATATTATTCTATGACACTTAGTTGACACAGCAGAATTGACGATATGATATGTATATTTCAAGTTTCATAGCTTAAACCCATGTTTATAAAATATATCTTATAAAAGTGAGAATCAATCAAAAATGCCTGATTTTATGCACATACCTTTGTACATATAAACATTTGTGATTGAAAATTGAACTACATTTTCCTTTATAACATATAGAACCTTCGAGAACAAAATGTAGGTGTTAATTTTGTAACATGATATTTTTCAGTTCTATTGGAATACATTTTGTAATGAAGAATCTCAGGCTGGTAAGTTGGGAAGTGTCCTTTTTGGCGTTCAAATAAGTACTTCCGTTGTATATATCATAGCTGGGACGGTATCTTATCCGCCAAATTAATCCTCCGATATCGATATGGCTGCCGATGAGCGTTCGATCGCATTTACTGAACTTATATTGTACTCAGATGATTGAGATATTGTGTGTTACCGCCTCATTTGATCATGATCTTTTATGGCTTCTCCGATCCGTTCAAAAGGAGATTAGGGAGGATCCATTAGAGAACTGACTCTTTGCTCTTTGGCGTAAGTGTAACGCGGCAACCAACGGGCTTCGCAGGAGCAAATTACTTAGACGTGGCATATGTTCCCAACTACTACTTTGTGATCTAAAATGTACGACATGCGCATCTGCATCGACCCTTTGGAAAGGGTCTGTTTAATCTTTGGCGTTTATGTGCTCTTGTAACATTCATGTCTGTAGATTAATATGTAACTAGTAGAAAACTAAAAATTTAACGATGAGAACTTACTGTAATGCAATATACTTGTGCACACTGCATATTCTGGATTATTTTTTTTCTTCCAGTTTTTCAAGTTCCCTTTGTTACCGTTTGTAAAATTAAACGGGAGAAAAGTATTACTTCGGGATCTTTTCATTGCTCGTTACTGCTGGTCGCGCGCAATTGCTTTAAGAATTCTGCATCTTCTACTTCGCAATCCCTTCTCTTCCGAATTGACCACCAATTCAATATTCTGTCTCCCGATTACGCATCTAATATTTACGTGTTTTTGATGTTTTAAACGTTACATAGTACACTTTTGAATCGATTCAGGGTATTCAAAACTGCGAACCTCCCTGTCAACTTTCCCCTGGAACAACACAATTAAACAACATTCAAAAGCGTTAAACTGCAACGCTTTATTTGCAAAGTAACATTTATCAATCAAATCCGTTTTCTTCCACACAGTAACTAATATTTTATTTCCTTCTGTTCACAGCGAGTAACATTTTCGGCTCTCGGGTTAGCTAAGAAAATTTTTAAATAACGCATATTTAGGTAATATTGAAATGGTGTCTAGAGTAGGGAGAATAGTAAAATAATATTAACAAGTAGCTTGTTAGCACTGTGGTCTTAGACCAAAGTATACGCAAATACAAAACTTAATCTAATTATTTTCTCTTCGCCGGTAAAAATGTGTAAAGAATTGAGGATACAAGTTAGGTGCGATGCATTGGAATAAAGGATTGCAGCGTCTAGCGCTACCTAAAAAGTGCCAAACCCGACTTATCACCGATGGGCTTACGAGCTACAGGAATTCTAGACCATAATATTGTTTGTGATAGAGAAAGTTGCGTATTAAGAATTCATTTACATGTAAGGCTCTACTTATGTAACGTTGCATATCCACTGCACTAAAATCCAATTGCGACATGTCAGTTGTTTGTCGTTAGACATCATTTAAAAATATTATTGAGAAAAATAATTTCAAATCATGAGGCTATAACTAATGCGCACAATAAAAGTGAAGAAAAAGGAAATGAAAATACATACTTTCATCGTTAAATTGAATTGCTAAAAGACCTTTTTAGATTACTTGATTACAAAAATGAATTTTGTTCAAATGAATGAAAATATTAGTGGTTTATTCGAAAAAAAAAGTCTATAGAATTTCAATGCATGTGAGTTGTGGGATATTTTGAAATTTATTAACAGCAATAGAAATTTGACTGGGAATGTATTTTGTCCACGATATCAAATCGCATTTGAAGATGAATTATTTTTAGCGGCTTGTTCTTGTCCACTGTCTCTGGGATGTGCGCGACCAAACTTTATAAAGAACTGGTAATTAACTTTCTTTAGTAATTGTGATATAACAAATGTCCAACTGATTGCTAGTAGGGGATGTGCGGTGGTTTTACTTTGTGTTTTGTCGTCCATGTCATCGTCACGAAATACTAAAAATTTACGTGATATTCAATGGCGAGACTGATCCTGCACAGCAATTGTCACCACAGCTTATATGATATATTTATACGATATGGGAGGGCGAGCTACTACTGCATAATAACAAATAGCCGTTTGTGTAGCTGATTCGTTCTTCTAAGGTCTTCGTGGTTTGACTGCGGAGGGTGGGGGAAAATAGGTTGAGTGACAGTAAGTCTTTTGAGGCTCGATTATTTATTATGTCACGTGAGCGGATTTTGTGATTGAATTTTCCTTCACAAGAGGAACTTTTTAGAAATCTAGTTGTAAACAGATGTTAAACAATTCCCTTCCTCTACAACTTCAATAAATAATTGAAGTCATTAAACTCTTTCAAAATAATAGTTCCACATGATCTCACTTTAGTTTCCTAAAATGCCTTATAACATTTTCGTATGCATGCTTAAAGTGATGCTAAGTTACGAATGTAGAGTTCAAAGACTATCGTATCACTAACGGACATTAAGTGAGGTCGAAAGCGTACATGGCTTTTAGATCAAGCCGACTGTAACCCGGTCCATGGCCTTTGTGTGAAGTCAGTCAGTAGATAATCGTGTTTCCGCCATTACCCTTCACCTGGGAGCGAGGCAAAATCTCTGGACGCGACGCATCTCTTTGTTTGAGGGGGGAGGCCGTCTAGATTGGATTTGGTGGGCAGGGTCGCATTGGCGGCGAGCGCAGGATTATCTTGTTGAATATGGGTTCAATGCCAGGCAAGCATGTTGGGCGATGTGGAGCATGCCGGGGGGCTCTGATCGGAAGGATCAGTATGGATGAAGGAGACTCACGCCTCTCATCTGGAGTTCGACGCTCACAACGCGTTTCTTGTGCGCTACTCGAGCTGACCATTATTTCATACAGCCCAGTAGCCAGTCTTTACTGCATCTCAAAACTCAGCAAAAACAGACTTAGCTATTCGTGGGTTCTCATAAGACTCCCTTTATAATATAAATATTACAAATGTAATGTAAATATTACAAACAGCAAATAAAAAATATTGAAACTTTTTTATGCAAATTATTTCATTGTCTTATTACATGATGCAATGCAAATTTCGAGGAAATGATTATTATATGATTTTAAAACAATATATTTTGCATGTGAATATCAAGATAATTAGCCGTGCTGATAAAATTAAGTAAACTATCAGCGTTGGCAATATTCTTAGCATATCTTTATAAATTTTATATTTATAAAGATTATCAGTAGCATTAAGTTGATTAATTATTCTGTGTATACACATGTGTACTTTTAAGGTGAAAAGGCCTCATATTATTTCATTTCATCTTAAAAATTGACTAGCAATGGTTACAATGGAAACAAAAGATTGAACAGAACTAATCATCGATTTTGACTGAAATATTTATTATTAAGTGTGTAAATTTTCCGTTTCTTTTACGGTCGAGATCGAGATTTTTTATTGGGAGCGTAGTTCGAGGCAAGCGTGATCATGAAAAAAACGGAAACTTTCCACACGAAATATGAAAGTTTTTTCAACAACTGCATAAAAATATAATACAAAAGATTTTGTAAACTTGTATTGGAAAGGGAAGCCTGATATCCCGGTCAATAAATAAATGCATTTCTAAGTGCCAAGATTAGAGAAGAGTATTGTAAAACCATGTAAAAACGACTTTTTTTCATGGTAACAAGATAGTTGTCAGGGCAACAACATTTTTTAATAGATATTTAAAAAATGACAAAGTTTACGTACGGCTAGAGAACTTGCTTTTTTTGCAGTTGTAGAAAATACAGTTTTAGAATGTTTTCTCTTGGTAAACTGAATTTGTACATTATATAAAAATTCACTTGTATTTCTGAAATATTACGGTTAAATTATCTTCAGCACATCTTAGGACTAGCGTAACCCCACTTCGGATATTAATTGATGCTAAGAACGACGTTCAGCAATGCTTTAATCAAGTCGTCAAATATTGTTTACATTGCATTCCTATTAAATGTATTGTTTTAAATACGCCTTAAGATAGAGATAAAATGGGGTTACGTGTGGAATTAGAATCGTAGTAAGGCAATACGAGAAATAAAATATATTCCACAAAAAAAGGTTGGCAGCCATGAGGAGAATACTAATACGTTTATCAAAATCAACCGGAAACTAATTAAGATATGGTAGCTTTGGTATTAGGACTGATTGAAGATCTTCAGGAAATATTAGAGGTGATATGTGGTCAGTGGGTTTTGTTACCTTGTTAACACCAATTAAATATTATATTAAATCATTTGTGAAATTTACGAAGAAAGGTTATCATTTTTATGTTCTATAAAACAACAATATATAGGTATTTACACTCATTCTCATCTAATCTTCAGGTAAAATTGTGCATCAACCCTCAATAGAGAAAAATTAGCTTCACGTAGGCAAAATGCCAGTATTTTAGGAATGTCTATTTATAAATAAGATTATTTACGATCATTTTTTGATAATTTAAAAACTATACTCTAGAAGTACGTTTAAGATGAATCAATGTGTATATTCATGAGACGTGATTTAAAAATAGTGTTTAAAAATAAGCTACTCCTAGACAAATGAATTATTCTTCCAGTAGGACATAGTACTCAGAAACCAATGAAAGATTGTTATACAGTTTCTCACCTTGGTAAAACTTTTCAATACTTGCGTAGGTGTTAAAAATGCACCTACTTTTTCCCTCAAATTTTAATGTTTCCGTGGCATAATTTCATTTAAAAGTCCTTGAAGGACTAGTTGTATTTTAACTGAATACTTCTGGCATTTAATAGATCAAGAAAATGTGACACAAAACCTATCTTGCTAAAACCTAGCTTACCACCCAAAATCTGTCAAAACAGAAATACTTCTCATCACATTGAGATCTTTATTACGCATAACAAAAACAAAAAATCTCTCAGAAATTCTAAATTTTCAATTCAAAATTCTAGAATTTGTTTCTCGTGGTTATATCTAGCCGACACGTGGTTGCCCTTCACGTCCCGATGGGATGTATATTCGACCACACATTAGACACCAACACAATTGCGGCCTCCTCTGATCTGTGGAAAATAGAACGCGAGGCCATCCGCTACAACACATACATGAGAGACCAGGGACAATAAACCATGCCCAAGACGAGACTCGAATCCGCGACCCTTCGTACCGAAGCGCAGAGTAGTTTCACGGTCTTAGCCACCTCGGTCACCCATATCGACCAAAATTACAGGATGCCAACCTTAAATTACGTGAATTTAATCTTATAACTTAACGATAATATCTTATTCTTCCCAGTTCCACGGAATAAAAAATTAAGTTCTCGAAGGACTAAAATATGTTTTGTGTTATAAATAATACGTAAACTATTTAACTGACATGCATTTGACGGCCAGGTTCATGTACACAAATACACTTAAATGCAAGTGCGCTGTAAGTGTATAAACAGTCCACGCATGAAACTGTTTACGCTTTCTGGGTAGTACTTCATATGATCAAATCATGCAAGTTTCCTTTCGGATTACTGTAGAAAGTTACATTTTATTCATGAAGTAGAATCAATACACGCACGAGAGAAGTGAAGAGTCATCAGTTCATTTAAATTTAAAAAACTCAGAAAGAACCGATTGCGTCCAGCTTGCGACCATTTTATTACGATGGCTCCAGCATTTCTACATAAAGTGAAGGAAATCCGAATATCAACCTATTTTCTTCTCAGCAATATTTCCAAATTACAGTGTGCAATAACTGGCATGATCTCGATAATTATCGTAAAAGTTAATTAACCTCTCGTTTCCGATTTGATGTCATTCGTATACGAAAACACATTTCGACAAGTAGTTGGATTCGAAGCAGAGGAGGAGATGGCTCGATAATTGCCTCATGCGCGAATGCCGAATGGCGAAAGTCGTGGAGGATTTCACTGGGAAATATAATCTCCCTCCAAGCCTCCATCTCCCTCTCGCGTTTCCCAGTCTGTTCCCTCTCCGGTGGCTCAGTGCATCAACTGATGTCAGTGCAGTGCCTCTGACCGGGAGTTCGTAGTGTTCGAGTCGCGGCGAGAGCAAGATTTTAGACTCCAGCTAATTAGCTATAGCAGGTCGAATTCAACTGCTGTCTGGAGAAGAATTCTAGAGGATGGTTGACCTGATCGGTTCTTTTCCGTGATTTCTCCGATCAACATCAGTCGAATGCCAGATCAGTATTCTATGAAACAGTCCACGGACCGCGCGCGACCATTCCTTCCCATACCTTCCCGTATCTATCCTAACCCTTTACTTGCACACACTTACACTTACACTATCACAAGCATGGGAAGCCCAGTCGGGAGCTTAGAGCTTGTTCCGGCTGGGACAGTGCCTCGCTGGTGGGAGATACCTAGCTGGGAAAAACCCCGTAAGTGGACTTGTGGGTCGGCGACGGATCTCACAAACCATCGGGAGGAATTACCGCCACCTCCCGCGATAAAATATCCATTGTACTTACGGCATTGATAACTACTGCAGTTAATGCGCCTGTAAACACAAATGAATCAATCAAGAACACCCAGCTTTCCTGTTTTCATCATCGTGCTCGTCACTGTTTCCCCGCACTGTCCTCATCATCGCAGTCGCACGCAGACCTACCACTTCCCTTTCCTACGGCTCTCCTGTTCTCTGGACCTGCCGTGGCGTCCGCCATCAGCCTTGGCGTGAGATCCATAATTACCCTCATTATTGCTCTCGTCGTTACCCTCACCGTAAACCATTCTCTTCATCACTCTGCTCATTATTCTCGTCGCTTCCCTCGTCTCTCATTACTCATACTTTTATTACACTCTCGTCATTATCGATGTCACGTCTTCATCCTCAACACATCTTTTGTTATTACTACGTAGCCATCTCGCAATTACCATTGACATCACATGCACACTTGCATTCTTCTCATCCTCCGTTAGGCACTATTAGTACTACTCGGCACACTCAATTACTACAATCGCCTCTCCCTCATGAGCACTATTCTCGAACACATATTGGCACTATTCGACACACTGAATGACTACTATTGCATTTCTCTCATGAGCACTGTTGACAAACACATATTAGTTCCACTCGACACAGTCAATGACTACTGTATAGCCTCTGCCTCAAGAGCACTCTCATGGCCACTACCGTCTGTCTTTCAGCCACCGCTCCCGCCACATTCGTATCGCTGCTATCGTAACACTCACAGGAACACTATGGTCACATGCACACCCTCTCCCATGAACTTTCTCAGGCCACCCTCATGACAAATCTCAGCCCACTATGCCCAATCTCCCATCACATCCCCTGGGTCGGCACCTCAGATAGAACCCTAGCAGGCGCGGAATAACCCCCCCCCCCGGAAGTTTTTAGAAACTCTTAATTTTAACTTGACACGAAACTTTCAAGCAGAAATACTTTCGGAAAATCATTATAACGAATAAAATCGTATCGCAGCATGAGCTGAGGGTAGCCTGCGACATTTTAGAAAATATGTAACATGACACACTTCCAGCAAAACATTTTTAAATTTCCCCTCCCAAAATGAGTCTCTGAATCCGCCCCTGACCCTAGCTTGATTCCTTCCCTTCCCACCATGTCTCCTCCCCCACGACCTCCCGCGAACGCGACAACCAATTGTACGCGCCTTCATTTGCTCCCCGCCCTCCCCCCGGACGCCGGCGCTCCCTCAATCACCGCCGCAAACCACGCGCCACCGCCGCCGCCCTCGCCGCCGCCGCCGCCACCGCCACCGCCGCCACCGCCGCCACCGGAACCGCCTCTTCCCGGGGCGCGCGAGGTCACCTGCAGCGCTATTTTTGGGCCCCTTCCCTTCCCTTCTCTTCGGCGCGATTCGCAGCGGCGGCGAGTGCGGGGTGGTGGCGGGCGCGGGGGAGTGGGAGGGGGAGAGCGGGTGGGTGCGGTGGAGAGGGGGGACGCCGCGCCGGTGGGTGGCAGCTGCATCCGGCCGGCTGGTCGTCCGCGGCGGCGGCGGCGGCGGCTCCTTTGGCGTGCGATCGCGCGTGAGGCGAGTGCCAGCGTCGCTATGGACACGCGATCGACCAGCGGCCAGCGGCGGCGGCGGCGGCGGCGGCGGCGGCGGCGGAAGCAAATGGAACACAGGGCGCGTCCATGATGTTGGGGATCGCAATACTGAAAGGAAGGAGCACACTCCTATGATGGGTGGTGGGGCAATGGGAGAGAGAAACCGAGGGGGATGAGATGAGAACAAAGTGCTGAAGGATGATTAGGAGAGTAGGAGGAGGTGGAACACACGACGCGTCCATGATGATGGGGGATCGTAATAGAGAAAGAAAGAGACAGAATCTTATGATGGTTGGGTGGCATTGGGAGAGAGAAAAAAGAGATGAGAGAGAACAGTGCTGAAGGATCCTTTGTGATGATTAGGAGAGCGGAGGGTGGTTGCGCGGGTGAACAGAAGTTGAACACGTGTTGATAAATACTGTATAAAATACTCTGGCATTTATCATATGACTCATTCATGATTTGAAACGTGGAAAGAGGTTTTTCACTTGGTTATCATGGTTGTGCTTGAGACGAAGGTGGATAGCGAATCTCTTCAATTTCGACGCAGAATGTGTCTTTGAAGTAGTAGATTTCAACAGGTTACTCAGGTGGGAAAGTGACAAACGTCAGTGTATGGTGATAGTTATATGTTATTTTGTCGTGAACTAAACAGGAGTAAATAAAACTAAATATGTGATTAAGATGGAGGAAATCACGATAAATTACAATCATAAATAACATAGGAAAGGGAGGAAAATATCATTTCGCCCATTTAAACAACGTTCGAGTTGGTGAGTTACGGGCTACGGAATAGAGCAAAGAAAGCAAGCCAATTCATGTCGTGTCCGTATTCATATGGATGGTTTATCGGAAATATGGAGGAAATGGGAGTCATTTTACATGAATTTTGATGAAAACTGAATCAGAGGTAACATGTTGAATGTTATGGCGATCAGTATCGTAATAGATATCAGTATTTACTGCAGGAACGATATTGTCATACGTTTCTCTCGTCAATGAGTTGAATGTAAATAGGTGGAAAACACGAACGTTTAGAGCTAACAAATTCGATGAGATGAAAAGCGAAGGCATTTTGGTTTCCAAATTTTCTATGACCTATTCAATTAATTCAATTTTAATAAAATTTTTAGTTCCACCCTTCTTTTGAACCCCGTCCAATTGCAAAGTCAATTTACTTTAACAATTGCATCAACAACAATTGGCCGCCTTAAAATGGTGCATGGTCAAAACTATGTCAATTCGAAACTTTTGTCTTAGCACACGATGATCGTTTCAGTGGTTTATCATTGCTTATAGAAAGTTTTAAGTAACTAGTTTAAGATAATTAGGGAGAGGATTTTTATGCCCTAAAAAATATTTTATATGCTTTTAAAAATATGCATTTATGAAATAAAATTCGGAAATATGCACTTCAATATGCAATTAAAAGTAACAGTTCACTTCATTTGTAAACCTCTCTCGGTAAAATTCAGGAGAAGAATGCTGGGAATGAAACTATATATTTTTTGCCCAATCATAATAAAATCTACCCTTCTTTGCGAGAAAAATAATTGAAGTAAATATTTACCTTAGTGAAGAACATTGTATGGCTTGTATTTTTTCTGACAGTTTATAAAAAATATTCTAAAGAAATATCCTATATTTGCACAAGTTGCTGGAGTCGCAGATACCACATTGGCAAGTCCGAAAATGACATCTACGTGTCAGGAAAACTGTGGAAACGGAAGTGACGCCAAACTAGGTCACGCGAGACTCACGTGTTTGCTATGATGAGTGTCCAACGTTTGACATTTGCGTACGCTAGGTAACATCGTTCTAGAGGTTAAACGAGAAGCAGGTCTGAGTGGAAACAGCCAGCACATTCAGTAACGCTTTCAACGTACTCACAACTAAGTGGCTGCATGTTTCATTTCCTTCCATCTCTTACTTTGTGGTTTGTTTCACTCGAACTTCTTACTTATCTTCATTTTTTCTTAATTTTTTCTCGTATGTAGCAAACAACGGTAAATAATATGGTGCTGGTTACATTTTGGTTTACTCACTGTATTTTCGAAAATTTTAAAAACTCGACATTGTAAATTCGAATTCCACTCTTCGCTTGAAGCGTTTTCTTTCAGCAAAGAGCAAATCGGAGGTTGGAAATTCTAAGAATTTTTGTCATTTTTACCGGTCGTAACATTTCTTTAACTTTAAGAAGTTTTAATGGCTGATTATGGTATTCATAAATTGTTATTTGGCTTCGATGTAATTAACCCAAGCTTCTGTAAAATATTCTTTATTTTCTGTGTAAGGTGCTGCAAATATTGTAAGAGTTAAATTTATTCGTTTGTTTCATTTGTAAAAATTAGAAATTACTACTGTTCCCGGCTATCGAAATAAACGCAAATACGGCTCCATAGATAGGGATGTTTTTAAAACCTCGATATTTTCGAACAAAAGCATCGATATTATAACAACTGTGTTTCGCTTTCGATGTTTTCTTCAGATCGATAAATTTGTTCAGAAATAACGATGTTTTCAAAAAGAAATCCTCATGATATAAATAATATTGTTAACCCCGTGTGACTCTAGAATAACACAGTCTCGGCGCATGGGAATTTTCTTAGGTGTAAATAACGGTAACTTTTCTATTGTATTCATACTTACACATAGATTTTACTATAGATATTTCTATTGAATTATATTGTGTAATTAGAAACATATTTCAATCCATATCAATTTGGACTAGCCTGTATGCTATTCAAATAATAAAAATTTGTTTTCAGCGTAATACTTTGACAATAAAGTACTTACTATAAAAGAGAAAAGGCCAAGACAATGTGATGTTCGCTATTATACATTATAAATTCATAATTTATTCGTTTGCTGCTTGCTAATTGTGATGAACATTTGACAAAACAACGAAGTTTCGAGCAAACAGTTTTATAATTAAAAATGAACTGCAAATATATTGTAATGCTGTTGCATGAAAACAAATATTACAGATTCCCAAAAAATGAATTTGAAGTTTTCATAATGTTGTTTTAATGTATACTCCTCTTAAATGGCACATAAAAAGCTAATGATTTATAATGTTTCAACGAATATTTCCGAAATAAGTAGTTCAAACCAAAATTATTACTAGGAAATCAAAATTATGTGATACACGTTGTTGCACAACATATTCAGCATGTAAGCATTCTAACTGATATATGAAAAAAGTAAACAGACTAGTAAACATTTTTAAAAAGTTCACCCGACCCCGAAATCCGTGTTGCCTAGGTGACGTACCAGGAAATGCTGCCCTTCATGTCGCAAAACAATATTACTTATTTGCATGCATACTACACTACAAATACGAAGCACAATTCGAAAAACCATCGGCACACGATATTATCAATACTTCATAGTTCGTGTGTAAAATAAATTTCTGCCCATCTAATATAATGTTACAGTGATCATTGATATATCTCAACAGTAATATTTATTTCCTTTTTGTGATGGCAGTGATTTACAAATTTAAAATCTAAGCAGTGATTCATGTATATAATTATATTTAAAAACCTATAATAATGTCACAGTATTGTATACAAAATATTTTCTCTGTAATAATTATAAAAAAATGTTTGTAAAAGTCGACATTTCATTTAACAACAGCGTAACTGTATGTTTTTCCAATTTATGTCTGAACATATTTTTTCTTTACATATTTATCACCCAACTATCTTTAACTTTCATTTCACTTCACAATTCACTTCTGCAAGTTGAAGAAATAAAACACCATCTCAAACTAATATTCCCTAACTTTCCCTCGTGTCTTTGAAAGTGAACCGACAACTATAATCAATCACATCTCTGTAAGACATTGTCCCCTGTTCGTAAAATTGTAGAAGTTTATATCTGTTTTATTGGCTGACTCCGGTCTTCAAAAGAAAAGTGTATTTTTAATGTTCTTCGTCGCTCGCTATGTACATTGTTATTCTTCACTTTTCTTATTTCTCATTCGTTGTATACGACTGTTAACTTCGAAAGAATTGGCTCTTTTCGTTCTTGGTTATGTAAAGAAAAGGCGAGACTTACTTTTTCGGGAAATTGCCTGTAGTCAATTAGGGCTCAGGTTCTTCTTTGAAATAGTTCATGACGCAGAGCGTTTGTTCACAAAAAGATTCCCAGTGAGTGGCTATTCTTCATTCACCTCTCCATTTGCCTTAATGGTTTTTGCAGCGCTCATGAGAGAACATGTAGAACCGTGCGTAGCACTGGCTCATTGCTATTTTTTTCTTTGAAACGCTTAATACCTAATTTGAGGGTTTTGCGACATTTATGAAAAAGGGGTAATTCTAATAATTGCTTTCATACTTCAACCCAAATTCCCTTCTGTCGCCTCGATGAGCAAATTACAATCTTCGCCCAAGAAAATAAAAGATGATTATGCTGATTAAAAACTCTATTTAGCTCCTAAATGCATCGACAAAATATGCTAGAATGTTATCTCTCCTTAAGAGATACATTGATGTTTGCATACAAAAATTGTTCCTGAAATATATTCGACAGGATCAATTGACTCTCTAAACATTGTCAAAAATGGCCTCAAATCCGAGGAAAAAAAGACTATTGTCGACGTTTAATATGTTCAGAAAAGTGTGATTGTTTTCTAGCGACTTCATTTAATATAATACAATACAAAATATTATACATAAGTGTTTTATTTCTTAATTTTCTCCGCGCTCCAATACTCTACAACTTTAGTCAGTAACAAAAAAATGCAATATCTTTTTAAACTGCGGATTTTAAAGTAATAAATTTACCTAGAATGCAGAATACACAAAAATAGTGAATGCTCTTCAGAAGTGACAGAATTATATCGAAATAGAAATAGTCCAAATTAACAAGAGATTGCAATCATCTGATTTTACAAACGGTGTTTCCAGCGCAAACCGATTTAAATAATTACCAATAGGTCGTTGTAACGAAAATATGTTTATGTTGCAATCAACGATGTATTTACATTACACATCAGTTATATTATTTACATAGGCTCCTTTGATAGTTCCGTGAATTGCTTATTCAAAAGAACTGCCATGATAATTAAATTTTATTCAATGTATTTTAAATTAACTTATACATCAAATTTGAAAACGTAAGTATTTGAACTCTCCCAAATAAACATTCTTCCGTTGTGTTTGAATAACCATATTAAATTTTTGATTATACACATTGCTCATGTGCTTCTCTCTGCGACACCCCGAGCCATTAAATCGATTTTGGGCATTTCGAGTTACGACTTCCGAAATGCTCAATATGTTTCTAGAATTATTTTTTCTACAAGTTTTCATTACATGCTATTACGTTTTATTACATTTTATACCAGGGGAGCCTCCGATATCGTTATCCCAAAATCCCTTGATTACAGGTTATTTTCAGTTGAAGATATTGTATTATATTTAATGAAGATTTTTATTTTATTATAGTAAAATTTAAATGAACTCTCACTACTTTCATTTCAATTAAAATACACAATAAAAAAGTAAATAAAGAAGTAAGTAAAATCAAATCAAAGAGAAGCTTGTTGAATGTATAAACAGTTGTATTTTTTTCTACCACGTGAATTTTTTTCGAATCTCTAAGCAACGTTTTTCGAATCTCCCAACGCAACCTGCAGAACTGTGGCTGGCTCCCCGTCAACCGCACTGACTCGCCACCTGTAGCGCGTAAAACAAACACGCAGTTCCTGGCAGGTTGTGCTTTGCGCCAGATCGCCCTTTGGCAGCTCGCGGGCAGCCTCGGGCAGCCTCGGGCGCACACCGAGCTGCGGGCGCCGTTGGCCTAGCCGCGTGGTGGTGAAGGGCGGGGAGTGGATGAGATGTACGGGGAGAGGAGGGGCAGGGGAGAGCAGCGAGCGAAACGGAAACCCAAACACACGCGCCGCGCCGCCCCGCGCTGGGCGCCAACCCGGGCAGAGCACGCCTCGTCTCCATGGCGACGGCGTTCGCTCAGCGACGCATTTGGGATCCCCGGGCCCGCGCCCGCGCCCGCAGCTCCCCCCGAACCATGCTACTCGCTTCCCCGCATAAAGCTCTTCTCACCTGGCACACTCGACCTCATTGCCGCGTTACGCGCTCCGAGCACCACCCTCCCACGCCCCGCTCCCCGACGCCCCCGCTCCCCGACGCCCCCGCTCCCCGACGCCCCCGCTCCCCGACGCCCCGCTCCCCGACGCCCCGCTCCCCGACGCCCCGCTCCCCGACGCCCCGCTCCCCGACGCCCCGCTCCCCGACGCCCCGCTCCCCGACGCCCCGCTCCCCGACGCCCCGCTTCCCGACGCCCCGCTTCCCGACGCCCCGCTCCCCGACGCCCCGCTTCCCGACGCCCCGCTCCCCGACGCCCCGCTCCCCGACGCCCCGCTCCCCGACGCCCCGCTCCCCGACGCCCCGCTCCCCGACGCCCCGCTCCCCGACGCCCCGCTCCCCGACGCCCCGCTCCCCGACGCCCCGCTCCCCGACGCCCCGCTCCCCGACGCCCCGCTCCCCGACGCCCCGCTCCCCGACGCCCCGCTCCCCGACGCCCCGCTCCCCGACGCCCCGCTCCCCGACGCCCCGCTCCCCGACGCCCCGCTCCCCGACGCCCCGCTCCCCGACGCCCCGCTCCCCGACGCCCCGCTCCCCGATGCCCCGCTCCCCGACGCCCCGCTCCCCGACGCCCCGCTCCCCGACGCCCCGCTCCCCGACGCCCCGCTCCCCGACGCCCGCTCCCCGACGCCCCGCTCCCCGACGCCCCGCTCCCCGACGCCCCACTCCCCGACGCCCTCTCCCCGACGCCCGCTCCCCGACGCCTCGCTGCCCGACGCCCCGCTCCCCGACGCCCCGCTCCCCGACGCCCCGCTCCCCGACGCCCGCTCCCCGACGCCCCGCTCCCCGACGCCCGCTCCCCGACGCCCGCTCCCCGACGCCCGCTCCCCGACGCCCCGCTCCCCGACGCCCGCTCCCCGACGCCCCGCTCACCGACGCCCCGCTCACCGACGCCCCGCTCCCCGACGCCCTCTCCCCGACGCCCGCTCCCCGACGCCTCGCTGCCCGACGTCCGCTCCCCGACGCTCCGTTGACCGACGCTGTCTCCGCCGTTCCCTGTAGTCGCCAGAGTCCATAACCCCTCCCTTAATGCTCACCCATGCCTTGTGGTGCACGTTTCGCTTCATCTTCGATTCGAACGATGACCCGCTCCTCCCCTCTACCCTCACCCCGCAACGCTTTCATACCGCACCTTTACCAGGCCACGCACCACGCCCATCTCTCGTTTTTCTCCACAATGCTTGTTGCAACCTGCCATGCGTTCCTAATCAACTCCGCAATCTGCCCGACGTTCACCGCTTCTCCGTTTCCGCATCCCAAGGCCCTCTTCGCCCCATCGCAGTTCCGGGAAAACCGTACCTCCCTCCTGATTCTCGCTACATGCGTAAGCAGTCTTCCCACTGTCCTGTTCCATTTCGCCAGCCATTCCCTATTCAGCTTGAATTCCTCATTCGTCATTCCGCCTCTTCGCGCGATATTCTCCGCCCTGCCATCATCCCTGTCTCAGGACTTACCAGAGTACCTGTTCCTCGCTCCAAACTCCAAAATGGAGCCGTCATCCAACCCTCCGTCTCCCGCACTTCTCGACGATATATCACGTCCCAATTTTAGTGCCACTCCTCTCTCGGCTCGAGGGAATTGCGGTGTGTGGCGACGGATGCGTGGAATTTGACAGAGTCGCTCTCCCTTTTACGCAGGTAATATCTGCGGGCAGGAAACGCTGAAATTCGAAACAGATTTCAATGAACATTTAACTTGGGCCGCTAAGCGAGGAAAATATGAGCCCAATGCCACGAATTTTTAACTTCAGTGATCAAAGATAGAAACGTGAAGTTTCCAGGCAAGAACATAAAAGTATAAAATTTTTGTAATGCATGTCTATTTTTCATAATATTTGGCTCACTGATGTAAATTTATCAATTATCGCTATAGAATTGTACAGTAGGCCACAATTATATGTCAAAGTAAATGCGTATTATTGTGGTTTGTATTTCGTAGTATTTCACTAATGAAGATGTAATTAAAACTTTAATACAATATGTAACGGTATATGAAAAATAGTTAAATTGGAATAGAATTGAAGTTATGAAGGTTATCGATTTTCGAGTTTTCCACTGCAGCCCTGCTCTACGCGCCGTGTTGCAGTCCTTCCACGAACGCGCCCTCGCTCTCCTCCCTTTGTGCGCGCTCCGATGACACGTGCTCCCATGGCCGAATCTATCTTTTGGCTAGATTTGATTGATTGATTAGTAATCTGGGGTGCGTCAACTACAAAAATCTTTATCCCGTAAATGTATTGCACGTTTTCCTCGGGAGGTGACTGTGATCTTTCCCAGCTAGATGGTGAGATTCGGCGCCGATCTGACGTCATCAATTGCTGACAGTTTTCTCTCAGCCTTCCGTCAGCTAGTCGGTTTCCCCAACCAGGTCTCTCCCACCAGCGTGGCGGCACCACTACAGCTGGGACGAGCTCTAAGCTCCTGACTGGCCTCCCGGCATGTGGGATAGTGTAGTGGATGTAAGTATGTGGGGGGGGGGGGAGAAAGGACTAGGAAGAAGAAGGAAAGATCGCGTGCGGTCCGTGGCCCGTTTGTTAGGAGTCTGCTCCGGCATTCGCTTGGTATTGATAGGAGAAACCACGGAAAACTACCAATCAGAGCAACCGGCCGCTAGAATTCTCCTCCAGGCAGCGATTGAATTCGACCTAGCTGTATAGTCTTGCTAGTGTCACCGCCGGGACTCGAACCTAGGACTTCCCGGTCAGAAGCACTGCAGAGACTTTAGTAGATGCCCTGATCCTCCATCTCGGTTGGTGGTTGGATTCAAGGGGTGGTATACGGATACCTTTTATAGAAAGTCAGCACGTTTGTTCCAAACAACAAAAGCTCATTAGTTGTAGTCACTGGTGATACGTTGAATAATTAACTATAGAAACAGATACACTTGTTTGTTCGAAATTGAAAAAATGAATGGCTATTCCCCTGAAAAGTGTACATTGTGTGTTTTGACATATTTCAACAATGAATCCTCACTTATAAAAGTATGCGTATGGCATATATCTTACAAAGTTATTTTTGTTATAATTGTGTGTTCAATCAGGACGTTTGGCATCTATCAGAAACCAGTGTTCTATGAGCCCTTTTTTGTGCATACTCGTATGCTTCTATATTTCTAGGCAAACAAGGGTTGAAGAAACAAAATTAAGTGTAGTCTGCTAATGAACCTATTATTTACGTTAACACTTGTTCTTTAACCTTTATATTACTCACAATGCAATGGTTGATATGGTATCGGATATTAACTGAGAACAATGTGCATATTTATAACGAGTGAAGTTTTTCTTATACTTGTGGTTAGTTACATCGTGCATATTTAATTTCTCGCGCATGAAGAGAAAGACAAAGGGCCGCCTTTACTTTCAAGCGAGGGATGAAAACGTATACGTCTCTCTGCGTTTTATTTTCCTTGTTTGATGTTTAAGAGCAGCGCGCGTATTCCAAGGTCTTCAGGCGTCGCGCCGGGTAGGAAAAGGCTGACCCCCCGCTGCCGCAGCGCGCGAGCCCTGCTCCTTCTGCCCGGACCCTCGCCTGGCGTTCCAGTTGGCCTCTCTCCTACTCGCTCGCTGCGCCGACTCTCTCGCGACCCCGCTCGGAAAAACACTTTCAGCCCGGCCGTCTCGCTGCCCACCTCGCCGTCCCCTTCCGGCATTCGCCGCGTTCTGCTTGCATTCCCAGTTTCCACTCCTTCACTGTGGTCGCGCTTCTTCTCGCGGACCTTACTTCTAGCACAGTGCCAGAGCTGGGCAATTTTGGGCCCGGGGCAAAGCTGAAAAGTAGCCCCTCCCCTCCCCAAATAAAATAAAAATGGGAAAGTTGAATTAAGAAACTATGTGAGCCGATCCAGTGACCGAGATCGTTTAGGCAGTAATGCCGTAGTGAGCTCGGACCGAAGGACCGCGGGTTTGAGTCCCGCTTTGGGCATGGTTGTATTTGTGGTCGTCCTTTTATCCCCTTTCATTACCATATCATGTCATCTTCACAGTTACCATAACGTTAAATCCAATAGTCATCGCTAACGTCGTAGGTGTTGATGCGACCTTAAATTTTAAAAAACAAAAAAGACAATACGCCATTTGATTGTAGCACAAATAACAAAAATTACAACGTTTAAGCCAGGAAAAGTTCTTTGAAATATTTTTTTTAGTAACAGTTTTAAGTGAAAGTATATAGTGATAAAATAACACAATTTTCACGGTGTTTTTAAAACGCTAAAGTTTTGTGTTTAGTTAGTGTTTAATAAAATCACTTGTTAAATACATTAACGCTGTGTGGAGTCCTCTTTAATTCCTAGGGCGAATTCGACCGCTGACTGCAGGAGAATTCTAGCGGTCGGCTGCCCTGATCGAAAGTTTTTCATGTTTTTTTCCGCTCAACACCAAGGAAATTCCGCATCAATACCCCGACAATCGAATCGCTCGTGATCTTTCCTTCCTTTTCCTTATTCTATCCTCACCCTTTTCTTACACACGCTTACACTTACATCCACTACACTATCATACATGCATGAAGACCAGTCAGGAACTTACAGCTTGACCCGGCTGGGTCGGTGTCCCGCTCGCGGGAGATACCTTGTTGGGGAAAACTCCGCAAGCCTACTGGTAGGTCAGCGGCGGACCTCGCCATCCAGCGGGGGAATATCCCTGCTATCGCCCGCAATAACAATTTGCACTATACTTACAGGACTAATGATATTAGTAGTTGACGCGTCCGGAATCGCTTATCAATCAATCCTTTCCCTCGCATTCTTTCCCTCTTATTTACTATTTATTGCAGATATAGTGGCATTCGGCTTCCACTGGCCACGACCCGTCGCTAAGCCTCCAACAGTCTCATTTACTTTATTATATTTCTGCCTTTTTCCTGTGTGCCTAATACCCGGTCTATCATACGCAGTCCTGTCTATCATACACAGTTTATTTTTTATCGTTTCATCAGTACCCGTCCGTAGTCACAGCTTACTTCTTATTTTCTCCAGAGTGGCTGCGTGCTAGGATTCGACATTATCTAGATACCCAAGTTTAATTCATCCGCTCCCTAGAGGAAACGTCTAGCGCCCGGTTACTGTGATCAGTAATTATTCGTGATTTCTCCTATCAATACTAGGTAAATTCCGAAGCACATATTTTAACGAACGGGCCAAAGACTGCGCGCGAAATTCCCTTCTTCAACCTTGTCCCCTCCCTTTTCACATAGATATACCTACACTATATCATGCATTACACTATAACACATGTCTGGCGACCAGTCGGGATTTTAGAGCCTGTCTTGGTGAGAGCGGTGACCCGCTGTCGGAGATACCGAGAGGTGGGAAACCCCTCACAAGTCGACTTGCATGTCGGCGCCGGAACTCAGGTTCTAGGGGGCGGGAGGTACCTCGCTATTTCCCGAGATATAACATGCACTAGTCGTAAGGAAATATGACCGTAGCAGTTGACGCGCTCATAAACAAGCAATAATCAATCATTCAATCGAAGACAGCTCATCCCGCACTCTTCGGCACGTTCCTGTAGCAAATGAAACGCGTCTGTTTGGACTCCGCGTTCGTTTTCAATTTTATACGACTAGCATTCACATATTCATGGAGGAATACATCAAAATGGACGTTGCGTAGTGTACACAGCAGCGCTTTGCATATTCCTTTTCACCTTTCACCCTCCAAAAAGCATATGAATTTCAAATACACGTATTACAGCCGTATAAAAATTATTTTTACCAGAAAACGGAGGTAAATATCAGTAATTTAGAGAGGTTTATATGAGAGGAATTTTGTTAGAAAAACTCCCAAAAAGAATCCATTATAAATGTTCTTGTATGTGTATCTAGTGCCGCATGTATCCTTTCACAGATCCTAAGAAATGACGTCGGGCGGTCGAAAGTGTTTTGTGAAGCTCATTGAAATACCTGAAACTGACTGATAATTCTGACAAGTGAATTTTTAAAAATTACCATGAGGATTGGACATAGTATGCAACCGACACAAACGCCGAGTAATGAACGAATTGTGATAAAATAAATTAATATTCACAAGATAAAAATAAATTGTAATTAAACTAACTCAAATAGTTGATGAAACCCACCTAAATTACAGATACCCGCCTATATTATAATCCTTTCAATTGCTCCTTACTAAAATATTTTAATATTGCAATTTGAACTTAGTTATAAATGGAGATTGGTACGTGGAAATCAGAGAATCTGCAATAATCCTTAAATATTCAATGTACGTGCATTAATTAAACATCTTTTTCGCACACGTTTAACAACCTTGAAACACTCAGATGGCAAAATTCTTAGACATTGAACCTTGAACTCTCAGGTGAGAGAGAGGGAGAGAGCTGAACAGAGTCCACCTTGTTTTGTACCTCCGCCGTCAACAATATGGGGCCACGTTCGGCGCCGTGCTTTGAAGATGACATCTTGGAAATGCCGTATCTGCCGCTTCGGAACACAATTCTACAATTGCACTAAGTGGCGCAGTTCAGTTGCACAAAGGGCGCCATGATAGCCCATCCCTTTTGTTATCAGCCCGACGCGAACGCCTCTTCAACCGGTATTGCATTTCGATGCCAGCCCTTCGCGTTTCGTAGAATCTTCCTCAGCCTCTCACATAACTTCTCCGTCTGCGCCCCTTTGCCCGTTGAGCACGCACGTCCTCCCCCCACCCCCACCCCAAGCGGGGAGCGGGAATCGATAGGTCATCTCGCGCAACAAGTGTCGAGGGCGAACAGCGCCGCGGACTCGGCGCACGGTGCACACTGGGCCAACGCTGGCGTGAATAGCGTGAAATCTCGTGTGTATTTCTTTGCATGTAACTTTTCCACTTTATGATTGTCGACGGCAAATGGAGGAACTGCTTTCGTCAGGACACTGCCTTCTCGCGTTCCACGCACGCCTGTGCAGAGCTGGAAACAACTTCGAAAGGAATAAATAACGCTTTTGTATAATTGTGGTGAAACCACAGATCTGAACTCATATATAACTTCCTAATATTGCTTATTTAAATTATTATTATTATTATTATTATTATTATTATTATTATTATTATTATTATTATTATTATTCGGCCATATACGACCAAGCTACACGTTATATTCCGAGGCACAGACACCTTTATTCCGGAGAGATTAGCGTGTGTCTCTATAGGAACCAGCTTTTCCGACGGTATACTTTGATAAGACAAGGTCCTTGAATTTTAATTCTGGAATGATAGGATGATGATGAAGGGTGAAGGGATAATTCCAAATGTGACCATGCCTACGCAGAACTCGAACCTGCAGCGTCCTCGACACAGACGACGGCTGCGGCAAGAGTCTGTGCCACGGGAACCGGTTCTTTGTTATTATTAATTTTCTTTTCCATGCAAAGATTTTACAATTTTATTAGTACAATTTCTAATTTAATAGAGCCACTGTTTCCTTCTCTAAAAGCATCTGGATAGGATGATAAAATCAAAAAGATGATGGCTGATGTATACAGAGTCGCTCACATCAGCACTTAGAGTAAATAAGTATTACTTCCCATGGCGCTATAGCCCTTCTCAGGCCTGGACCTGAGAACCGCATACTCACATCCTCAGTCTTTCAAAAACTATATCTATAAAATATATCTATAAAATCGCCTGGGACCCGCTAAGGCCCACCGCCCAGCTCTGAAATTGAGCTTAGGATAGAACGGGGAAGGAAGGGTCGCGCGCGGTTCGTGAGCAGATATTACGGAACTGCACTCAACCAATAATTGTTCGAAGACATTTACGTGGTCGCTGAAATTTAAGAAATATATTTAATATAAATATTAATAAAAATACAAAATGAAGAATTGACATGTCTAATAGATATGGTAGAGGGAAGATTTAAATGATGTCGTAGGCTTCCGCGACCTGAGCTGGGCGATATGTCGGTCGAAACGTCGGCACTTCAGCTTGCTACACGGCGTCATCCCGACAGCCCAGATCTCAGACAAGGATTTTCTTTACTTCGCGACTTCTTAAACGTATGCCTCGTTGCAAAACTGCGACAAATGATATTCATTTCTGGTTCCTAGATGTTTGAAGTATATTGTACTGGCTTCCCTAAGAGGTAAATTAGTAGATCAAACAGAAATGGTAGTTTGTGTGAGTGACATAGGCCACACGTACCTCTTATAATTATTTGTAATGGTACCCCACTCCGAAAATGCAGAGAAGATTTCTGACATTTAAAAAAAATTCACATCTTGTGTCTCTAAAAGCAAAAAAATATCTAATGTCTGTCCATCTTGACGCCAGCCTATGACCACGCCAGACTTCTAAATAGTGCATTGTTTTATTTTGTTTTCAAATAAATATTCAATTGTTGACAACCAGACCTTTAACCCTGCGAATTTGAAAGAAATGTTTGCATTTAAAGAAGGAGGTACAACACACAAAGCTTATATTTCATTTCTTTTCTTAATTCTCAGAAAACTGCTCCTTAACTATCCGTTCCGCTTTGGCCCCGTTCTTCGTTGCACTGTGCGCGACTCCCTCATCGCCGGCAGACGCTGCGAACGAGGTGGCTTCGCTCGGCGCCGGGTGATTGGATTAGGCACGCGTCCCCGAGGAGCGGCGTTCTCCCAACCGGCGGATGAAAGCCCGGGCCGTCGTGTTCCACTCGCGCTCCCAGCGAGTGCTTTTCGCGGTGCGGCCCCGTTGGCGACGACTGCGTTCGCGGGCGCACGTGGTGTTTGTGGCGAGCGTGTCCGGCGTGAGTCTGTGGACATGGAAACCAACTTATCTTGATGTTAGCCACCCACTCAAACTGGTGTTACCGAACTAAGGCTTTGGTGTGTTTTGACATGGTGCACCTCAATGCCCTGTAAAATATTATTTGTGTAGATGATTATTTTGTAAGTAGGTTATTTGCAGTGGTGTTGTATCTAAAAACTTGACATATCCCTTGTCTCTATTTCATCTAAAGAAGGTAGTTTTCATTCTACCTTGCTTTCCTTCTCTGTTTAATTGTTCCCGATTTAGGCGGTATTGTTTTGGTATTCTTTATCATATTTCTTGTGAGTTTGCCTTATCATTCTGCAGTAGTATACTAACGTTAAAGTGTATTTTTATAGAACCTACATTTTGTGTAATGTTTGTGTGCAAGCCATAGACATGCTTATCTAACCGATGCTTCACTACTGGACAGTTAATATAATACTTCCTTCCTCCTGCCCTCAAGGTGGTGTGTTTCTCTTTTTAGATAAATGGAAAGTGTGTTTTTAAACCGTTTATTTTCTCATTCATCTGTTAAGCACACGCACTCACGTGACTGAATTCTGGCGAGAAATTGTGTTGCGAGACGTAGTGAACGCAGAGTTAATTGAATTAAACTCTGGCTCCGAGGAGAGGGTCTTGTCCAAACAGCTGGCAAAGTGACAGGATGAAAGCCGAGAACACCACGTTTCATCCGTAAGACTTGTCTTGCGTTATGATGCTTAATACATTTCCAATACAAATCTGTATCTAGCGTTTTCTATCAACCTTTCCATGAATTGTATTCGTTAGAACTGAAAGCACCTCACTTACCTCTAAGCAGAGACGTATGGCAGACATGGCACGTACCATGGGCACTACTCACAAGGTGCGGTATTTAGAGCATACTAGATAAAACAAATAACAACAACCCTAATTTGAAGTATATTGACAGGGGCGTAAATTCTATACTTGCCATGGGCGCCTGAATACCTAGATACACTTCCGTCTTTAGGCAGAATCTGTTTGCTGAGAAAAAGTATGAGAAGTTTGCACATTATTTTTTTCCGAAATGAATATGGATGGAATCACGGATAATGGAGAAAGTTGAAAAATATTGAGAGAGACTTTTATATTGAAAAAGACATTGAAGCATCACCAATGTTTTATATTACTGGATTGACAAATGCTTGATCACTAATTCAAATTAACATTTTCTCGTAGTCTGCAGCAGCAAAAACGCACACATAATGGCTTTCCAAAAAGTAAAAAGCCCAATACTGAACACTAATAAATAAAATGCCCTCGCGAGTCACCGGAATAAATTAAATATTTAAAAAATCAAGTCTTCGCGAATGGTGCTTAAAACTACCAAAATATCAATTTTGTAGAAGATCGATTTAACGGTTTAGGCGCTAGCGTTGACCACATACGAACAGACGTTTTGCGGTGAATTGAATTTTTGGTTACAAGGATCCACAAAACATGGATTCTGACAACACAGCGTGTTGCAGGAAGTAATTTACTATGGTGTAGGAATCAGGTATATCGACACTTTTTCGTTAACAGGGTCTGGCAATAAGAGTTTTGTGCCGAAAATTCGCCGTTTCCCGGGGTACGATTTCAATCCTTTATCTTTTTATAAAGAAAAAGCGAGAAAATGAAAAAAATACTTAAATTTGTGAATATTCAAAGTAATTCCACGCTTAACATCTGTAGAAACATGCTGTGAACAAACAGCCAAGTGTAAACAATTTATACATAGTTGGCTTCGTGATATAAAACAATGCTGTATACATAAAGGAGAGATTGTTACGATGTGTTTTCAAGTGTCCAGAAACCGAACATGCTTTTTATAGACGACAAAACTTGGTTGTAAGTGTTCAGAATAATTAATAAAACTTACTATATGTGATACTCAAGGTAAATTCGGACTCAGTTCGCAGGTATTAAAACGGTAGCCCGAACGATGCTCAGATGAATGACTATTTTTTTCTGAAAGACTTCTAAAGCAAAATTACAAAATTTGAAAGAACATCTAAGGAAAAAATTCTTTAGAATTAAAAAATGAATACTTGAAAGTCGTCAAGGAAATAGTATTTCAATGGGTTAATAGTTAAACAGGTGACCCTCGACGAAAGAGGATGTCGCCATATGCTATTACGTTCTAACGCATCAGAAAAAAATGAGAAATTAATGAAAGCAAATTCAATCAACTCGGCGTTACACATGTCAAAACCACTCAAAGGCCAGTTGACACAGCACTTTCACAATTCTTTATCCTTCTCGTTTAAATGGAAGGTAATTTTAGTGTGTGGCAGGGATGTGCGTCATACCCCAATGAACGGGGATGGGAGATGCTCAAACAAGAGCTTTATAGATGCCAGTCGCAATCAATATCGTACGTATTCTAGAGAATATAATGAAAAACACACTCTCGGGCGACAGTATGAAATAAGACTCCCTTGATAGAGTATAAATATTTAACGATGATAAATTTGAAGAGAGTTTCTTGTGGTGAATGCAACGATAATTATCAAATACCTGAATTAATAGAAGCCCAAATGCAAGATCGTTTTTCTTATTTCCAGAAGGTGTATCCATTCAATATTTTTTTAAATATAATTGATACACTTTTTACGAGAATAATATTATTTGTGGTAATGCTTTCTTTTCTGATGAATGCGATAGTCAAAATAGATTTGTAATAATTGAGGAGCAAAAATGTCTTCAAGATAAGTTTTCTAATTTACACATTTGACGTTTACGTTTCACTTTGCAAATTCTTTCGCACAATGAGTTTATAATTTAATTTACGATAACGGTAGTTAATGTTCCTCTGTACCTTCGTCTCGTTCAAGTATTGCCCAGCTTTCCAGTAATATGGCTTTTACACAGCGGTGCAGTTATTCGCTCAGTGCTCGCTTGTAATTCCGCTCATCCGTTAAATATCGTTAACCTCAAAAAGCACACACTGTGAATTCCACCAATGTGATCGAGTAGTAATAATATAAATGGGTAGTGACCGGACATGAAAAGATACTTTTATATGGATGCTCGGCTATTTAGACACAGGCTCGGAGCATTAACATCTCTTGCTCAAAGTTGCTAATTTGCACAGATAGTGTAAAAGATTCTTGATGATGTTTTTCTGCGTCATTTGACACTAGCTGCATTGAAATTTCTGTGTTATAAAGACTTAAGTTATAATAAGTTGTTTCTTCATTTAATTTTTTAGATAAACGATTAAAAATAATGACAATACCTTTTTAAAGCAAATAAAAAATAACTTCCTTTTTCGGAACCATCATTTTGCGAGTCGTTTATGAAAATTGACTAATCCACATGTGTGTCTGCATAACCTACAAAGACAAGAGGCCAAAGATGCCAAGACAAAGTAATATAGTGGACGAGAAACATTTTTCTAACACAATTTTCCTGCATTAAGTCGGCTATAAAGTAGGCAACGAAAAAGCCTTGCGTAATCTAGCAATAACACTTCGTGAAATAAAACTAGGTCGTTGACATGTACTTAGAATGTATTATGCATACAGATATTACTATAGTTTCTAAAGACGTAGAAATGGAAACGCAGTATAGATAAGGTTAATGATTAAGATGACACTTTCGATCGTCAGGGCAAGGTAGGCTAAACATGATTTCGGATTGACAAATACTTCAATTCAAGTTGGTTGATAGGTCGAAAAGTGTCAAAATAAAACAACTATCTACACGTATTTGTTCCCGTTTTCCCATAAATACCAGCTGGTAAAACTTCCCTTTTAGTGCATTTATTTGCATTTATGTGCAGGGTATTTCTGGTCTATGAAATGATATCCATCACGTTCCTCTCAATGTTACCAGCCGATATTTACTCTTCCATTTTGACCACAGATCCCGATGCTTAACAAAAGCGATTTGAGTGATTTTCAAATTAAGTCACAGTCGGGTTCTTCCAGGCATTACACGGTGCATTGCCTCCGTGACGGACGTCGTGCTCTTCCGCGATAGGGCTGACACAAGCCCGTCTTTATTCTTACTCGTATCCCTAATTCCAACAAATCATAACGCTGCATTTTTCGACGGCTGTATACTGCAAAGTTTTTCCTATTGGGGTTTCTTAGCGGTATATTAACCGATTTGAATCGCTTTTCAGCTTCAAGTAGATGAAAATGTATCAGCAAATGTCGTAAGAAACATGTGTCTATCTAATTGTGCAGATCAGGAAGATGCCTTTATTTTATTCTCGAAACGACTCTCTCTGTATATTGTCTGCGCACGCTCCCCAGGGCTCTCAGTTTGCTAGATGTGCGAATACCATGCGCTTATTTCGCCGCCATTGGCAGTACCAGGTAGTCAACTCTGTAGCTCGTTTACCAGTGCAATTATTTTTATAATATAGAACTGGACATTTCTTATTATTAGATGTTTCTGTTTCTCATTTCTTTTTTTTAACTAAACCTATGTATTGTAAAATAGCGGGGGTAGAGATTTAGAAACTCAAGAAAACGTGCCGAGATGGTATTCATGGTTGTTCACATTACGTTTGTTTTCGACAAAATGGGATATACTGCTGGTTACATTCAGTACGTCTTCTATATCCTCGCAACTCATTCAAACCTGTAGTAGTAAGTAGAGTACGAAGTAGCTACGAAAGGAACAAATGTAGTTGACTTCGTAATATTGTTTGGAAAGCACACGTCCAAACTCATGGTCGACAAGACCAAAAATTTCAGATGACATTTAATAATAATTAATAATAACAATAATAATATTCATAATAATAGTAATAATAATTTTCCTGAGCTCAAGAGTTTCTCAACATTATTATTCTTTTCGTACTTTTCTGTGAGCTACTGTTCCCACTTTGCCTTAAAGTAAGCTAGAGATGTGAGAATCTACAAGGTGGTAGGTAACCTGATCTGCACAGACAACAACCTTTCCATCATCGTCGTGAAACTTATAGTGAACAAGTAATAGTTTAAGGATGAAATAATAGAAGCTATCTTTGATTTATTAAGTTGTCTGACTGACAGACTGACCACATACAGCGAGATTGATGATGATAGCAAAACCATCGAAAGCCCCCTCTCTTAATAAATCAAAGTTGACAGAGATGAATTTCATTATATGTGCCTTAAATAATGTCAACAACATCCCATGAGCATTGCCCAGGTAATCGCTTGTAGACTCTAAGGCGCTTGGTTGTCCGGCAGGCGCGTGGCACAGCGAGCGCGAGTACAACCCGATGGCGGCGGCGGCGGGCGGCAGCACGCGCGTGCGGCGCGTGGTGCCCAGCTGGAGCTCGGTGCAGGGCGTGGAGCCCGAGGGCGGCGGCGGCGGCGGCGGGGGCGCGGGTGGCGGGGCGGCGGGCGGGGCGGGGCCGGCGGCGGCGCCGCGCCGCGAATCCGCCCCGGCCGCGCCGCTCGCCGCCCACGCGCACCCGCACCCGCACCACGGCCACCCGCTGCAGCGGGGCGCGCCGCTGGCCCCGCGGCCCGCGCCCGCCGCCCCGCCGCCCTCCCTGGACGCGGACAGCGACCGCGACTCCAGCAGCGGGGAGACGACGGTGGCCGGCCCGACCACGCCCGGCGCCCTCCCGCGTCCCGCGCCGCGCCCGCAGGAGGCCTGCGACTTCACCGGAAAGGTCAGCACCACGCCCCCTGCCTTCCCCGTTCCGTCCCACGGGTGAAGGGCCATATCAGCTGATGGCAATGCAGGGCCTACGACCGGGAGGCTCTAAGGTTACACTATTACTCGCGCAACTTTTCTTGAACGATGACCTTGCTTCCCCCTCTCTAGTCCTATAAACAGATGAAGGTGAAAGCTAACAGCGAGCGCTGATGACAACATTCCAAACACATCTTCACTGGCGCAAAATTGAAACAATTTTCTTTTGGAATCGAGAACTTCTATCCATTATTTTCTCCAAAAAAATAAAGAAATGACCGAAGCAGGTAAAGATCAATCACAGGTGATACCTCTAACTCCTTAAAAGGTAGAGCGCAAATTATTGAGAACGTTGCGAAGGCATGACTGATCTCCAGAGATTGTCATTGCTTCATAAAATCTAGTGGCCGATTTCGTAACTAATACCCCCACTCTACCCGTATTTCTTCAATCCATCGTTCAAGAAAAGTTGCGCGAGTAATACCAACGTTCGCGGGGTACTAGATCGAATACTAGATAACTAAATCGAATTCAGCCGCTGTCTGAAGGAGAATCCTAGCACACCCTTCTGCTCCGATCGGTAGTTTTCCGTGAGTTCTCCGAAAAACACCAGGCGAATGCCGAAACAGTACCTTAACAAACGAGCCACAGACCGCGCGCGATCTTTCCTTTTTTTCTTCGTCCTATCATCACTCCCTTACTTACAAACGTTTACACTTACATTGCCACATATGTCGGGAGACCAGTCGGGAGCTTAGAGCTTGTGCCGGCTGGGGCGGTGTGAGATGGGAGATACGTGGCTGGGGAAACCCCGCTAATCGACGTGTAGGTCGGTGTCGAATCCCTCCATCCAGCGGGGAAAGATCATCGCTACCTACCAAAGAAAAACACGCACTACACTTACAGGGCTAATGGCCTTAGGAGTTGGCGCGCCTAGAAACACAAAGAGAAAGTGACCATGTTCACACCTCACTTCAACTCTCTCATAAGTAATAGAATGTAAATTTGGTCTGTCATTCATTATATCACTGGATTAAAATGAGTAGATGCAAGGAAAAATTTTACGTAAATAACATCTAAAAGTATCATTGTAGCCCTGATGAAGATTAAATAAAATGGCCGAAACGTCAACTACATAAAGTTCATTTTCTTCTTTACAACCTACCAAAGAAACTTTAATTCCAGTGGGTCAAACCTCACCTAGTGATTACTTTCTTGATTTTTAATGCTAAAACGCTATATCCGAGAACAATATTCCATACAAACATTACAAACCCTCGTTCAAACATTAATCTAAAGTAATGAAGGTAGTTGATGCATCCGGTACGCATTCTCGAGGGTTTTTGTTTAGGAATGAAAGTATATTATATTTTTTTAATTTCGAAATTTAATATAATTATGTATTATAATTAGTATTATATGTTGTCTATGAAAAAGGTAAATAATTATTTACATTTAAGTTATGGAGTTTCTTTTCCGTTTGTCAAAGTCACCCTTCTACGGTACATTCCTTTCCCTCAGTTTTTCCGCGTAAGCATTGTTTGCATAAACCTTGTGTTCTGTAGATCCCTGTCATACGAGAACACATCGACAGCGCCACTGGAGTCTCGCATTACAGTGACAAATGGTAATTCAATCGTCTGTCTGTCGCACCGCGAAGCGCGTTCCGCGAGACGCAACCTTTCAATTACTTCGATAGGATGTGGAGCAGATCAAAAAGATGGCAGGGGCGTTATTCTTCTTTACCTTGTCGGAATGCCTACATCAGGAGCTTCAGAAACGATTTTTCAGGTCCCGCCTAGTCAGAGGGTTAAGAGTTTAAGGGACCCACAATCATTCAATGTCCCAAGGAAATGTATTATGAAAAAGATGCAATAATTTACATTTTGTTCTATTTTTAAATAATCTGCTAGTTTAAAAGATAGTACGACTGCATTTCATATAAATGATGGTAAAAATTGCCAGCAAAGGTACCTTGGACGCCATGAATATCAAAGATGCATGTGAAGTCAAAAGTTCTAAAACCGATATTCTCATGTTTGAAGAAAAATCCAGAATTATAATTGAACATTATTATCTATTTTATCGTTGTATTTCAACAAATACTCTTTGTAACATTCCACTCAATTATATACTGCCACAACCCTGTCGGATAGTTGACAACAAGGAAAATAGGGGTGCCACTTGCTGTTTTAGGTGGTTATAAAGTAATTTACATAAAATAGTGGTCGTTTTTCTTTGCGCGTCACGACTCGACCCGAAGGCGACAATATTCGTACTTAGTTTCTCAACTCACAAAGCGCAGGCGATTGTCTCAGCACTACTGAGATTGGCTTTGTCCAAGTAAGTTAGGTAATGTTTCTTGCGAGAAAATGGATTATTTAATTAGCTCGTATTGAATTGTCAGTGTAATACAATCTTGTGTAGGTTCCTTAAAATTTTATTAACAAAGGCGATATTTTTACATTCAAGTATCCGAAAAAATAGCATTACAATCGAAAACTAGCCATCCATTACTCCGACACAGGTGTGCACAATACTAGTTCCCTGAAACTCTGTCGACTATTTATCTCCGAGCGTTGCCAACGTTCCGAGAATTTCTCCATCACTGAAGTGCACCCTGAAGCAAACGTCCTTGAGACGCTTCGCTCGCTCGACCCCTCTGTGATCGCGGCCCGCGGCGGGGTTTTCATTCGCTCGATTCCAATGAAAGGCTTTCACGGGTAGTAGCACAGAACCCACGAAACAGTTTCAACAGCGCAGAGGCTCAGAAATACGAGATGTCGAAAGATAAGAGATAAAGACAAGAGAAAGAGATCGGAATGATGTGGAAAATAACTTGAAAGGAAAAGAGAAAAAAGTGAGAACGGAACATTAATACTGTATTTTATCTTGCAGTCAAAAATTGATTATATTTAGTGTTTTCACGTAACGCAAATATACTGTGTTCCGTGAATTAATTTATACATCACCGTAAAAAGCGATGTAAAATATTTGCTTTCCTTCTAGAGCACCGATTTATAATTACAAATACTGTGTAAAAAGTATTCTTTAAGTAATACCGTAGTACTTGATGTTTTATATCTCAATATCTGTGATTTTCTACGTTAGAAAATTGTAAATGTCAATCTTGATGCAAGGATGAGTTTGGAATTTTACATTATTGTAGAATAGAGTCTTTCGCAAATAAATTATGGATATTCCAAAATATGTACATATTAATTAACTCTGCATTTACTACTCATAACCAAATATATGAATATAGAATATCAACGTGCAAAGTAGCGTGACTCTGCATTCCTTCTCAGAGTAAACAAATACTAAATCAAAAACCAGCTTTAAAAGCAATAATTAAATAATTTTCATGGTCGAATAAAACTAATGAAATAAACTGACGTCCAAAAATTGAATCAAAGCTTTTCATTAATGAGGAAATACGCGCTGTAAATTTTATAACTCTCAATGGAATACCAATAATGTGAACTAAAGTTAATTAATCTCTAACATTAAGTCATCATCGTTTCCATTCATTTGAGAAAATCCTTTCTGATTATGGAAAATGCTGCATTACATTAAGTCAAGAAGCTCATTCTATGCTTCAAGCACTATCATGCACAAGCTATCATCTTGGATGGTCAGACGAAGAAAATATTCCCATTTATTTGTGGCTTACTTTCTGCAGCAACTTTCATTTGTGTGCTTATTTATCGTTTGTTATTTTTCTCTGGACAAACTCCAAGTTTTCCATTGTGAGCAAAACTCCCCTTCACGAATTACCACGAAAATAGAAAGGAATTGAATAAAAGTAAAAGGAAGATTCGTATCTAATCGTAAGAAGATTCGAACTTGTAGCAACTTTTTAATATGCCCCATTTTTATAAAGAGATGTTGGAAAGGAGTCCACAACATTTAATTTACATTTAATCCACAACATTTTTCATCAACACTATGTTTATCAAGTTTTTTCTTTAGTTTCCTCCTATATGCTCATTTTTAATGAAGAGGTGAAATATAATATTTAAATAATAAGAGTTATATTTGCGATAGCTTTCCTAGACCTCTGTGTTTCTGGGAGTTGTGTGAAGCAGCAACATTTTTCTGTCAGACTGCTGTTGTGCGCCCAAAATTTCCGGGCCTCCAGAAGGCAAGCGCTATGAACTCGTTACTGTTGTAAAAGATATATTTAAAGAAAATAATAAAATATATAATAAAAATTTGTATTTGAATGTGTATTTTTCCTTTGTTATGCCACATGTAGCCAAATGAATGCACAATCCTCACAGCACTTAAATATTTTCATTTGTCGAAATTAATCTGTACTTACCGATGATTAGCTTTATCAATCTATTTTCTATTGTAACGAGGAAGAAATCGTTTCAGATGTACAGTGTCTGTAAAAGCTAATTGAGGAAAATAAAGTAAAGTGAGCAAGAAATAGATAAGGTAGATTTTTAAAAACCGCTCAGTAAATGCCTAGAAGACAAATACGTCTTGAAATCTATTCACTGTATTTTATGCCATACCGTTTACAATTAATATTCATTCAAATTTTCTGTTTTATTAATTTATGTATTGGATCCTTTCTCTTTTCTCTTAATTTGTAATACAATAATTTGAATCGGCTATTTGAATTTGATAGCATATAATTTTTATGAATTTACAAGAAGAGTCCTAAATTAGGAATTAATAATGGTACCAACAGCACTGTACTGAACAAATAAAAAACTGATTTATTCTCCTTAATTTATTTTCTTCGCGTACAAATGAGTAGGATTAGAGACAGATTATTTCATCATTTATTTGGCGATGGAGATTCTTAAGACTGAGGCATGTATTATACAAACCCGACAGAATATTAACATCCCAAACTGAAGATTTTTTTTTCTGTTCGTCATTCATTGTCTTTCAGAGACTGTTACAAATGACAATATATTATTTTAATATTTATTTTTAACATTGTAGCAACAAGTACCCTAGGGCAAACTCAACTTTATCATAATTTACTACATTAGCTTTATTATATTTTTAAATATAACAGCAATTTAAACAGTTCGCTTTATTCAATTTTAATTTAAAATTCTGTGTAATAAGGGTATTGCAGTTTTGAGAAAGGAAGAGAAAACGCATGAAGGTTTCTGTTTATCCTTCGGAAAGCGGTAATGTATTTGGATTGTAATAAAAATCCAAAGTTTAATTTAAAACAATTAGGTTGAATACCTACGAAGAGATGAAACGACGTAAGATCATGTAAATATGAAAATTCAATCGCGCTCGATTGAATCTTAAGCTAATTGATTATTTGAAACGAACCACAGAGCTTTTAGAATTTATTTTTAATTACTTGTAAGGTTGCTCACAGCTGCATTAAACTATATTGAATATGTTTATATTATTAAGGGTCAAATTATTGATTTCAATATAGGTAGTATATCACACATTGATATGTGGGGTACAATAATCCATAATCGGTTCTCAGGGATGATTTACAATTGATTAGATGATAAAGTTTAGATGTAAATTTGGTTTGTGATGGGTTTTATTTCATTTCTACATCAAATTCGTATCAAGGAAGTCGTATACATTTATGAGACATGTGGTTTGAAGTCCTAGGTATAATTTTCTCAGTGATCTGTAACGAGAAAGGAATGCTGGGGTCGAAGAGTGAAAGTTGTTGTTTGCAACTTTTCGACATTAACTTTAAATGAAGTTTTCTAGATGAGGAGTATTCGTAAAAGCATGTTTTAAGTTTGTTCAGTGAAGTGGATATTGAAAACCCGGGATCGCTTTGCAAGTGTGTGTGTATGCTACCGAAACGATAAGATGGCAAGACCTTTTAAGTGATCGTTTGACGATCGTAAACTTCGGTCAATAGTCAACGACGGAAATCGGTTGTCTACTATAAGCCAGTAAAGCCAGTAAAACGTTTTTCCGGACCCCTTTATAAAAGTGTATAGAAAATACATGTAGTTTTAAATTCCATAAATAATAAAAATATCCTTTAACAAATTCATATTTGGCAGTCTATGATTACTACATAGGAAACCGCAAAACCTTACGCTCGCAATTCTTACAATCGACAAACCTTCGGCCTGAAAATTGGTCCTCTTGTACCTGGACCCGCCCGCATTGAGGGCCTGTGCGGACTCGAACATTATGCCACTGATTATACTAGAATAGAATTGTATCCTTGCAGAAATGTTTGCTTGTTCAGGAACTCAACGAAATCCTACTGCCACGGTTATATGTAATCCAATGGTCTGTTGCCACAGGAAAGAAATAAAAAAGTTGTTTCTGCTGAATAAATGCAAATTTTTATGTAAGGAATATTTTTCTCGTGTCATTTTATTAAAACCGGTGCTTCGAAAATTAATCAACTATAACACTGAATTTGTATTCCACATCTAGTAATGAATCTCAGATGGACTTCTAAAAATACATATCTAATTTACTGATCCTATAAAACTAAAATAATTTGAAGAAAAAACACATTCGTTGTGGCTTCTGAAAGCTTAAATTAAACGCTGTGTACTATTATTCAGATATTACAAACATGGTTAGATTCTGATGAATTTGGTTAATCAATTAATTGTTTCGGGTAAATTGTTTTGAGTTGTTAGGTCAGAATGAATCACATAAAAAATCGTTTATTCCTGACCAATAATCCAGATCAATTTCCCCAAATCATTGAAGAGGTTAATAAATTAACATTCCATTCCGTTCCTTCTGTCCACAGGTGATGCTGTTGGGAGATTCGGGAGTGGGCAAGACCTGCTTGCTCGTTCGCTTCCGGGACGGTCTCTTCCTCTCTGGGAACTTCATCTCGACCGTCGGCATCGACTTCCGGGTAGCGCGCAACTTCCTCTCCCCTTCCCTCGCCCTTCTCTTCTCTTCTCTTCTCTTCCAAGATGTCAAGGACACCACGGCCCCTCTCCCTGAAGCATCTCTCGGGAAGCTTAATTGAAATGAAAGTACGACGAGAGGTTGGAAAATTAAGGAAATAAAAAAAATACTTGGACCGCAAAAAGATCTACTGCTGGATTCTGATTTTCAGTAACATTAAATATTGAACTACCAGGAAAATTACTTGAACTTAATGCGTGATAACAGTGATGCTGCACAATATTACGATGAGCCGGTATAATGCCCCGCAAAACAGCGCAACTACTCTAAGATTCTTCGCTACGAAAACTTGAATATTAAATTGCGAACATGTTTGAGGGCATGTGCAGTTAAACAAATTAATTTTTCTTCCAAATATTTTGCATATTAATGGATTCTACATTGACATTACATTTAAGTAGATAAAAACTATCCGATTTATTCGTAATTCCTTTGCATTGTAACAGACAAATATATTCGTTTCCTAAGAAGGCAATGATTGTTAAATAATTGGTACTGCTTAAGGTATACAATACAATACAGTTAGAGAAAAATTTTAGGCGAGTATGAATTATGTGTTCCGTTGGAAGTCCCAAACACCATGTGACTAAACTGCTTTTGTGAACTAAATGCTATGTTGAATGCTGTGTCAGATTGGTTTTCGTATGGAAAAATACACGAATAAATACAAGTTAATATGGAATTAGACGTTTGTGGTATTAGGAGAAGCGCATGTTTTCTTATGAGCGGTGAGCTCTTGCTCTTGCAATTCCCCAAAACGAGCAGAATGCTCGGTACTTGGAAGAGACATTGAGACGAGCGCGCCCTCTACTTTGTTTCAGAACAAGGTGGTGTCGGTTGACAACACCCGAGTGAAGCTCCAGATCTGGGACACAGCTGGCCAAGAACGCTTCCGGAGTGTCACACATGCCTACTACCGCGACGCACACGGTGAGCTGCCACAATTCATTCCGAAACAGCAAGAGATCTCACCTAGTACTCACAAGGGAATGCCGCGGTGTGACATGTCGAAACATGCCTTCATTTTTTTTCATTGAATTTACATGCACTTCTGATACAACGATGCTCATTTCGGTTGCCGATACATACTAACAATTACTTTAAAAAATTCCAAATTTGCCAACACTTTCGTACTATTTTTCGTTTCTACAGAGAACTTGGACAGCTCTCGCAAACCGAGCGGCGAGCGCGGGGCGCTGAGGTTGGCGTTATAGAGGGCTGTTTCCGCAAGGTCAAATGACATTCGGTGGGAGCAGGCCAATTCCCAGTGGCCCCAATACTTTTCTTATTGTAAAAGTACATTTTATTTGAGATATTTTATTTCCTTACCAATGAAAGTTTGTTAATTTTTTCATTATGAATATCGTCAATATGCAGGGTTGGCCATTTTCACATCCGTGAGAGCATAGGGCCAATTTGCAAATTCAGGATGTTTTTAATTGACTTGCAGTGCGCATCGGCACCCAAATGTTTGATCGTGAGATTAATACGGCATGTGCTTTCGATGAAAAGAAGGATTAGGACAGGTTTCGACATGTCACATCGCGGCATTCCCTTGTCGGTATCTGTTTTTATATATATTTATAGTCGCATCGACAACTGAAGTCACTAGAGACTCAATAATTGTACACTGAATTAGCAAATAGTTAATACATTCAATTTGTTTTACATTGACATATTATATTATAAACGTGTACATACATTTCAAACAAACTAGGAGATATAGTGTATACCATGAAAGACACACTCATAATTTTTAGCAATTTCTCTGTAGAAAGATATTAATTTTTTGCGTTTTGTTTCATGTTGATAGCCTTACTACTCCTGTATGACGTCACAAACAAATTGAGCTTCGACAACACTCGCGCCTGGTTGGGCGAGATTCGTGAGTACGCGCAAGACGACGTTGTCATCATGTTACTGGGTGAGTTTTCGATGTGTATGTGGAATACCAGATTTGCCATATTCTTCAAAGGAGATCTTGTAATGGGAGACTGTCATCATCATAATTGACATCCATCATTCATTCACTTATTCATTTATACGGACGGTGTATAAACCCTGTGGACTCAGGTACGAAACAATAAATACAACACTGATATCCGTTAAACAATACCCAGGCAGTCCAACCAAATAGAGCGACCACCATATCTTCACAATATCGAAATGCAGTTTTCGCTCGACGATGCGGGATCATGGGGCAAGTAATACGCTGTAGAGATATTGTTTGAAATATTTTTAGTTTTCGAGGAATTTATTGATCTTTGATATTTTAAATAGAACCGTATATTTTTTCACTAGCAATAGATAGATCATAAAAAGAGGAATGCAACGATGTAATGTATGTTATTGTTTTGATAGTAGTTTGAGTATAAAATTATTCTTTCTGACTTGTGATTTTTAATTGAACGTGCAAATTTTCCCGTAGCAGCCCTTGCAACTGTCGTCTTGAGGGAAGGTGGCCTCGCGGCCTCTCCCTTCTCCCCGCAAGTCTCGCGCCGCGAAGGTCACCCTCATCCAAGGTGACAGTTGCGAAGGCTGTTACAGAAAAGTTTGCACGTTTAATTTAAAATCACAAGTCAGAAAGTATAATTTTATACTCAAACAATTATCATAACATTAACATAAGATTCATTTCTCTTTTTGTGATCTACCCATTGCTAGTGAGAAAAATACACGGTTCCATTTAAAAGATGATTAAATTTCTCGTAAACTAAAAACACTTCAAATAATATCACTACATCATATTACTTGACCCATGATTCCGAATTGTTGAGCAAAAACTGCACTTCAACATCGTATACCGTTCAGAAGTTATGATGGTGGCTCATAGTCGATGTGACACACGGTATACAACATCCGTGAAACCGATGAGCGTGGAACCTGGTAGTATGTTGAATTGCACGAGAAATTTATTGGTAAAATCATTACTTTAGAGAAGCAATCAATGAGCGACAACATTACTCATAAAATATTTCTAACTCGTCAAGGACGGAGGAGAGGACATGACTGATTCCTTAAATACAAAATCAAATTCAATGACATAAAAAATGAGAATATTGAATCATACATTTCTATTCGACTATCTAGTTTCTCTTTCGCTTAGAGAGAATTATAATTGTTTGTAATTCGAAAGTTTATCGAGTATGTTCGGAAGACTTAATTAACCACAATTAGGCTTCCGCATTTAAAACCAGTTCGAAAATACGAGCACGAAAGCAGGAACAGAAAGAATTGTCAAAAAGTGATCATATATTTGATACTTCCTTCGTTAAAAATTCATCATGTTTTCAAATTATTTATTAAATCAACAATTTTTCCAAATTGTATCAAATTGGATGATCAAATTCCTGATCAGATGGATCAAATTCCTGATCAGATTTAACGTCGTTGAAATTACAAATACTCGTGAAACGAAAATCTATTCCTGTAGTTTTATCTGCAAAAAAGATGTTATCAAAGGTAGAGTAAACTTGAGATCATTAATCTTAAATGAAAAATCTTACGTCAAAGTCTTAATTAAAAGATTTGAAACTAGCTATACTCAGATCCTTGATTTTTTAAACTATCGTTGAATGTGTATTTAAATTATGGTTGAATCATTGTCACGTTAATCATTAAAATGATATATTATTACTCCTTTTATTATTATTATTATTATTATTATTATTATTATTGTTGATATTATTACTAAATTTTGTTGTAGATCAATTACCGTTGAATCTAGTAGTTGTTGCTCAGAAACCAAACATTTGAATTTATAATTTTGGACACGTGCTGAGATAGTTCCTTGTTTCACTTTCTGATAGTTACTAATTTTGACGCCAATATATAAATAAATAGATTACTTGTAATTTCCGACCAATCAGTAACAGTATACAACCGCAATATAATTTGCGAAATTGATTGGCTGTTTATGGAAGCATGGTTAAAATCGATCTCCGGTTACCCCAGCTAAAATTAGAGTACTAGCTGAACCCTTACGATTACGTGACAGAAAAGGAAGAATTTCACAAAAGTTACCACAGACAAGTTCAATATATGCACTTATACGGAAAATCGCCCCCTCCCCCTAAAAATTGGTTTCACGTCATTCAGTACTTATTCTCTAATACAAATGAAAGATTTACAAATTCTGGAACAATATTCACTAATCACAGTGAACACAATTTAAACATATTTAAACATGTTACTGAAAATGTAATTGAAATGTTTTATATTTACCAAGATTTGGACATGCATGTTGCAATAGATCATAACAGGAAATTTAGTAATTTCCCTTAATTTAAAAACATAATGCATCACATAAAATCATCACTGAAATTGTTTGTGAAGATATGCATGTTTCAAACGATTGCTGGATATGGCGTTTATACATACTCATTAATCATTGGATTAAAAAAAAAAAACTTCGAACTTGAAAAACTAGCTCGTATTTCTAGCTAATCTTACTTTCACACACACTTACTCGCGTTGGACTAGACCAAGACCTTTAAGAAGCTTACAGTTGGGGTAACGAAGTAGTGAATGATAAATTATTAATTAACGATCTAATTAACCGTAGACCTCAAGTCCTCAGTTACATTTAAAATACCTATGCAGTGACAGCCAACTTACCCACTCTTATACAATCATTATAACGTGTTATAACACCAATGTTCGTTCACAGCACTTATTGGTGCTGTATAGAGGTTGACGTTTTAACGAAGTTTTTCTTAAACTATTTTGTAGTGCAAAAGTGCGTAAATATATTTAATTAATTTGATTACTTGCTCTTTTGATATAAAATTCGAAATAATATCGTTTAAATAAAAGTTATATTTAAGACTACAAGAAAGTATTTTCATTATCACAGCACGTCGATCTTGACTACAGAACATGTACGTACTAGTTTAATCATTTTTGTATGACCTATATTATTGGGAGTTACATTTGTATTTGCCTTGTATTCATTTGTAAATTTATGTATAGAATAATTTACAAACACACCAAAACACAATTTGGTACATCATTTCAGCTCCGCAATTTACCCCCATAATAACGAAACATAATTTTAAACTTCTACTAATTAGCAGAAGGTTTTTTTCGTTGTTCACGCTTCTCCTTTATAGTCAAATTCGTTCGCTTGTTCATAGTGCACACTCTACCAGCAGGTCCCAACGACTGCTTACTTACAGTTATTAACGCAGGCTTGTCAAGATCGTGAGCGGGCTGACTACTCTCAGAGTTCGCAGACTGTTCCTGGAAAAGCGAGCAAGGTCAAAAGGAAGGGGATACTACCTCTAGTTCAATTTATGTGGTTTTGCGGGCACAATGGTTTGCTCTATGAGTATGTCATGGCTGTCGTGTGAACTATCATAATGAAATTATTGTTAAAAATAAACCATTTTTTTGTTTTCCTTCATTATAATTGACCTTTTCTTGCACAAAATCGTTTATAAAAGGTCATCATACGACACAGATCACAAGCGTCATCACACATTCAGCCAATCGCAGGGAGAGAATCGTGGGGAGGAAATGGTAAACGTAACAACTGACCCTCGTTTTCCCGTTCATGCCAAATACCGGTGAAGCACAATAGTGTTGTGTATCAAAATTAATTTTGGTTGTCCTATACATTTATAATGATGTTACGCAAAAAATATCGTACGCAACTCGTTTGTAATGTTGCTGTATTGCATTCTTACAAAGTTGAAAATTCGCTCCTAACGTCACACGTTTGCAAAACATTTACTCACGCAATAAAGCTTAACATCATAAACTAGTTGCATAAACAGCTATTCTAACATATTCCTTCGCTTGTCCAAACCATGAGGATTGTTGAGAGGAGTTGAGGTTGAGCGCGCGCTGCGGTGCGATGCAGGCAACAAGGCGGACTGCGGCGGCGAGCGGGTGGTGCGCAAGGAGGACGGAGAGCGGCTGGCGCGCGAGTATAACGTGGCCTTCATGGAGACCTCCGCCAAGACGGGCCTCAACGTGGAGCTGGCCTTCATGGCGGTCGCCAGGTGACAGAAACGACTACCCTTGCGACTGAGACTTAGGCTAGGATAAACCCTAGTGGAATTCTTAGTTAAAATTCTTAGTTACTTAGTTAATAATCTTAGTTACTTAGTTAATAATTTTAGTTATTTTGTTAATAATCTTAGTTATTTTGTTAATAATCTTAGTTATTTAGTTAATAAACTTAGTTATTTAGTTAATAATCTTAGTTAATTAATAATAATATTAGCTAATTCTTAGTTCAATAATACTAGGATAAATCCTAGTATGGTTCTTAACCGTGCATTTGAAGTAAATCAGCTATTGCGGTTTCATCTAATCGGGAGATCATGTGTCGCCACAGTGATGACACTATTAGGACGTACAAGCTCCTGACTGAATGAAACTGTGATCAGCTGATTTACTTCAAATGCACGGTTAAATAAATCTTAGTATAGGGCCAGAGGGCCCGGCGTTACGCGCTGCAGTGACCCTATCGCGCAAAAGCATCAACTGAATCAGGGCGCCGAATAAACTACGGTTTCTGTTAGCACGGCACAGTGCTGGATCAAGATAGTGTACACTATTTTTTGGAAGAAAACATGTTGTTTTTTGTTATGTTTTTGCTTTCGCGCAAATATCATATCGAATATTCTTAGTTGTCATCGAATAGCGCACACGGTTCTGTGTTTTGGTGAGGGTGAGGCTCAACAAATCAGTTAGAAGAAAGTCTTTAACTGTCTAAAAATAAAAATGTTATACTTTGGGGTGACTACAGAAATCGGTTAAGCCGTATCGTTTTGTTCTTTGCGATGTATGCTGTAAAAAATAGGTGTATATTTGATAAAAATAGGTTTGATGTATTAGTAACTCATTTTTAAAAGATCAATAATAATTTGATTGTCACCCAAATAGTGTAAAAATAATCAGTTTTCCATATCAAACAGATTTAACTATGGATTTTATTGGATCTAAATTCTTGATTGACTACTATATTTATGTAAGTTTACTTCGTAAATTAAATTATTAATAGTAATTAATGATAAGTGGTATAAATGACATTTTATTTTGTGAATAGGAAAGGTTGCGACACAATACACATAGGCCAGGTGGCGCAATCCTACGAGCAAAATAATATCACTTTTACCACATATGCCATACACGATTTTTTAGACACCCTTACTATCATTTTATTTTATTCAAGTACCCAAATCACTTAACGATGCATAAGGGCCGATGTAGCTGATGCGGTCAGACGAAAGATATTGTTTTCTTTGTTACATTTCCAGATTATTCTGAACACTTGAAAATCGTCCCTCTTTTAGCTCTAGTGCCAAAAATTGAACTTTTATCCAGCTATGCATGCCCTGGAAGAACCCCTTTTACTAGTGAGTGTTTAAAAAGTATATGAAAACACAATTTTATGAATGTATGTGTCTATACTCGATGTGTGGAAGGTTAACATCGATATTTCCATAACAAAACTCGTACTTGTACGTTAAAATAACTCATTAATTACACTCAAAAATGTCAGTAAAAATATTCATTAGTATTTTTTGTAGCTTGTGAACGGTATTGTAAGACACCTCACGATCCGTCAAAATAGTGGAGGTTGTATTATGATAAGGATTAAGTTAAGAGAAGGGTTATTTTAAGAGAAGGGTTATTTTAAGAGAAAAAATATCTAATCTTCAAACTATTAAGTTCAGGACATTTGAATGTTATTTTTTTCGAAGCGAAGGGAGTGTTTAAAAACGTCCCCAACATCCGGAGCACGTCGCAGTCTCTCACTGCTTGGCGTCGCGTGGGGTCGCAGCCCGGGGCCGCGCCGCGCCAAAGTAACTGCATCAACTGATCGGCGGCAGCGCCTCCTCGCTCGCTGCGCCCACTCACGCTCGTTTTTTTCTGATCCGTCAGAAGTTCGTTGTCGACAGCGCCTCTCCTCTGAGCGCGCTCTGAGACCCCGTACACCCCCTCCCGACCCCTCCACCCCCATACCCCGCCCCCCGCATCCGATCGATCTGCTCTTCCTGAGGCACGCGAGGGTGGCTAAAAGCGGCACCCGCCCCCGCCCCCGCCGCCCCCTCCGTCAGCTAGAGCGGGGCTTGGGGACGAGGCTCGGGGACGGGGACGGGGACGGGGTCGTGGCGGGGACAAGCGCGGCTAACAGCCCAGGAAGCCCCGAGGCGTGCGCGCCCGCCCTGTGGTTATGACTTGCCTGCACCCAGTTTGTTCCCAAAGTGATGAAAGAACTGGGAGGCTGTGTTCGGTGGGAATGTTCTGCGGAAGACGGATGAAGAACCGAGATCCGTACAAGTCGACTCGTTCTATCGGTGTTCGTTGGGTTATGCCGACAACGCGGTCAAGAGAGAGGGAGAGGGAGGGAAGGAGGAGAAACAGATTGATGAAGATGGAGAATGATCAACGTTTAAAGATATGCTGAGCTGCCCTTTTTTTTTTTTGATCGTACGATAATATTTAACTATTGTATCATTGGCATTGAAAAAGAAAGAAAGTTAGTTTACATATAGGAACAATGCGATCCACTGGTACGGCATCAGGGACACACAAAACGTCGCCGTTTTTTGCCGCAGGTGTGCAATATTTTCTCTATACTAAGTACGCAGAATGCGAGAAAGGAAATAAGAGAGATATTTTGGGCATTTTTTATTTTTTTGTGGAGCCAACATTTCTCAATTTGACGAACCTTAAATTAAAATTTATCACGCCACAAAAATCCTATAAAACCGGTGAAAAAAACTTCAGAATTATTTTTTCTACGCGGGATTGACTGGAGTAATCTACAATCCAAGGATGATAATGAATTGACAGCGTACATTTTATAGAAGACATCACTAACTGGTATTTTACCAAAATATTTATTTATCCTCTCCTATGAACTCCCACTTTCTAATTAAATTGAATATGCGATGTGAGAATTTACATTCAGTATCCATACTAGGGATGCGACTTAAAACATATGTATATTAAACTCGTGATGCGATGTGATGTTTTTTACTTACCGGAGCTTTGTACTCTATTTTTTGTTTTTTGCGTTTTCGGTTTTTTGTCATTGTAAATGAAAAAGTTCCGTAGTCACTGTTTAGTTAGAGTTAAAATACGAAATAACAACGGATTGTGGCACTGTCAGTGTTTTGTGTTCCAACGAAATCACCTAAAGCATCACCTAAAGAAAATGGGCATTCTATATTTTCTAATCTAATCTGCTCTCAAAAATTGTAAACAGTTATTAGAAGAAATTGGTAATCATATATTTTATGTTAATTATATGCTGTTTTTGATTCCTTTTCCTTCGTAACTCGCTCGATTTTTGCAAACCAAGAGGTGTATTTTTAGGATTATATTGCTGATTACAACTGCGAGAAAGGTCATACTTTTTTTTTGAGCCCTACTGTACCTTCATCGAGCAGACTATCTCTCGTCCGAGATGATCCCGATGCCTTCCTAGTAATTCCTATTTCGCACATTGAGAGGCGGTCAAAGCACGCGCCCTGAACGTGGAGGCGTTCCCCTTCTCCGGCGAAATGAGAACTCATCATTTGAGATGACCATGGGTGCACAGGCCAAGTTCTGTTCATTGTTATCATTTTTTGCTTTGTTTTCACTTAAATCTTAATTTTAATTTTAAAAACATGGATTTTTCATAGATGTATTATTCATCCAAACATCCATGTTTTAATTTTGAACATTGATGTTTGGTAACATTGATGTTTTGTGATCAATGTCGCATCACTAATCCACACCTACACGATACCCAGGGAACGCCACGTTTAAAGACTTGCACATACCGACTTGATTATAGTTTTCATACGTCCCTAGAAAAATATTTTAATCTCGGTGTTTACAGATTACACTATTCACTCTTATTCTGTTCCTTAACAGACTTGCTCTTTAAATTTTCATAAGCTCTGGACCATAATCGCCCTAGAAGTTCGGGAAATACACTTTCACCTTCCTTCAAATATTCCGCTCAATATGGTGAAAGTACACGCTTTTCGAACAAAATCGCCCGCATAAAGTTCTCCCTCAGTCGTTCGTCCCAGACCTGACATCTTGCGAATATTACGGCTGCTGCCGTCGCCGGCCTCCGAAGTAAAGGGAGGGGTGGGGTGAGTAACCACAGACTTGCAAAGGCTCCGGTTCGTTCGCTTTCCCTGTAGTTAAGACTCGTGCACTTCCCTACTCTATCTTTTCCTTTTCAAGATCAAAGGACTGGAAAGTTATGTGAAACAAATTACATAGTCCCTTCCTAAAGTACGAACGGTTCAAAACTAGCCATTGGGCTCGGATCTTGTTTCGTGTCGTCGAATTTAAACGGAAGTATTTATTTAAGTAATAATGCAACTTGTTAACCAGTATTTTTTCGGAAATGGGAGGTGACATCTCGGGTGGAAATAATCAATAATGAATGCAATGTTGTAGGAGTTTATTCCTAACTTCTCTCAGAGATACAGTTGAGATCTTAATAACATTCATATATCGTATACTTGCTTACTAAAATGTATTTACAAACCTAATCACATTCAGCTTTTATTACTCGCTTTCCTAGCATAATCTTAATTTACATATATTGTATACTACTACTGTATCTGTCCGCTTTATTTACAATCTTTTATTTACTTTACTTTTAGTATCCATGTTTTTTACGCCTTCATTAATAATTTTCCAATAAACTTATTTCCCTCATGTTACTCTTCCCTGTCCTATTCTTATTTCCACAATTTCCTTGATCTTTCTCTTCCCTCCTCGTCATCCTGTAGAATCAACTTCAGTCTCTTTGTAATCTCTCTTCCTTCAACCCTGACCTCCCACTCCCTTCCATTACATGCTCTCAAGTCTCTTTCTCCCTCTTACAAGTCTTACATTTTCTTTCCCTCCTCAACCTGTCCAGTACTTCCTGCGTCTAACCTCATGATCTAATATTTCATACCCTACTATTTACCTTTCCTATTCCATTTAAGTTTTTTGGTCCATTACAGACTATTACTTCTTTGTACGAGTACATCCCATGAAATATAATTATTGCATCTCTGTAATCATACTTGTACCTACTGTAAAAAACCTCTGTAAACATTCCTATCCCATCTGCCGCATAGCCTCTTTCTGTAAAGAAATCTTGTCTTTCTTCTTCCCGTACTGATCACTCTTGTAATCACGCTCATTTTTATTTGTTCTCAGCAGCATCTTTCTCTGTCCCCCTTCTAGAACCTCCTCATATCTTATCGTTATATCTTTTTCTTTCTCTTTTCCCCTTTATTTGTTCCTATTCTCACCATGTAGCGGGACGTATTCTTTTCCAATTCCAAACACCACCTTTGAAATCCACCCTTCATCCACTTTCCTTCGTTCCTTCCATCCCCGAATCTCTGCTCTCCGCGTCAAAACTCTTCTCACCAGACCATCAACAATTTGCGTCTCTGTCACACTATTAAATCTCATCTTTATTATCCCATACACTTTTTTCATAACTATCACACCCTTTCTTGTTATATCTTTGATCTGTCCGTTATCTCTCGTTATTTTATGTGACATATCCTACATATTTATATTTCTTAATCATTTTCCATAACCATGTCTCAACTATTTATATTCCTTAACCTGCCATGTTGGACACCTTCCGTTGCCATTTCCCTTTAAATGTTCCACACCACCTTTACTACAAATTATCTTGCTTACCTGCACACTGACTATGAGTACTATCTTGCCATTATCCAGACTTTTTTCTATTTTTTAACCCTATTCATGACTCTCTCACCTCTTACCTTAATCACAATATAATCTGCATGTGTTAGAGACCTAATCGTTCTCCTTCCTATAACTGCATTCCCCTCTTGCCCTTTTCCGAATACTCTTCTAATCCCGTTAAATATCTATTAAAGAACATGGGGTTCAGGACAATTGTTAGTTCAAAAAACCTTGCCTTCTAATTCTCCCTCTCTCTTATGCATATTGTTTGTCAGTATATATCTCTCCCTCCACCTATCAATGAAACTCACTCTTATTCCAATTTATCAAAAATCTCCCATATTTTCTTAAATTGATAATATAATTTTATAATTGAGTTATAGATTAGTTGAGGGATTACAAAAAGATTCATTAAGGAGAACCTAACCTAATATATTATGTTAATTAATTGAACTAAGTTCTAAACCGTTATAAATATCTATTGGTAGTAATACATTAAAGCGTTCGAAAACGGTACCACTTTACTGTTTCAAGCAATACGACGTATGAAGATTTCTCAACTTATTGTACTAATGTGATTTAATATCTTGAACTGTATTCCACTTACACTGCCACAAAACATCGGAGTCAGCATAAGTCGGCATGAAGATATATGGTTTCCACTGAAAATTTAGGTAGAGTGCTCTTGAACCCTCTTCACGTGCCACGGTAAATTGAATTCGAACTTCTCGAAAGAGAATTTCAAGCACCCTTCGAAGAACCAGCAAAGCAGGTACGCTAGGTCACCCTCGTGACGTTTTGACAACTCTTGTCTCGCGGGTTCTACTTCGTGACGAAACGATGCAGAGTGTTTACGCATGCCAGAAGCAACCCTCTTGAAAGTTGAGCGCGTTGGCGCCGCCGGGGCTGGCCCTGGAGGATGCGGTGTGTTGTTGCAGGGAGCTGAAGTGCCGGCAGACGGGCGAGCGCTCGGGGCCGGACGGCGACCGCTTCAACGTGCAGGAGTATGTGCGGGAGCAGGCGCAGCGGGGCTCGTGCCCGCCCTGCGGCACCTGAGGGCGAGCCTCCAGCTGGCCGCAGGTAACGCATTCGATTGATTGGTTGATTGATTGGTTGATTGTTTGGTTGATTGAATGATTGATTGGTTGGATGATTGGTTAATTGATTGGTTGGTTGATTGATTGGAGTTTCTGGGAGCGTTAACTGCTAAGGTCAATAATCCCGTAGGTGTAGTGCATGTTTTACTGCGCGGGGTGGCAGTGATCGTCCCCTGACGCATGCCGAGATCCGGCGCTGACCTACGTCGGCTTGCGGAGATTTTCCTCAACCAGGTGTCCCTTCCACCAGTGTGGTGGCACCGACCCACCAGGGACTAGCTCTAAGCTCCTGACTGGTCTCCCGACGTGTGTGGTTGTGTAGTGAATGCGAGTGTGAGTGCATGTGGCTGTAAGTAAGGGGTGAAGAAAAGACAAGGAAGAGGAAGGAAAGATCGTGTGCGACCCATGGTCCGTTTATTAGGATACTGCTCCGGCATTCACCTGGTGTTGATCGGAGAAACCACGGAAAACTATCCACAAGAGCAGCCGGCCGCTAGAATTCTCCTCCAGACAGCGGCTAAACTCGATCTAGCGATGTGGCTAGTGTCAAAAATCCAGCGCAGTGACATCTGTCGATTGCCTGAACCACCTTTGCCAGCAGGTGCCCTGAAAATTGGGGTACGATAACAATAGCAATTAATAATAATAATAATAATAATAATAATAATAATAATAATAATAATAATAATAATAATAATAATAATAATAAACTAGCTGGGCCAAAACGGACATCCCGCTCTTTTAAAGCATTGTTCTGAAAGTGAAACTAGCTTTTTACTGAAACCCGACTTTGACGTGATATCACTATGAAACAATGGAGTTAATTATTCATGTACTTAGGGATTCTGAACCCATGCCACGGGATGGATGTATCCTGCAGAGTCAAATCTACAAAACATGTTTAAACTCGAAAAGGTTTCATTTTGTAAGACGCGCCTATTCCCATTTGGGAACAACAAACACGCACGTGTGTTGCGGGTTTGTATCTGCGCCTACCATGGTTGGTACGAATCTTGGAATTGAAAATTGTATCTTGAAATTTAAAAATTGTGTATGCTCTAATTCCCGCAGATACTTTTTTATATTTTTTTTGTTACGTCGCAAACTGAATATCTACACAACTAGCGAGTGTCCTGGAATTCTGTCAGCAGGCTGACGGTGTAAGGTTTTGACGGCCTAAAATCAGCCTTCATGCGTGTATTTTGCTAATGTGCTTTCCCGCCTGAGATATGGCATAATATTCTGGGGGAAGCTCATCATGTAGTACCCATACTTTTCGATTGCAAAAGAAAATTATTCGAATAATAAGAAAAATGACATTCACGTGATCCCTGCAAGCCTCTCTTCATTGAGCTTAGAATCTTACCATTGCCTTGCCTATTAATTTAAGAATCTCTAATATTTGTCAAAACTGGCTTACTAAATGGCGGGAACATATTTTCATGCAATACTGATTTTTATAATTACAACACACGTTGTAGAAATTACGTCCATCAAGTGTCACTATCAACAGCTTACTCCCAGAAATCCATATACATTACATGTACATACATGTACATTACTTTACAACAATTGAATTTTTAAGACTTAATATGCTTGTAACAAATAATGTACTTCAGCTTTCGGGTGAATGACCACCATCTCAATCAGGTTTTTGCCCAGTTTTCCTGAAACATTGAGCAAATGCTGAGATGGCCTCTTGATTTGCTTCTGTACGTAAATGTAGCTTCACTATGCGCACGTTTTGTTGAACTCTCCTTTTGCTTGTAGTTGGACTATAGGTAAGGCTGAGTTACTATTTTGTTAGCAATGGAGAAAAAACAAACCTGCAGTTCATTACCGATGCGAATTAGTTTTCCATAACTCGGGAACAAAAATGTCTAGTCTTTTCAAATGTTGCTTATCTCGCGCTTTTTTAAATTTTATATTTATTAATTTATATATCTTTAACTTCTACTCATCCTTCAACTATTTATAGTTAAAATGATGGGAAGGGATTCTTGAATTCAAGGAAACGTGTGCCGATGATCTTCTATACGTCACATACAGTTTTACTGATTTTTGTCTAAATAAATCTAAATTTAAATCTAAATTAGGCGCCGTCACAGTCACGCGCCGGGACAGGACTTTCTTTTTTCTTTGAATCCGAAAAGAGATATTTTCGTCGGCAATACTTAAAACTATCGCGAGAGCTGTAACTCATATTAAGTACAACCTTTGGAAATTAAGTACAACCTTTGGTGCATAAACGAAGCGTTTCTTGCCGAAAAGGCATTAAAAATATTCGTTTATTTGATCGTGGAGAATACAATAGCATTTTTTTTATTTTTCGGCATTATAAACGACCTTTTTCGTTACAAAGAATTGTTCGTAAAAGGTCAGAGTGCTGCATAGCTTACGACGTACTTGCCGTTTATTACATGAATTGTGTCATCACACATACAGCCAATCGCAGTGAGATAATTGTGTAGAAATAGTGGTAAACCAGCAGTCCATCGTTTTTCCACACAGATGACAAATACTCATAAGGTCGCAATAAAGTTGTTTCCCAAATTAACTTTGATTCTTTTAAAAAATTGTAATGGTGTTATAAAAAAGTGAATATGCAACTCGTTTAAATTTTGCTTGCATTCATACAAATTTGAAAGCTTGCTCCTAAAGTTGCTCGTTTTCAAAACATGTACTTAGGCAATAAAGCTTAACATTATGAACTGATGCATAAACTATTTTACCACCTGAAATAACTCACCCTGTTATTAAGGCTAAATGTCTCGGCACTAGTACAATTTGTAGCCACCACGTGGCAGCACCAAAATAAGTAAAATTTACTTTACCGATAACGTCTGATCCAATGGTCCAATTTTCGATCTGTAAACGGAATTTGACGCATTTTTAAAATAGAATTTACGCTACGATGACCTTTTCCAAAATCTAGCAAAAACGCGAATTTGAAATTAGTTCTCAAACTTCCGAGAACAAATTTAAAAATGTGGCCTTATAGCGCGATGGCGACATGCTTCCTGAATCCAACGCCGTGACAATCATGCAAATCGAACGAATAGGAGCGTCGTAAAGTGAAATTTACGAAAACACCACGCCCCCCCCCCCCCACTTCCCCTTCTGCGCCGTTGCGTCTCCCACCCGCCCGTTGTGGGCCCTCTGTCAGCGCGGTGGCACGGCCAGGCCCGGCGGTTAAAGCGGTGCTACGTCTAAGATTAATTTTTAGCTCTGCAAATAATTCAGCAATTAAAAAATAACAGTATCCTTTTTCAGCTTTATGGGTACTGGCCTGCGATGACGCAGTTATGCTCGTATTAACAAATAACAGAGTTGAAACCCTTATGATGATTCTCCTCTACTCCCAGGATGGGTTCATGACCCGTTCTGGCTTCTACCAATGGCCGGTCGGCAAACACATTCGTTAATTTGTTTTGGCCGTGAACAACGAATTCCGCTGGCTATGTGCATTCCGAGACCTGCGCCCAGACTAACGCCCGCACTCGGGCACTTGAACCGCAGCACCTGCACTTGGCCCTGCACCTGCGCTTCCCAACCGTTTGTTCTGTGTACATACCGTGTCATTATATAACTATTCAATTACAATTGAACTAAAAATATAGGAATATTTTGTTTCTCTACGAAAATCTCAATGTTTGTTTGTGTGAGAGAGAGTGTGTGTGTGTGTTATTTGCCTGTAATAGATCGAAAATGAAAACTGTAATAATTATTTACGAAATATGTAACGTAATTTCATCCATTACTTTACGAGATCAAATCGTACAAAGAGAAATATCAAGATTGTAGGAAGATAAACCATGGAACTCTACAATATACCGATGACGCAGCAATCCTGGTGCCAGCGTGATTATCCCTTCTCCCTTGCGCTCGAGCAAGCAGTATATTTTCTGGAACTTTTCGATTTTTTTCATCTAGATATATCTCTGTTAAACAGGTTATATTATTTTAAAAATATTAAAAATGACCAACTGGCCACATGTCATACTTTTCAAGAAGTGCGCATAATGTTTTTCCGTAAATGCCATCACTTTGGTCTTTGTATTTGAAATGTTTAAATAATATCCTTTGTGATTTTGATAAAATTAATAAACAGACTTTGTAAATGATCTTATCTGTTAGGATCAAAATTATATTTGTATGAAAGTTCATAAATATCACGCAATCACGTTTCGGTCATTTAGGAATGTGCCGCACATTTTCCAGCATGTAATCTTAAGATGCAAAAAGACGAACAACAGTGAGATCTGTTGGGTTGCTATAAATAATCTAGTGACTACATGATAGTTACCATAGGGTAAAGTGAATGAGAAACGAAATAAAAGAAAGTTTATTATTCTATCTAAAGATGAAAAAGAATTCGTGCACACACTCAGGGAGTGACTGACTGACTGACAGACGGACGGGCTCACTGATGGACGGACAGACTGACGGATGGATGGACGGACTGACGGATGGATGGACGGACTGACGGATGGATGGACGGACTGACGGATGGACGGACTGACGGATGGACGGACTGACGGATGGACGGACTGACGGATGGACGGACTGACGGATGGACGGACTGACGGATGGACGGACTGACGGATGGACGGACTGACGGACTGACGGATGGACGGACTGACGGATGGACGGACTGACGGATGGACGGACGGACGGATGGACGGACTGACGGATGGACGGACGGTCTGACGGACGGACGGACAGACTAATCGACTGACAGACTAACGGACGGACAGACTAATCGACTGACAGACTAACGGACGGACATATTGTCTGACGGACTGACAGACTGACGGACGGACGAACTGACTGACGGACGAACTGACTGACGGACTGATTTACGGACCAACTGACGGACGGACGGACGGACGGAAGGACGGGCGGAAGGACGGACGGACTGACGGACGGACTGACGGACGGACTGACGGACGGACTGACGGACGGACTGACGGACGGACTGACGGACGGACTGACGGACGGACTGACGGACGGACTGACGGACGGACTGACGGACGGACTGACGGACGGACTGACGGACGGACTGACGGACGGACTGACGGACGGACTGACGGACGGACTGACGGACGGACTGACGGACGGACTGACGGACGGACTGACGGAAGGACTGACGGTAGGTCTCACGATAGGACTGACGGAAGGTCTCACGGTAGGACTGACGGAAGGTCTCACGGTAGGACTGACTGACAAAATAGTCAAAATAGTCAAAATAGTCAAAATAGTCAAAACAATCAAAATAGTCAGATCGACTTGGACGGATCAGTCAATTGATCGACTTGCTGGGTCGATCCCCCACTTGATCGACTTGCTGGGCCGATCCCCCACTTTATCGACTTGCTGCGTCGATCCCCTACTTTATCGACTTTCTGGGTCGATCCCCTACTATATTGACTTGCTGGGTCGATCCCTCATTTGTTCGACTTGCTGGGTCGATCCCTCACTTGTTCGACTTGCTGGATCGATCCCTCGATTGATCGACTTGCTGGATCGATCCCTCACTTTATCGACTTTCTGGGTCGATCTCTCGCTTGATCGACTTGCTGGGCTATTCTTCCACTTGATCGACTTGCTAGGTCGATCATTCACTTGAATTTGAATTTGCTGATTGAACTTGCTGTGTCGATCCCCTACTTGATCGACTTGCTGTGTCGATCCCCTACTTGATCGACTTGCTGTGTCGATCCCCTACTTGATCGACTTGCTGAGTCGATCCCACACATGATCGACTTGCTGGGTCGATCCCACAAATGATCGACTTGTTGGATCGATCTCCCACTTGATCGACTTGCTGGGTCGAACTTCCACTTGATCGACTTGCTGAGTCGATCCCCACTTGATCAACTTGCTGAGTCGATCCCCCACTGGATCGACTTGCTGAGTCGATCCCCCACTTGATCGACTTGCTGAGTCGATCCCCCACTTGATCGACTTGCTGAGTCGATCCCCCACTTGATCGACTTGCTGGGTCTATTCTTCACTTGATCGACTTGCTGGGTCCAACCCCACTTTATCGACTAGCTGGGTAGATCTCCCACTTGATCGACTTGCTGGATCGATCTCCCACTCGAACGACTTGCTGGGTTGATCCCTCACTTGATCGACTTGCTGGGTTGATCCCTCACTTGATCGACTTGCTGGGTCGATCTCTCACTTGATCGATTGCTGGGATTTATGGATTATGGTTGGCTTAACAAGTATCATAGTTGGCTTACAAGGATCACGGTAGGCTTTACAAAGATCATTGTTGGTTCAACAAGGATATTGGTTGGCTTAACAAGAATTTGGTTGGCTCAACAAGGATACTGATATGCTTAACATGGATGATAGTTGTCTCAACTAGGGTCATAGTTAGCTTAACAAGGATCATGGTTAGCTTAACAAGGATCATGGTTAGCTTAACAAGGATATTGGTTGGCTCAAAAAGGATATTAGTTGGCTCAACAATGATATGGGTTGGCTCAACAAAAATATTGATTGGCTCAACAAGGATATTGGTTGGCTCAACGAGGATATTGGTTGGCTCAATCAGGATATTGGTTAGCTCTACAAGGATATTAGTTGGCTAAACAAGGATTTTGGTTGGCTCAACAAGATTTTGGTAGGCTAAACATGGATTTTGGTTGGCTCAACAAGGATATTGGTTGGCTAAACAAGGATCATGTTTGTCCAACAAGGGTATTGGTTGGTTTAAAAAGGGTTATGGTTGGCTCAAGGAGGATCATGGTTGGCTTAACAATATTGGATGGCTTAACAAAGATTAATTGGTTGTCTCAACGAGGCTCATTGTTGGCTCAACAAGGATCATGATTAGCTCAAAACGATTATAGGCGGCTCAACAAGGATCATGCTTGGCTTAACAAGGATCATGCGTGGCTCAACAAGGGTCATGCTTGGCTGAAAAAGGATATTGGTTGGCTCAAAATGGTTATTGGTTGGCTCAACAAGGATATTTAATGGCTCAACTAATATATTGGTTGGCTCAAGAAGGATCAGGGTTGGCTGAACACTGATTTTGGTTGGCTCAACAAGGATATGATTTGCTCAACAAGGATAATGATTGGCTAAACAAGAATCCTGGTTGGCTCTTCTAGGATCATTGTTGGCTCACCTAGATCATGTTTGGCTCAACAAAGATCTTTGTTGGTTCAACAGGGATCATGCTTGGCTTAACAAAGATCTTTTATGGTTCAACAGGGATCATGGTTGGCTCAACAAGAATATATTTTGCTCTACAAGAATATTGGTTGGCTTAACAAGGATATTGGTTGACTAACAACGATTTTGGTTGGCTCAACAAGGATTTTGGTTGGCTCAACAAGGATTTTGGTTGGCTCAACAAGGATTTTGGTTGGCTCAACAAGGATTTTGGTTGGCTCAACAAGGATTTTGATTGGCTCAACAAGGATTTTGGTTGGCTCAACAAGGATTTGGGTTGGCTCAACAAGGATTTGGGTTGGCTCAACAAGGATTTGGGTTGGCTCAACAAGGATTTGGGTTGGCTCAACAAGGATTTGGGTTGGCTCAACAAGGATTTGGGTTGGCTCAACAAGGATTTTGGTTGTCACAACTAGGGTCATGTTTGGCTCAAGAAGGATCATGGTTGGCTCAAGAAGGATCATGGTTGGCTCAACAAGGATATTGGTAGGCTCAAAATGGTTATTGGTTGGCTCAAAATGGTTATTGGTTGGTTCAACAAGGATATTTGTTGGCTCATGAAGGATCATGGTTGACTCAACAAGGATATTGGTTGGCTAAAAACGGATCATGGTTGGCCAACGGATCATTGGTTGGTTTAAAAAGGATTATGGTTGGCTCAAGGACGATCATGGTTGGCTTAACAAGAATAGTGGATGGCTTAACAAGGATATTGGTTGGTTAAAAAAGGATATTGGGTGGCTCAAAATGGTTATTGGTTGACTCAACAAAGATATTGGTTGGCTCAACAAAGATGTTGGTTGGCTCAACAAGGATATTTGTTGGCTCAACTAACATATTGGTTGGCTCAACTAACATATTGGTTGTCTCAAGGATCATGGTTGGCTTAACAAGGATCATGGTTGTCTGAGCAGTGATTTTGATTGGCTCAAAAAGGATATTGGTTGGCTCAACAAGGATCATGATTGGCTTAACAAGAATCCTGGTTGGCAAGAAGACTCCCATTTTCTGCAATTTAACTTGCTCTGCATTAACGAGACTAATCACCATACATCAAAGCTCTGTAATAAATGAACCTTTTAGATTAGTGTGAGTGGAAATGCCTTTCAGAAACATTGTTCGAATTTAATTCGTAACTCGAAAGACAAATAGATGTTCAAAGAAATGTAGACACCAAAACCGTACTAAATAAAACAGTAGAAATATTATCGTACATTTACTACTTATTGACATTCTGGACGTTATAAATGTTAACTCAAATTGTTGAATATTTCTTGCGCCAGTTTAAGCCTACCGAACATTTCCATCCACGACAGACACACATTCTCATCCGCACAAAATACAGACCGAGAGACACAGCGCACACAGACCGACAGACACAGGTACACAGACCGACAGACACACAGACCGACACACACGCAGACCGACACACACGCAGACCGTCACACACACAGACCGACACACAAACAGACCGACACACACACACAGACCGACATACACGCAGACCGACACACACGCAGACCGTCACACACACAGACCGACACACACACAGAACATTTCCGTCCTTTCACTCGGTGAAACGAGGCAAGTGAGGGAATCGTTTGCTCGACAAGTTATCATCGGCTGCGCTAAGCCGAAGGCGGTTTCCGAGATGGACTTGTGGCTACCGCGCTCTCGAGCAAGCGAGGGAGCGAGCGCAACACTGGTGAAGGCCTTGTTCCGGCGAAGCTCGCCAACTCTACGTACGCGACAAGAGGGGAGACTTGAATTTTCATGACGCGAGCTGCAATTACTGGTAACATTGGGGAAAGTTTTATCTCGTAAACTAAAAGTAAATTATAGTTTTGAATTTCTTGGTTCTTTTTATGCATGTAGCCGCAGTTATCTACAATGTAATTGTTTTTATTATTATTACTATTATTATTATTATTATTATTATTATTATTATTATTATTTATATTCACATTTATTCAAAAGAACCGAAATCAAGGTGTGACTGTGAGATCGGAGTCGCTAGGACAGACATGCAATACTTTCACAACCTCTGTTGTACAGACTAACAGGCAGATAAAAAGAGATAACACAAAGCTTTTGTGACTGACCAACGTAATTCTAAAAGTTAGTACATGATGTTTGTAACATGAAAAATGTAAATTATGAAAAATGAGTGGTTGTCTCTGCGACTTCCTGCACTGAAGAGTGGTGCACTTTTATTGAAAGAAATGTTTACAAACACTCAATTCATTGACCATTTTGTACTTGAATTTCAGTGCAGTATACTCCTCTATAACTCGAAGTTTTTAGTACCTGAGATTGTACAATCTAAAAGCCACTTTCACACTTTGCGGTCTCAACAAATTACTTTTGACGTTGAATACCTGAAAAGTGTTCACACTAGTGTAACGATTTTTGACGCCTCATCTTTCGCAAGGCGGCAATTTGACAATAATCTCTCTTGAATAGTGAGGAAAATTCAATTACATTGCACAAATAAATATATTTCCAAAACTTTAATAAACCACATATTTAAATATTACTGTCATCTGTCGTACATACGAGGTAGAACTAAAGAATTCGCCGAAGTATACAGTGTAAGTATTCAGCATATTGACGTGTTTTGCAATTTGCCGCCTACGCGAGCAGTCGAGGAAATAGTATATCTGCTTTGACAACATTGTATGAGGTTCAATATCACTTCATCTAATATAGAATGTTTCTGGTTCTGAGAAGACATGAACTCAATGATTGAGTGACATGTTGTTTGCTTCTTGATCGTAACACAAGTGTATAGCGTATTCATTTTATTTTGGTTTGTGACTTTTGGTGGAACGGTATGGCTTCTGTTCGTAGAAAAGGCCAAACAATACACAGTTAAGCTAGGGAAAATATACGTCTCGTTATTAAGAAATGTGACAAAGAAAAGAATTCGGCCTTCTTCAACACACGCTGCATAACAGCAATTTTCGAGTAGTAAACTATACTGAAGTATATGTTCGAACTGTGACATCAATTAAAAAAGAAGGATTTGAAGCCGGCGGGGCAGCCTTAGGTACTCCCGGTAAGAAAAGGCCATATTGTGAAGATACAAAATTACACATTGATGACATCCACTTATTGCTTATTTGTTTTCCGTATTCTCGTATGATGTTTTAATTCTTGCCTATGGATACTTGGCGTAATATATTTGGGACAGCTAGTAGTTACAGATTAGGCGGGGGGGGGGCAGCTTTCAAGAACATTGAGCGCATTCCTCAGCCTCGCAATCGAGTCTTTTTTTAAAAAAAAAACTTTTTATAAAACAAAGAAAATGGAAGGGAAAACACGCTCCAAATGCAAGCAAACATCTAGGAGTTATCCAATTGCATCATTACCCTTTATTCATTTACGTAGTCTGTATGAAATGACTCACCAGGAATTATTTATTCCCTTCAAAATTATACAAATATAACAAATTTATTTTATATCAAAATAACTTACCAAGTAAGCTGGGATAAGTCATGATTCATACTATCTTATTTCGATGTTTGTTGCGGCGTTGGAGTCAGGTTGGGGTCGCCAGACCGCTATTTTACCACTTTTTTAAAATTTGAAGTCGTAGGCTTCCTCGGCCAGAGTCATGTGCATGATCTTGGCTGTCCGGGTGACGCCGCGTCGAAGATTGTTGCCGACGTTACGACCATCTTGTCGTGGTCTTACCATGTCCATACCATCTTATGTATGGGCATACCAGCCCTGAGGAAGATGCATTTTTTAAAATTTGTCCGAAAGTACGAAAACATTTTTAAAATTAGCTTCGGCTATTTTACTTGGGAAAAAAGATTCACCAGATGAACTCTTTAAAGCTGATAAACGTCGTTTTGAGATCAAAAATCGAGTTGTAGGATAAAAGAGCTCGTGCGTATACTCCGCTCATTTTTTACGGTATTTGACAACGGAAGATCTTAGATCAAGGTGGAGTGATAACAGAAGACCTTAGAAGTAAAATATATCTAAAATAAGATGTGAGGAGATGGAATAATGCTGATATTTACACAATTAGTTCCTTTTTTTAAAAAATAGTTAAAAATCGGAATCAATATTTTGAGTAATGCATCAAAAAATTTTAAAATGGTATTCGAAGGAAGAGGGAAATATGTGAAAAAGATAGTTATGTACTACTATTACAGACCGTTTACCTTCATCTGTAATAGTAGTATAGAATCTCTAGTTTGATATCCGTGGAAAAATAGATTGAGATGCAAAGTGACGAAGGCATAAACCGAGTGTGTGGCTTGCGTGTCCCGCAAGTACCGCCTCCTCCGTCGGGGCTGGCCGCACGACGCCGGGCCTGGCCGTGCCACCGCGCTGACAGAGGTCCCACAACGGGCGGGTGGGAGACGCAACGGCGCAGAAGGGGAAGTGGGGGGGACGTGGTGTTTTCGTAAATTTCACTTTACGACGCTCCTATTCATCCGATTAGCATGATTGTCACGGCGTTGGATTCAGAAAGCATGTCGCCATCGCGCTATAAGGCCACATTTTTAAATTTGTTCTCGGAAGTTTAAGAACTAATTTCAAATTCGCGTTTTTGCTAGATTTTTGGAAAAAGGTCATCGTAGCGTAAATTTTATTTTAAAAAGGCGTCAAATGCCGTTTACAAAACGAAAATCGAACCATTGGTTCAGACGTTATCAGTAAAGTAAATTCCCCTGTGATAGGGCTGCGATCTATTGAATTTTCATACAAGTATTTTTGGTGCATTTAGCCTTAAGAGTTGGGTTTATCTCCAGGTGCGTCTGCGCCTCCCGTGGCAGCCTGCTGCGGGCGCCCCTCCCTGCTGCGAGGCGCCCAGCTGCTGCTAGCGCTCCCGGTGGCCACTCCTCGCACTACTGCCGCCATCACCGCCGGCCAGAATTCGCCACCTTGGTTCCCCGTCATCGGAACATGAAGACCGTTTCATCGCAGCTGCACAGGCCCAGCAACAGCGGTCTGCCTGTTGGCAGCTTGGAGATCTTCTGCCGGAATTCCAAATGTTTCGCGAATTGGGACGCTTGGCAATTTGGTGAGGGGCGTGATCGATCGACCATCCAAATCTTCTGACCTTTACCCGTCAAATTCTGCGATTTACAACTGTGTCTCGCGGAGTCAAAGACAATGATTTTCATCTCGTCATTGCATTAAAATATTTGAGGATGGCCTCTAGCCTTCGGCTTCTTCGGTCGACTTCTTTCATGGGGCAGAAATGGAAGAGGGAGTATTTTTTTCAGAAAGTTAATAATTTAAATTTTTGAATTGATACAAAGTAGTACCATTTTTTTTCTAAGACATGTTGTTTAGGTATGTTCATTAACTTAAAATTATGACTAAATGTATAGGAAATGTTTTAAGGAAACATTGTTGATATGAATTAAAACTGTCCATTGCGATTTCTGATTCATGTTTCATCTGAGATGAGCTCGACTAAAGAAACTGCCCTTGAACCAAAAAAAATGTTTCATTATAAAACAAGAATAGTGCTCGTCAATAAATATTGCTGAAACAATTATCCAGAGAAGAAATTTCCCTCAAAAAATCATGTAATCTTACTTGACGCCTGACGGCATGTGGCATTCCGATTGTTTTCCGAGAAGCACGACTATGACAGGGCATTGGAATGGTTTGATTCGCTTGGCGTTGAGAACCCCCCCCCCACACACACACACACACACACACCAGAGCGTTTATCCTCAGTTGCAGTTCACTAAGACGGTCTCTCCAACTGTCCTTGCCAATTCGGCAAACAAATTTCCATTATTTTCTTTGTTTTCATTCAGTTGTTTATTTTGAATCAAGATTCAAATGAATTTCGGAGAATTTGTTACTTATCCAAGTGGTTTTATTAAACATGAGATCCCATAAACACAGAGTAGGGACGTAGCATTTTGTTTTTGTTTCAAATTAGAAAGGACTGTACTACGTTTGAAGTCAACATAGTTAATACAAGTTAAGAATTTGTAAAGAATGTGCCACAGAAAGACGGGTTTTTTAGATGAATATGTATTGTTCTATGTAGAGACCGTAGAATTTCCTCTTCATAGTTCATTGTCTATATAGGGTGTGGGACCAAACGCGGCATTTAAATGTCCAGGGCCACAAAATTCCTAAATCTTCCATTACTTAGAAGATATCTATTCAGTAAAAACACAATAATAAATAGAATAAAGTTCTTTCTCTCGTGAAAATGTCATATTTCTGAAAATACACGAGATATTTTTTGAAGTATAAAATTAAATTTATAATATAATCAGTTGTGCTGAGGTCCTGTTAAACATCGCAGTCGTAGGAATCCATCGAGCATGTACTGACCGTAATTGTACTCGTACTGCTACACACTTAATTATCCGTATAATTGAGTCATAAAATAAATTCCACGCATTTGTTACACTCTTATTGCAGTACAAGTGTCTTTATCTGACAAAATGTGTAGTATTGACAATACTATGTAGATGGTTTGGATATTGGACTGCATTCGATGTTGAGATCAGGGACGATCTGTGACCGACCAAAATGAACTGACATACTACGAAAAATGAGCAATAGTATTAATAATATATTGAAAAACAGAAAATCTGTTTATCTTCTGCCATTTTTTTAATTTTCGGTTATCTTATTGTTGAAATTACCTACAGCAATGATCTATTTTCTTTTATTAGCCTCTTACCTTCAGAAAACATTTCCAAATCGGTTAAACGTCCTCCCGGCAATGTGTTCCGTTTGCCAAAGAAACGAAAAGCATTTTTGAGAAGAGGACATTACGAGAGTGAGTGAGAATTAAATGTATCATCAGGTGCGTAACTCCGCGGTGCCGGTAGATTTGAACCTGCTCGAATGATGGTGACGTACGGCAGAACAAAACCTGTTCCTGTGTTTAGTGCTAACTTCTGAGTAACGCATTTGAAGTCAATGACCGAAAATGTTATGGAGGTGAGTGAGGGATAAGCAGTTTCGCTCCTTTACCAAGCAGAAATAGCTCTCAAATGTTGGCACTCTTGCATTCAGAGCGCAGAGGATAAACCCGAAAATGTATGCAAGTTCGATAGAAATAAGTGCGTAATTGATAGTGTTGGAGAGATATTTAGTTGCGTGCTACACGTTTTTACACAAGCTTCATTTTAGTGTTAATACAAATAATTCGGTGTACTTTGGAGAAGAAATTCTGCGGCCTTATGTTTTCCTGCTAGCTTTTACAATAAATTAATAACATTTCGCTTAAATTTACATTTTGGTGTTATGTCATATACGTTATGACGTTGTTAGTATCACAGTGAGGAGGACAAAAACATGCAGTTATGTTTACATCTGAGAACAGTTTACAGAGTATTTTGGAACCATTTCTTTTGACTTTGTATTGTAGTAATTTAGGTATTGTGGAAGTTGCCATTCGTCCAAATCCGCAATTTGCCTATGCAGTAAGAGTGTGACTGAACTCAGCAGAACCATGCTACCACCGGGGAGTACCCCGGGTCCCCGAGCTTTAAGAACCTTACAATGAGGGGGAATTTTTTTTTTTTCGTATTGGTGATTTTATTCTTATGCATTTGCAATCCTGAACAGGATTGATCAGGAATCAAAATTGATATATTAAACGATACATTTATCTGATTTTTTAAAATTTGATTAAAGCGTATTTAACTACTTTGCTTATGAAAATTATCAACCGTGACTAGTTTTAGAGTGATAATTTTGGAAGGAACAATAAAAAGGGTGCCTCCGTTAACATCTATGGCCCCGATGTCCCAAGTCTAGTAACAGCCCTAGAGGTCAGACACCGTTGTTGACCTGACAATGAGTCGACGGACCTAGTATCAAGTTCGAGTAAGCTATTTAAATCTAGTTCCATTTTCTTTGTACTAACCGACTTTGTACTTTGTTAGTAACCCAGTCAATATTTTTGAACGACATAACACAACCCTCAAAGAAAACTTTATTCACATAAAAATGTTCATTGTAATACGAAACTAATAAAATTCAAGCATTCAAAAGTGCATAAAAGCAACAGAAGTGAGGACAGGAAAGATTGTGACAAAAAATATTTTATGTCAGTGTACAATGCAAACAAGTTTCCCACAAAGACATTTCAAAACTAAAGTAGGGAAGATTTAATGTAATTGGTTGTTGAAAAGATGGAACTGAGGAATTTCTTTGTTATTTGGTTACCTAAACAATCTACATTTAACATTTTGTATTATAGTGCTTTCTCCTTGGGTCGTCTACTGCACAGGAACAGCAAGGATGGTTGTAGGTAATTTATTAGTGTATTATGTAGATGTAGTCGAAGCTGTAGTTCTCTCGCTTGTTTTGCTGTGCAACTGTTCCTACACAAAATTACGATGTTTATTTGGTGTAGGCATATACTTTGTATAAAATAATTTTGATGTTCTTTGTGTACATTTACCCAGAAAATGTAATGTACAAACAGGGGTAGAAAAGTGAGTAAATAATTCTATGAAGGGCACTGATCCTTCTAAATTAGTACTAGAAATCCTTCCTCCCCATTTCCTTCGATTTTATTTTCAGTCAGTAATATTTACACATTATTAAATTGGATCATTGTAATATCAATAAGTCTGCGTAAACTGGTTACTAATTTCTAATTAAGTTTAAATAGCACGTTTTTTCAGTTAATTAAGGTTACATTGTGGAATAAAATTTTTGAATTTTTAATTAAATTTACTGTTCATTTAAAAGGTAAGAATTTTTGCTAAAAAGCTTATCAGTCCTTTGGCTGTAAATCATCTCTTTCGTCGCCTTTTATTTTCTTCAAATGTTCTTAAAAAGTTATTTGTATTGTGACCCTCATGGTTTTCGACATAGAAGACGCTGTAAAAACTAATTAAAAATAAATTTTTCTGTGTTTGGAGCGGTAATTTTGATTAAAAAATAAAAACTGGTGTTAGAGGTGCTTCACACAGATTATAATTAGTTTCGTATATTCCTTTTTATGTTCGCCGTAGAACATGTATTGCAACAATTGCCAGTTTCTAATGAATCTTTGATCTTGAAGTATGACAGAGGTCAACACTTACAATTTTGGGAATCATTCCGAACTTAGTACATATTTATTTTCATACTTAATCAAATATTTAAAAGTAAAAAGAAAGGCTTTGGAAAATCTTCAAAATGAGAGGCGAAGTAGTTTTCATGTAGATTGACCAAATTACGATATTATTTGTATTCATCCATCAGGTGAAATGATTTCTGTTTAGATATAAATATTTATGTAATAATTTGTTCACTTGCATTCACGTTCTGTTTTGTAAATATATTTTCAAGAATTATTGATAAACTAATTTTTACGGAAAGGGAGGACATGGGAGAGAAAATGTATTAATGTGGAATATCTTGTATAATCAAATGCATTGTTTAAATATCTGTATATAATTGTATAATATTGTTTCTGGTGCTTCTGTTATTCTCTGACAAGCACAGTTTTACAGCATGTATCTTTGTTGAGAGAATATTAGAACTATTGTGATGTTTATTTCCTTTTTTTTAAATTATCCTTCTTATCCTTTGGACATGTACAGAGACAGCTCCTCCTAACTTGCTGAAGCACACATTTTGCGCTCTTCCTTTAAAATATTATTATAATGCTGTTTTAATTTACACAAAAATTGTAATTTCGCTGATACTATCATTTGTAGGCGTCGGAAATCGTATGCTGCTGCATATGCATACCAGAGCTGCAGCTGCAGTAGCTGCAGCTGATAATGCGAATAACTTTATTGCAGCACAGTGAACTGTATGTTTTTGCAGCTCTTCTGTTGCAAATGTAGAAACCCAATATTTGCTCAAGTTCTGACTTCATCTATACGCCTTTATTCATAGTTAGGGGTGCTACAGAAATTGTAGCTTGGGCGATGGTGGAATTTAAAATCTCTACCTATGCTGTTATCACAGATAATACTACGAGTACTTTGGAAATTGTCGATAAATCCCTGACTTGCGAAGGAAGAAGGGGATTTATCTGAGAATTTCCAAAACACGAGTGGTATTTAATAGGACTGTTCCACAATTGAAATAATGTCCAACAGAGTTCCAAAATGCGCCAAATATTGAAAATAACTGAAAGCGTATGTTAAAATCTGAGGTTATGTTATAGTACATACACTATTGGACAACGACATAGCGATCGACGTATATACGAGTACTGCTTCTTAAGATATTTATGTTACAGTTTGTGATTTATCAGTAGGGAGAAGCGATAAGAAAAATCATATAGAAAAAGCGAAAGTGAAAAAGCTTTCTGTGATACACCGCCCTGATTGGGGCATTTTGTATGTATGGTTAAATACTTTCACAGGTGGTTTAGTCATAGTATGGCAGCTGTTCTATGCTGTTATATTAAAACTCGGGGTAAGGACATTGCCAACTTTTTCGAAAAATTAATAATACAAGTTTTCATAATCACTATACTGAAGTATAGTCAGGGCACGAGTATAAAACTACTGGTGCTGCAACATATACTTTCTTGTATTGTTGACAGGGACACCCAAAGAAAACAGGTTCAGCACAATAGATCTACAGAGGGGTCCTTATCTCAAAATGGAAATGAGCAAACCATTCTTTTATGTGAATGTTTGTTTAGTACGATCGTTTTTAATTAACTAGTTTATAAGAACGCGGTTCGCGGGAAATATAATTCTTCTGTGTTGTATTATTAAATCATTCAGCTATTTATTGTATTTATCAGTAATGTGAAATAAATTAACAAGTCTCTATAAATTAACAATTCTCGCTTAAGGACAAACAGGGCTTCTTACCGACAAGAATATTTGTCTGTTGAATCTCCTAATCTGAAAGTTAATTCTTTTATATCACTCTTAAGTATACAGGATTACAAAATCAAGATCCATTCGTTTCAAAATGTTTAATTTTATTCTCAATTCATATGTTCAAATATTACTGATGTATTCATTTTGATGGATAATTTCTTTGCTTACGTGGAGGAAATGGGTTTTATCTCTATCTTTGGGACAATAACTGTCAACTGACTTCTCCAAAAGGCTGGCATGGGTCAGGTGCCTAGTGACGTACCGCCGAGCAATTGTACAACCGTTACGTTTAAATCTCGCACCAATTTCTCTGGACGCAGTGCCTGTGAGCTCTAAGTAAGCTTGTTACCTTGCCCGCGACCTTGACATGCCTGCCCTACATTCTGAAGTAATCCCCCAAAGTTCTCTCTACTTATTTTTTAAGTTAAACAGCAAATTTAACCAAGAAAATAAAAAATTACTCTATTTGTCCATTGTAATGTGTTATGCATTAATCACAACATACAATAACATTAAACTGTTTAACATTTAACTAGATTAAATGTCACAATTTAAAATGGATTTAAAAGCTTAAATAATATTAAACGTAAACTTACTTTTCAAGATTCGATTCAGCGTGGAGACTATCGTCTTTTCTTATGACAACTGCTGTGCCGGAGAACGGCGGCACCGGATAAGACCGAACTTCGCGGCGGGGTGTAGGGTATCGAGAAGTAAGATCGAAGATGGTGAAATAACCTAATGCAGGGTACACCACCATCACTTTTATTGCTCCCTCAAATTCAATTTTTAGAGATCATGTCCATAATGTTCTCCGCGTTTATGGCAACATACGTGTCACAAGGCTTCGTGCTACACGTCCAAAAGTTTATGCAATCAAGACAGGCCGCGTGTACCCGTGCAACGAAGTCTTGCGCGTTGTCCTGCGTAGTCGCCTAAAGACGATCCTTGACGTAGCCCCAGAAGACATCAGGTCGGGAGAGCGTGGCGGCCAGGCGACGGGCCCTCTGCGGCCAATCCAACGACCCGAGAAGTGTGCGTCGAGGTGAGCGCGCACGTCGCGACGGTAGTGCGCCGGTGCACCGGCGGGATAAATCTAAATCCTACTGTGGAGCGTTAATGGTACATTTTCTAGCAGTTCCGGGAAAACATGCCGCAGGATCGTGAGGTGCGCGTCGGCATCGAGACGATGCGAGAATACATACGGTCCAATTACATGATAGCCCAGAATGCCGGCCTAGTGATTTATTTTCCAGCGAAACTGACGGCAGCATGGCCGCGTGACACATGGATTTTCGTGTGTCCACCAATGGTGACTGTGGGCATTGAAGAACCCCGTCTCCTGTAAATGTGGCCTCGTCGGTCCCCATCACGCATGCAGCAAATTCACCTTCGTTTGCGACGCGATGCAGCAGCCACTAATAGTACACCATCCGCCAAAGAAGGCCGCCATCACGTAGCCCTCGCCCCGGCGTGAAATGAAATGGGTGCTAGACGTCTTTCTGCAGAACTTCTGTCGTTCTCGGTACGCCCAACCTTCGGGCAAGGCTTCGAACACTGCTCTTGGGCTCATCCTCCGCTGCTTAGAATATTTGCCACTTCGGTAGAACCAGAACGACGGCGCGGCCTTCCGACGTCGACACTTGGTCGCGGAAGCACGTTCCCCATAGCACCCGGGCATCGAGGCGCCGCAAAGCATTGCACGTCGGATGCCAGTGAGTGGGGTATCATGCGGCGTGCACACGCACAGCAACGTTCCCTGTGCGTATGTGCATTCTGCGTATCTGCATTCCCCAACATCAAGTACATATCACAATAGTCGCCTGTAGAAAACGTCTCCATTTTCGCCATTTATTACTTGGAAATGACACTAGTACACCAGTGGTCCATTGACACTGACAACGTCAACGTGGAATCTAAGAGGTTACGTTTCGACGTATTAACGGTAACCCGTGGCGTTGAGCGTTCTGTCCTGGTACAGCCTAATGCAAAGTTTATGTTTGCTGCATCATGTAATTAAACCGTATTTTGTAGTTCATTGTTGAATTGCCTGCCTCACACGTGACCGACGACCTATCAGGATGAACAGGCTTCACGTCTCACATGACCTAGAGAACCTGCGAGCTGCTCAACGAGCAATGTTCTGGACATGACAACGAGAGCGAACTATGCCTACTCCGCCGCGTGCTCGCTCCTGCGCCCAAGTCCTGGGACTTGGGTCGCGCACCGCCGCTGCCACCGCACGGCATATACAGAGCAATCATTTCACTAGTGTGCCGGTCGTGCGCGGATTTGACCTCCGCGAACGAGGCAACACAAGCCAGGGAAACCGAGGCAGGGCGATCGGTAGAATCGCCGACGAGGGAAAGTAACTTTTCGCTACCGTTTAGTGTAAATTCTACGCATATTATAGTATATGCTGGAACTGCTCACCACGGCTCTGATACACTCTTGATATCTAAATAAGCTAAATTCTCGGCTATCCGGGAGTCGCCGCGTCGTTGGCTGGGTGGCCGACGTTTCGCCTGACATGTCGCAGGCTTCCTCAGGGCAGTGACTCACTGCCTGCGACATGTGAGGCGAAACGTCGGCCTCCCAGCCAACGAAGCGCCGTCTCCCGGATAGCCGAGAATTTATGGATTCGAGCCGCGGAAGCTTACGTGTACATCTAAATAAGTTCTGGTTCCCTGGGTAAATAATGTCTTGTGGTATTGCAGAGATCTGTTCCTTTATATTGTGCCTTAATTCTTCTTCTGTGTGGGTATTTGTCACAAATATGCGGTCTTTCAAGAATCCTCAAAGAAAGAAATCACAAAGAGTTGGTCAGAAGAGCGTGCAGAGTACAAACCACGTGCGATAATTCTGTCACCATTCTGTCGCCATGCGAACCCTTAATGAAACTGAACCAGAGTGTGCGGTTGCGAAGACCTGTTGAAAATGGCCGTAATTACGCTCATTTGTCAACATTTGGAAGAAATGCTCCAGGATACGACGCACGTAACGGTTTGACATTCTTTACGTATGTGTCATATACAAACATTTTTTGTTTGAGAGTGAATTTCGAGCGAGCCATCACAAACCGACTATTCAACAAGGCTGGAAAGAATGCCTTTTGCAAGACAAGACCTTAAAACTCTCCCGCCCGCAGCGTTCCCAGGGCGTTCAGCGCGCCGATCCCTGGCGAGTGAGGGCCCGCCGCCCGAGCAGAATTGTCCACGATCGCGGCACGCTAATAAAATAAACTGTCACACTGTAAAATGCCGACGCGCGTGTAGACCGCTTCGTTGTGAGCCAAAATCGTCGCAATTAGGAACCGGAAAGTACCACAAGCGCGTCTAGGAATCTACTCTAAACATTCCTCTCCCTTACATTTCTGCTCAAGAAAAAATATTCCTATTGAAAGTTTCGACATAATTCAAAACACATTTAAAGCAAAATGGTCAAGATTAAAACAAGCTAATTTTTTCCCGTAGTTTCATCTCAAAACTTTTTTTTTTTTTTTTTTTTTGGTTTTGTTTTAAAACGGCGCACCGCTGCGCCTTATTTGTACAGCTTCTGGAAGCCGCGATCTTTGGTACGAAATGTACGGCCAATCACATGAAAATTTGAAATGATTGTAACATTCCGCGGGATTTAAAATGTTGAATTCTACTGAAACTCTATTTTTTAATCAAATGGTTTGATATTTTTACTGTATAATTCATAAAAAATATAAATTTAGGCGTGTGTAGGATTGAGCACTGAAGCACGAAATAGTTAAATAGTATAATATTTATTGATCACCTATAAATTACATTTTATAATTTCAGTAGTTTAAACTAGTTAATAATTAATTTTTATTTTACAATGAGAAAAATGTGTACTTAAGCGACTGTTATTAGCATTGAGTTTTACTAAATGTTTGTACAAGTAAATAAATGCACTGGAAGGCACAAAAGGGCACTGGAAGAAGAACGAAGAACGATGGTACACTAAATACCGTTCCTTTTTTTAGGAAAGATCAATTGAACTAGTTCGTTTGCGAACGACACTTCTCAAGTATAGACCACCCTGTTTTACATCTTGTAGCGGGACCTTCTAATGACGCACGTTTCTCAAAACGTTCTTATGTTTTTGAACCAGCTGTATGATACAGTTTATCTCGCGCGTCGCGCAGATCATGCAGTATCTGGCTCTGGCCATCTGGCAGTATTCGGGCAGTATCATTGGGGCAGCGTTGGGGTCATACTCAAGTTGTTAATAAATTGTATGGAAGGACGAGAAGACATGAAGTGAAGTTCCGTTGTATGATGTTTTTTCTCTCTGTCGTCCTACTCATTTTCGACTCCGTAAAATACAGGTTATATGATGAAACTGTGTGCATTTCTTGTCTATCGAAGAATTATGAACATGCCTAGTTTCCGCCAAATGAATGCAATGAGATTTAAACTGAGAACGAAACGAATATATTCGTAACAACCCGGGAGATTTTCGCTATTAACATTTGCGTAGCTACTTAAAAGTTGCGTCGTTATGCAGTAACGTGCAAAATGATTAATACCTACACGCTAAAATACGCTTCCAAAGCTGTGATTTAAAGTTGTCTGCGTCTCAATTTGACAATTGGCGCAATGAACTGATTTGACAAGCAAAACTAAGATAGAAAATTGAATGTACATGACAATGGCTACATCTTACAGAAGAAATCACTCCCGCCGCAGGTTAGCAGCTTTAACATTTTTATCTAACATATCTCTCGATGGAACCCATCGGGATACAAAACTGGGTTTATTACCAAGAAACAAACGTGTGATAGAAGATAATACTCGGAGTACTTTGGACCAAGAAGGTAATGAATGCACTAGTGACCAAGAAAATTTGAAAGAGGAAGAGCCCATCACCATAAGCTATGATGTCAAGATTAAGAAAGTTAATAAACCGTCTCCTGATGAGGGAAAGTCTCCTGAACAGTCAAATAGTTCAGATTCAAATCCTAGTGAAGTTCCTACACCGTCAAAGGTATGGGAGCAGGAACACATGAATTTTCTTTCCAAGAGTAGTACTCCTTTTCGAGAAAGGTAAGACTTATTTTTCCACCAGCAATAAATGTTTCCAATATGTGCATCAAAATGTGTCCTTAGAATGGTGATTGACATTCAGATTATTAAGTGGTTTAAAGAAATTGTTTCGTTTCTGGTCATTCAGGACAAGCACTGCTGGTAGCGACTATGCTATTGAACGAAGATTTGGTTCACTTAATCAGAAAAGAAAAATGGCTCATCAATCTTCATTGTGTGATGAAAAACATCATCATTTCAGTAGTAATGAGAGTTTGGGATCTAATTTTGGTGAGATATTTTGTGTGAATGTATACAGTAATTTCAGCAATGTTCTGTGTAATCAATAACTTACATTGATCTTTTGTATTGCTATTTTGATAGGGAATCGAATGAGAGTATCAAGTAGCACAATTCCTGAAGTGGCTCAATCAGTACCAAATAAGGAGGTGCGTATTATTAGACCCCACAAACATCAGCTTATTCATGAAGACAGACTTATTTTAGTGTCTGTGAAACACATTCCATTTCTTCTGTTTTCACATGTTCGATACAACAGAGATCTGCGCAGTGCAAGGTCAGTGCATGTGCATGTATATCTGTTTGTCCTTTGGGGTATTAACGAGTTTCAGTTAATGTTTATTTGTTTTCTTTTCTTTCATTGCTCATAAATACTATGTGAATCTTCAGATCGGATTTACGTCGAGAGGGTGGACGACGTCGGCATGCATCAGGGACTCGACCACTGTCTGCCATTACAGATGGTGTGGATCCATTTGACCTTCTTGGAGTGGAAAAGGGTCAGGAAGGGCAGGTGAGGCGATTTGGAAATGGTTGTCATTATTTTCATTTACTTGAGCTCATAATGGATCTTAGAATTTCTTCAAAAGGTCTGTGGTATTGGAATTGACTGGACAAGATTTTTAAAAATAACTCCATATTATATATTTAGGTTTTGGATGCTTGATCTTTTAACTAATCATTCAATTTACTGGAGTTCGAGGTTTGCTTGTTCTAATGATATTGAAGAAAAATAATATTTGAATGGTGACAATCACAAAAAATATTGGACTATGAATTATAATGATTGTAAAGATTTAGAGAGAGGGAGACAAGTTCAAGACGACATTGTGTAGAACGTAAGAAAAATTGGCTATTGACAATAGTTAAGGGACTACCAAAAAACTTTGAGGAAGGAATGATCTTCATTTCATGAACGAATAATCTTTCCTGTTTCGATGTAGTAAAATTTCATTACCATGACATCAGTTTTTTTTTATTACTGTTTGAGGAAAGAAAATGTATTTTATGCTGTATCATGCAACAATAATGGACAAAAATTATCTGTTTTACTAACATAGAAAATTGTTTTGTTGCTAAATCCTTAAAATCTTTTTTAGATCCCCACAATTTTATTAGTTTTTAAGAGCAAGACAGCCCATCAGCTGTGGTAGTTTGTATCTTTGCTAGTTGGTTATATTGCAATGTTGGTATTTCAGAAGCAATTTTCTTTTTGGAAAGCCAAAGTTTATAAATGTATATTTTGTTATTTATAAATATTACACACGTATTTACACATTTTGTGAATGTTTTTACATCACTGAAATAAACAAAGATACTTTGCCACCCTTCTTTATTTCTAACATTCCTAATGTTTGAATCATTCAGGAATCAACTTAAGATTTGACACTTTTCATCCTCGAGTGTGTTGTATGCCTGATCCTTTGCAATAAACCTATAATTTAATGAAAAGATGAGATGAAGTATTTCTATTTTCCTAGGCAAACTTTGGAAATACCCATGTTCGTGAGAAACTGCAACGCACGATTCTTTTTAAAATTAAACTTGCTTACTTCTTAATAATCTTGATATTATTTTTAACCATAAATCCCATTTCTTAGTTTTAAAATGGTATTTTGGAGGATAGCCATAATAATTTTTAAAAATTGTTAGTGAAGAAATATTAATGGTGTTGAAGTCCAAAAGCAATAGTCTAATTTTTCTTTACCACATGAAAACTACACCAAGTTTGATGGTTTTGTATTTGCCTCTAAATGCAATTTTCTAGATAGTGTAGTTGGTGGATGTCATCCCTCTCTCCCTCAATTCTTGGAGAGGCCCCACACCCACATTCTTATGACCCTGTTATAAAGGACATGTATATGATAATGGGCCTGCATGTCATTTGGTTCTCTTGACTTCATTTTCTCTTTAACGAGATTGTTTCTGTTTGTTTGAAGGAAATTTCATATGGGCAGTTGCTGGTTCCATCTCGTCAGTTTGCAAGAGAACGTAAATTTCATCTTGAAAATGATGCTACTGAGTTGTTGCATGGACATCCAATTGTGAACAGGCATCACATTGTAGCTAGGTAAAATAATATCAGGATTTGTTTCTTTATGATATCAAGTTGTTAAATGCTTTTAGGAGAAAAACTCATTATAATGTTAGGCTAGGTATCAAATGTGATTTGTTTTCAATTCCATAATGTAAGCTTTTAATTTCTGATGTTGTTCTCATCCATTGTATAATAATTGTTAGAATGGAAGGTTATAATTTTGAAAATATTCTCCCTCTTTCTGAATTTGTACCCAGTTCAGTTTTGCTTTTATTGTGTATAAAAATGTTTCAGATGTTTTTCATATGATGGAAATGTGTATCGAAATCCAAATCATATTGTGCCTGGATCACCCCCTATTCCATACAGTGACAACAAAGTGTTTGATTGGGATGATGGAATTCATTCGCCACATTTGCAGTACTCCCCAAATCTTTTGGATGATCCTGAGCTAATTGCTGGGAAACACCGAACCTTACTCACATTCACTGCTTATATGGTAATTTATTTGTTATATATTATTTATTTATTTATGCTTATTAAAAATACAGCGCCAAAGCTTGGACCGTTTGTTTAGAAACAATTTATTTAATTACTTTGCCCAAAAGAAAGACTATATGTTTTTAAAACAATGTAGATAATTATTCTGTTTCAGCAGCAGTTCCATAAACATTATGTTAATTAATGAAATACATTGTTTGTTGCCATGAATATCTTTTAATTGTGAGGTGCTGAAATTATTGAAACCTAGCCTATATTGCCTTATGCATTCCTTGATTAAAAGAGTTTTAAGTTAGTTTAAGTTTGGTAGAAATATTCACATTTTGTTAATGTGATCATAATTTTTGCCAAGAATTCAACAAAGGTGTTGCTCTCTTCCAATTCTGTAAAGTTGCCAACTTTCTTATAAATATAATCAGTATACATTTTTCTTTGTTGTTTATGTGTATTGATCTAAATTTTTTAATGTTTATTATAAAAATGTAAAATAAGTGTGGCTGTTTAATCTGGTTATTAAAAAGCAAACTGAAAGCTGGGAAGGTTGGGAACTACTGATTTCAATTTCAGAGCTATTTGTGATACGATTTTTACTGTTAATAATTATTATCTTTCCTGTGACATTTCTTTAACCCTTCATTAGATGCACACGAGTCTAGTAGACCCATAGCATTTTCAAAACTCAATATTTCACTGAGTTGAAGGTGTAAGGTAGCAAGATCTGGTGACATCCTGTGTTCAATGATTTTGCATCCATTATCAAGGTTACCACCAGATAAGCCAGAGGCCAATAGGTCATATATCCCCTCTTTCCTTTGTCCGTGATGTGTGGGATTGCCAGACCCCACACACCTAATAGCATCACAAGCAATTTGCAAAAAGACTTGGGGTCCTTCTGTTTTGTACTGTACTTAGCTTGCAAATGTGCTTCCTGTGTTCGTAGGTGTTTGAATAAAATATTCCCCTTATATTCTCAATGTGAGTAAACATTTTGATCGGTAAATTGGAGATGTAGGAAAGACATGATAACTTTTTTATAAGATGATGTTGGAGATCATTGTTTCAAAGAAAATTCCAATTGTTAATTGGAAGATAATGTTAAAAAAAAATCCAGAACATTTAGATCAATATGAAGTAGGTAAAAGAGAATATAAAACAGTATAATTATTGTTATCACACAAATTTTTTTTTCCTCTTCAAAGTATTGCTGCAATAAATGGGAGAGTAATTTGTTGAGAAAATGGCTAACAATACGCATGTCATTGAGAGTACCACCTCAAAGAGCTTAGCTGAAAGTTAATTGCAAAGCAGGTCCTTTATTACAAGGAAAAAATAAATAAAAAGGTGACTAAGGAGAGTAAAACTAGAAAATCAATGTTTAATTCTTTCTGTGCAAAGTTTAAAAATTAAAAGGTGCCCTCCTTCGTCTTTTTATGGAAATATGCAAAAAATATTTATAAATTGCTTTAATGTAAGCAACACTGCTGCTAATAAAGATTAAGGTAAGAAATAATAAGACTTCATGTTTAGTATTGATTTTATGTAATATCATGTTTTCTTATTCTACGTCATTATGTAAAATAATTCATCTCTAAAATATATAGTAGTATATACTTACATTCATTTCTCATCAAATACCCTCCTAATACTTGTCAGTCAACATAAATAAGTTTCCTCCAATAGATTCATAGCATGTTATAAAAACAAAAGAAACTTGCATGGGGCTGCTAGACCCAGCATGACTAACCGCATTCCGAAATATGGTGCATCTGATGAAGGGTTAATTTCATCCTCTCTTGCGAATTATGAAACTTGATGCGAGTTTCATTTTAAAAAACAATCTTAATTTCTCAGACTTCCATCATTGACTATGTTCGACCCTCGGATCTGAAAAAGGAGCTCAACGATAAATTCAAAGAAAAATTTCCTCACATCAAACTTACATTGAGCAAATTGCGATCACTGAAGCGTGAGCTACGTAAAATTGCCAAACAGGAGTGTGGCATTGATCTTCTTACGGTTGCCCAGGCTTATGTCTACTTTGAGAAATTGATTCTTCAGAATCTTATCAACAAGGAGAACCGGAAATTGTGTGCAGGAGCCTGTCTTCTCCTGTCTGCTAAACTCAATGATGTTAAAGGAGAAGTGTTGAAAATGCTTATTGAGGTGAAGAAAAAAATTGTGCATTAATGGAATTAATAGCAGTTTTCTGAGTCATGAAGTGTTTCTCAATCGGGCATTCACATACCATGACATTTAATATTTTGCTAAATCAATTTTCCTGTCTGATAAAAATTCTTTTGATATATCATGGCACTTATGTGAAACCAAATTATTTGTGAGTAAATATTACTGAAGCTGTCTGTATTAATTTGAAAAATGCTAACAAAATAGAAATATCAAATATAATAGTAAAGCTATTGCTGTCAAACCCTTTCTTTTCTCAGTTTTTGTGTGGTTGGTGCTTTATATTTATATGGTTCATTTATTTTTAATTGTTACCAAACAAATTTTATTAATCTTGAACCAGATACTAAAGAATACACTTTTCCTTAGTATTATTAGAATTCCTTAGAAAATGTTATTTGCTCTGTCATCTTTGTAATTAAATATTAGTGAGAAGTTAAAAGACACAGTGACCATCATATTGATGTTTTCAATACAATTTTGTATTATTATATGATTTTGTGAAAAGACTTAAATCAATATTCAATTTTTTATTTTACTAAATTCATAATGAAATGCTAGGTTGTGATCCTTAGCTTGAGAAACGCTGATGTACACTAATATTTTCACACAAGCTGTAAGTCTAGTTTATCTTCACAGATAAGGTAATAATACTCAGTCTGTTAATAAAATTAAAATGTTCTTTCATTGAAATTTTTGCAGAAGACAGAGAATGTATTTCGATTGAATCGCAAGGATCTGCTTGCGTGCGAGTTTGCTGTGCTGGTGGCCCTGGAGTTTGGCCTGCATGTCCCTACAGTGGAGGTATTCCCACATTATCAGCGCCTTGTTTATGAATCCTGACATCTGGACAACAAGGGGTGTCCATTTGCCAGTTACATTGCTGCAGAGATGATATTCAGTTGCGGTATGTTAGAGCACAAAGTAAATTAATGAAAAACACTGAACAAATACAAGGCAGACAAATTAAAATCATGTTCCTGTCTTTATTATGGGTAACTAGTCATTTGCTCCTGTAGGTAAAATTGTATATTAAATGTAGATCTTTTGTACAAAATTTTATTGTTACTTATGATTTGTTTTAATAATGTAATATATGTCATTTGTGTACAGTATGTAATTATGAAATGTACTTAGTGACTTTTAACAAAATGTTAATTCTGTTATTTTTGTTTTCATAATTCAGACTTATATCAAGTGTTTTTTTTCTAATGAGAATTTATGTACTTATAAGAACTTATTTTACATTATTTAAAAGACATTTGTAACCTGCAAACCTGTGATATAAATAATTATTTGTATGGTTTTGATAGAGTACAATATAAATTTGTGAATCATAAATATTTTTTGTTATTTATTTACTTATGTTTATTTATAAATTGCATTTATGGGACTACTCATAGAAATTTTCTAATTTACTGTGCACAAATATACAATTTTTAATGAAAAATGCATTGTTATTCGAAAGTCTGGGACAATACTGTATTGAATTATTTTGCAGTACTAGATTTTATAGAGTAATTCCATTCAAAGGATTTTAATATTTTTAATATGAGGGATAGTAAAAGTTTTCAAATTGATTATATAGCTATTGAAAGTTGAGATTATGTAGATTTGTAAGATTCTATAAAATTGGTGCGAAAAATCTGAAAATCTTCTACGTTTTCCTTAGCAATTTTTAAAAATATTACTGAAAATATAAAAATTAGACCTGTTTTGATTAGATGAATGACACTAAAGTGAAGGATGTTAGATAAGAGTGACAAAGTTCTTGAGAGAAAGTAAAGCTTTAAACATTTGTCGAAGAATCTGCTGGTGTTTTGTGGGTCTTATAAATTGTTTTATTTACTAGCTCTTTCAGGACTACATATATTGCAACTGTATTTTGTTTATGACTTAAATTAATAAACAAAAACAAAATTTGCATTCTACAGTGCCATGCATTTTTATAATTAGTATGAATAGCGGATTGTGTATATATCCATGATCTTGCTATTGTTGTGGATGGTCTGAAGGATGAAATCCAGTTGCCTTTTTCCTTCCTCACCTTCTTGTCATTTCCGTTCAGCCCACAGACCAACTGAGTTATTTGTAGTGACAGAAATACATTAAATAAGATTAGCTTGATGTGAATAGAAACATCCTGTGATTAAAAAGCTTAGTCTTCTGTATCGAGTTACACCTCTTCAGACTGTCAAGGTGAGTGAGATATGTACAGTCATCCATCAGTTTCATTTGTAGCTCACAAAACTGTGATATTTAAATATTTGAATGAAATGTTTTCAGATTGACATATTGTTATAGCAATTTTGTGATTAAAACTCAAAACACATTTTTTTCAGAGGACAAAATAAAAGGTTTCATACCTCAAAAACAATGTAATCCTGATTACTTATTCTATATAGTAGAAGAATTACTAACAAAAAGACATGGTTATGAGCTACATTTTAAAATCAATACTTGGAGTATGTGATATGACAGCTATATTATTTTTGGAGATGTTTTCGTGTTTTGCATTTTTCCTTACCAGTAATAATGTCAAATGATAAGTTTAAAAATGGACAGATGTGGAGAAATTGTTAGGGAAAATATGTTTTTGTGAGGTTATCTAAAGGTAACCTTCACAAAACGTGAAATTAATTTCAATGAAACAATCAGCATTTCTTATTATTGATTTCTTGAATACCTAGTCATACTGGTGATTTAATGATAGATTGATGTATCAGTACCTGTATATTTGCTTCCTGGAGAAAAATAAATAAAAATTATTCTTGAGTTTCAATCTTTATTTTATTTTTTTATGGCATTAGCTCATTCTTTGTGAGCAAAACCATATCTTCTGATGCCTGTGATAATGATATAGTACTAGAATTAAAGAAATATGTTAGTAAAAGCCCATGTCAGTCAAGATTTGCCCAACAAATATGAATGTAGGAACAATGACATTTGCCCAACAACTACGTTGTTGGTTAAGACAATTTAGAAAAATTGTCTTATAGCATTTTATTTTCTACCTGTATGTAAAATGGTACACTCTACCTTGAATTTTTTTTTTTAAATATGGTTTTCTGTTTAAAAGTGTCTCAAGGTAGGTACTGTCATCATCATTTTATGATCAATTACTGATTTCGAATTGCGAGTTAATTTATGATTATCAATCTGGTAATTCTTGGCCTCTACCATGTGAACTTCTGGTAGCTAAAAGTAATGATACAAAGTGCAAAGAACTTTCAAGAAAATAATATATTTCCTCTTTAAAGTTTTTATTGCAACCAAATATGTTCAAATATGGCACCATTGAAATTGGCCTGCAACTGCATTACAATGTGATGGGAAGGGAAGGGTGGAAGGATTACCAAACATACTTGCTTAATTCGACACAGCTAGTAATTCAATAAGGACTCCTAGTTTCAGTAGTCATGCAGTTTGGAGTAAGACTTTCATTGCTGAGAGTACAATAATATTTCCTGTATCTTGTTTTGTTTTGTCTTGTCACTTAATAACAATAGAGAACTGACATTCACCTGCCTTCTTCTCTCTCTCAAAAACACTTTGGTCCAGAGTCATCCATTTCAAAATTTGTTACACTTTTGCAGAAGAATTTTTGTCTGTAATATGCACTCCTGTAGCAAATACTATGACATTATTTCTCACTCAAACTATTTTCAAAACATTCAGGAGAGTTCAAAGAAAACCTGTGCCATTTTTTTAATGGTCGTTTGCTCTATCTGAGGAAAAAAATAAAGAAAAAATTCAAAGCTGTTTTTGAAAAGCAAAATTATAATAAATTGCATTAACTTCAAGCAAAATTGACTAGTTTTTTCAAAAAGTTCAAGATCATCTTTATTGAATGTAAATTTTTCTTGATCAGATTTCATTAAGGAAAAAATCTCTTATCTTTATTGTAGTTTTCCAATGTTCAATGCAAGCAATTTTCAAACATAGTGTGGCGAATTTTCGGCAAAAAAACTCTTATTACAGGGCTCTGGTAATGAAAAAGTGGATAAATCTAAACAAAATCCTCCAACATGTGGTATAGCCATAATCCATGTTATGTGGGGCCTTGATACCAAAGAATTGTATGACGACAAAACATCGGTCTCCATCCATCACCAATGCTAGCGGCTAAACCGTTTAGCCAATTTTCTCCATAATTGATAATCCTCAATCAATCTGGCTGATGTTGTGGCCCCTTGAATTTGAAACCGATATTTTAATTTTAGAGAGTACTTAACATGAAGCAACTGGGACATTTTCAAAAAAAATGGCTCCATTATTTTTGATTAAATTTTGTTGTTGGATAGTGTGAAGAACGTTTAAGAGAATGGTGCATGTCTCATGTTCATTGAAATCCTAATTTTTCGAAAATTGCACAAGTTCAAAATTTTTTTAGAGTCTTCCTCCAATTGAAATATTAAAGATAGACATATTTTCCCTTAATAAAATCTTTTCCTTAAAGATAGATTTTGAAACAAGGTCAAGTATAATTTTTTGAAAATTTGAGTACTTTTCGCATAATTTTCTGTGAAAATATAGGCGAGAAAGTATGTGCTGTTTTACCTCCACTAGTTTTATACTAGTGTTCCACAGTGAGAGTTGTTTGACTGATCCCAGATTTTAACCACATCATTACAATAACTTCTCTGTACTACATAAGTATATAGAAGGCAAGAAATTTAAAATAATAATCTTAGACATTGGATTCAAAGGATTTATATAGTGGGCAGACGATATGTAAACATTCAGATTCAAAATTTACTTTTCTTCTCCACAGAACTACTGTAGTGTTGAAAATAGCATATTTTTATTCCAGTAAAGTTTAGTATTTGATACTGATAATTGGAACTCTGGGTGGATGTGAATATTTATAAATAAAAATTTGCATGTAACATTAAAACAGCCACAATGCATTCTGGTTTCATTTCGTTGCCCAATGAGAGTTTCTTCTACCGTAGGGAATTTTATACATCAGTGTGAGGGGCAAATACAGTCCCAAGCCAGATCATGTGAGCATGCACCATTAGGCGTTCATGAGCACTGTAAGTTGGATTATTCAACATTACCATATTACAGACCACATTGTATCCTAAATGGGATTGGTAATTTTTATTTATTGGTTGCCTTTATTAACAAAAACACTGATATGCACAGCACTTATATGAACTCTACATAACATTTAAATTCCCCAAATGCAAACATGATATTATTACTTCTGTTGTTGACGTCCACTGCTGGGACCCAGAGATGTTACACCTTTGTTTAGTGGTGAATGAAAAAAAAAGAAGAAAAACAAACCAAAATGCTTTGTGGCATGTTAATATTGATCACAATGCAATATTTTATGTTATTTCTGTTTGTTTTTTTTCTCTTGCTATGAGTGTTTTTGAATCTAACATATATTACATTTGAAACTGTTTAAATATAATTATTTTGTCCATGTGTGCCTACACTTCATCTGCAGCCATTTCAATCTGGGTATTTGTCTCCTGTGTTGTGTCTTGTGAATCTCTTTCTCCACTTTCTTTTTCTCCTCTTCCATTTATGTCTTCGGGGTGCTCCTCAGAATCAGTGTTTTCTGTCCTTGGTATGTCTCTGGTTGCGTTGTCATCCTCTGAGAGAACAGCACTCAAAGAATTTGCTGTATCCACCATCTGTATAATTAATCTCTAATCAGTACAAGAAGATAGGTGTTTAAAATGTGAAATTAAAGCACATTCCAGATTCAGTTAGCTGAAGAAGATGCATCTATTGCAGACAAAAATAGCAATACATAAGAAAGAATGCTTGTATGGAAGGCTGTATTTTGTGTTTTTAAAACATACACAAATTATTTTTTCAGAATGCATGGAAGTCTGGTATGCTAGATTGAGGGGGGAAAAAGAAAGAAAGAGGGGGAGGGGGAAGGCCTATTCAGGTAGCTTTGCTACAAAACAAACCAGTGGTGGTGCTACAGTTCCTTCTCACATTATTTGTAACACTAACATAATATTATAATTTTACTAGAATCTGCCAAATGTTTACTTATGCAGGATTCAAACATGTGGACACAGGTTTAACAAGCTAAGAGCACATCCATTAAACCAAAAGGCTCAGACCACAAAACAACCTTCCAAATGCATTAAAAGAAAGTTGAACCAAAACATCCCTATTTTCAGAAAGTGACATTATTTAAAGATCTAATTTTTAAGAATTTTGAATTTTCCAACATCACTTGTAGATATTTTGATTGAACGATGTGTTTGTGGATTTCTTGCAATAATTTTGATAATTGTATAAGAAAGATATTTTAATATCACTGAATTGATATTGAAATATCTTTGTTCTCACATATTACAACTTTTTTAACAAAAACTAAATATACTGTGTGATGTTCAGTTGTTAAGCCATATGGAGTTTTTAAAATATTCTAAGTTTCAGAAATGAGATTCTAAATTTCTATAACCCTTTGCAATTCTTCAGGCCTTACATTCCTATCGGCTCTTAGAATGGGAAGTCTAGCATCAGAAATCTCTAAATACAGATGTTTTGGAAAGGATTCTCACCTCTTGGCTCTGACCTTTCTGACTCTGCGCTAGATCAGTAAATCGTTTGAGCTGTATGATGGCTTTTTCTTGAGCTCCCATGGAATGAAGAAAGATGGAGAAGTTTAAGGGTATCGATGCATTAGTTGGGGAAAGTTTTGAAGCTTGTTGAAATGCTTGGTTAGCATTATCTTGGTCCCCTAGATGTTTAAGAGTCACTAAGAAAGAAAATGAATGTATTTTCAACAATTATTATTCATATTTTCATTCACATTTGTTTGTGAACTTACATGCTAGGAGCATGAATGAATTTCCTGAATTAGGTTGCAGATTAATAGATGTTGACAAGAAATGAAAAGCAGAAGCATATTGTTGTGTAGCCAGATGCACTAGTCCAAGATTGTACAGAATCTTCCAATCCGTTGGTGCCAAGTAGTTAGCTCTCTTTAGTGAACTGATAGCCTGAGGACAGTGAAGAATTTTGTAGTTAACTAGTAACATTTAGTTTTATGCAATGTACACAATTCATTTGACTGTATCACATATGTATTACAGCTTCTTAAAATGATACATTTGTTTACCTTATATCACTGCAATTACATTAAGAAAGATAGGGAAGGTTATTGAAGAGTATATGAGAATTGGATTGGTTCATGTCCATTGTGATCAAAGGTGAAGAAAATGACAATTTTCTTTTAGATTTAGTGATAGTTTAGGAATATCATTCTTTGGCCATTATAAATCTTAGAAAAGTCAACATCATGCATTAGGTGTACAAACTTTTAATAAAGATAGTTAATTAAAAAATTATTTTTCTTCAAATATCTTAATTTATGAACTGCACCTGTTTAGCTACAGAGTCCTGGACTCTGCAGATGAGAACACTTCATGTCTTATAATGAAGATATGACAATGAACATTTTCTGACACTTAAAAAATAAATGTACAAATGGCAACCTGTAGATTTTTTTATTTCCTTCAAGTCTAAATTGTATGTTATACTTACAGCAACATATTTTTTCTTCTGAAAGAAGCACAAGCCAATATTGCTCCATAGTACTGCTGACTCTGGCTTGTGATGAGATGCAAGTTTATATTTTGATAATGCGACGTCAAATTCTTGATGATTCTGTTTTTCATTCATCATCACGTTAATGACTTTAGTTTGATTTCTCTTAATACTATTTTTGAATAATAGATTTTATTCACAAGTAAAAAAAAGTTAGAAACATTGGAAAGAGTTTATTTAACTAGTGATCATTTACACTTAAATGCCATACACTATTTTGTTGAAAACAAAGCAAAAAATTTTTATTGAAATTTGTAAATATTGTCATCACTGATGCATCAAGATAATTATCATTTCACTTCTTAAAATTTTAAGAGATCAATGAAACAAATAATATTTAATATTGTGAAAATGAATCACAAAATTTCTATTAGTGCATACAAATTTGAAAATCTCTATTAGGTTATTTGTATAGTATAGTATGTATTGTAGTAATATAGTACAGTAATAAACATTTTGTGAATAATCCAATTTTGTCACACTCTTTTAAAGACAGACTTTAGCAATGCAGGTCAAGAAAATAGATGTTCTGGCTCAATTGAGAAGAAAACACTTGTTTATAAATAAAAAGGGAAAAATTAATTTTTGCTTATACATAAAAGAGAAAATGATTTCCCATCACAAGCAAATTTGGGAAACAAGAAACTGCAAGCTTCATTTGCAATTTCTTATTTTGTTTATATACAAATGTAATATTAAGAACTCGTACCTCTTAAATTTTATATTGCAGAAAATTTCTCTTAGGACTTCAATATTAATTGAAATATGGAAATGGATTTCAAAATATGGTACAGATTCATAACATTTTAGCCGAATATTTTTGTAGGAGTGTGTATTCAAAACATTAAATGTCAAAAACAAAAAAAAATTCATTTTAGAAGGCGTGGAAAAGAGAAATTTACTTCACACTTTGGGTGTGACTAATGCACTGGAATGATGATGCACTGACTAATGCATGTAATGATTGTAAGTTCAGAGTCCCAAAAAGTGCTAAAATAAAAATTCAATTATGATGTATTCAATTTCAAAATAATATACAATTATTTTCTGAAATTATTAATTTAAAAAAATATCTAATTAAAACCTGTAATCAATTCCAATGAAATGAACTTTTTAGCTAGGATTCCAAAATATCACAATTTAAATACACATTCAGTGGTTTTTTGCAAAATAGAGGTTCTTTCAAACAAATATTGAAAATGTTGGAAGTTTGTTGAAAAAATAAGTCACAATCTGTCAGTGAAAACAAAAAACAAGTCAGTAAGCACATATTAGAATATTGCTTTATTGCTTTATTCTCATTGTGCTGATGCTTTTTAAATAGAAATTCTATTATAATAGTAAGTTATCTTTTCCTTCAGTAATAACTCGAGCCTCTTCATAGAAAATTGAAAATGGTCAAGGACATACTAAGGCATATATTCTATATTGTGACTAGTTAGTTATACCTGCATCATAGAGCCAGCTGCTAGTAAAGCTTTTGTGAAAGTTGGATCATGAGCTAAAGCAGAACCTAGCTTTTCAAATGCTTGCTGGAATAGGTTTGCCCTGATGTATAATAATCCTAAGCAAGTTGCTATTTCTGCACTATCAGGATACTGCCTTGAAAAGAACATAATAGTAATACAAATAATATGTATGCTAAGATCAAGATATGCTATTTTATCAAATATTGGTATTAGACAATGTGCAAAAGACACTTACTCTGATGCTATGGTGTAAACATGCAATGCTCCTTGAATATCATTGTGTAGAAGACATATTTTAGCCAGAGCTATATAGGAACATTCTTGACTGCTTAACTGAATAGCCTTTGAAATGTAACCTTTAGCCTTTTCAAGTTCATTGAGATGCATTAAACACATTCCTGTAGGAAATATGGTCATAAGTGAGAATTTGATTATATTTTTATTTATATCTATATATTGGTGGTAATTTTATTCCTGAAGCTATACAGTGCTGTAAAACAAAAAATAAATAAACTCAACTAATAACATTTTTACAAAATTAAAAAGTAGTAATTGTGCAAATTACAGGTTGTTAAGGTCTCATGATAAAACTCATCACAAAGATACTGAAGGTTTTTTAATAATATAAGTAATTTAAAGAAGTATATAAAATGTCAAACACATTATTGGAGTATTAGTTTGATGCTAAATGTTCAATGGGATAGCTGAAATATCAGCATAAACAGAGATTGAACAATTGTAAAGTAGAGTTTGGAGTCTTGTAACCAAATTTTCCACTACTATGGTGTTTATGTGCCCTCATTCTACACACACACACGCACACGCGCACGCGCACGCGCACGCGCACGCGCACGCGCACGCGCACGCGCACACACACACACACACACACACACACACACACACACAAAAAAAAAAAACACCCACAAATAATTCAATAATAAATTGAATAAAGGCCATGTTTGAAAACACTTTTGAGTTTTTCTAGACTGAATTTCCAAAAATTGCTCCAAAAAAGATGTATTTAAAATCATGTTGTTTAAAGTTGAAAAGTCTTACATGTATACTGCAATATCGTACAACCGAGTGGCATAACGTTTGGGTGGGTCCAGGTAAAAGAGGGTCTGTTTTTAGGGGATATTTTTATTATTTGTGATTGCTATACACTTTTATAAAGAGAACCTGGATAAAAGTTTTGCAGTCACGCGCGAACTCATTTCATTATGCTATGTGCACAACCTGTATGCCAAGTGTCTGGGAAGAAATCTCTATGCAGTGTAGGAGTTAAAGCATCACTTGCCATGTAAATATTAAACCACTAACTCTTACTCTGTTCAATAACTCTTTTTCAGCACAAAACTTTTAAAAGATCTGGCCTTAGGAAAGAGATTGTTTATTTCCATATCAGCAAACATCTTATCGAAAACACATTAGGAAGTTGTTCTATATCTTTATTACCTAAATTGTGATATATTTCCCAGTCAGGCTTTTGAGGTACCCTTTCTGCTTCTAGGTAAGCTTCCATAGCTAATCGATGTCTTCCAAGAAGAAAGCTGAAACACTTAGTTGTTATTTGTCTCATAGTATTTTCCCAACTATCATCACAAAATAATGAAATTCAAATTTGATTTTGTTCATACAGTGGATGTTATGCATTGTTAATATCATTTATATGAAGTATCAGGCAAACTAACACAACAACCCTAAGAAAACCCTTTCTTTTTGGCATTCAGAATTATATTTGTTATCAATTACTCTTTGTTCTGAAGACATCTCAATTACACAGAATTTTGAAATTTCAAAGTTGGTTTCAAAGCTTGTGAAAAATAAAGCTGATTTTTGTTGCACACATACACAGTATGAGAGATGCTCATAGGGAACACAAAGGAACTGTTTATCTGCAGAGAGTCTGTCCCGTGAGGAATTATAGAAAATATGTCTGTCAGTTAATTGTGGTTTTGTTTATGTGTTCTGTAAAATGTCTGCCTAAATAAATTTTCTTTTCTTGAGAAGGCATAAATGAGTCTTATTATGAACAGATGTATTCCCTTAGCAGACTATTTGATATTACTTAATAGGTTAATGTTATTCTACTATCTGTGGCCCTGGGTTCTCTATAAGTGGAATGTTCAGTATGTGTTTACATTCAATCACATCTACATTTTAGCATGTTAATAGGTGTTGCTGCATAATGAAGATATAAGAAACTAGAAATATATTTAAAAGAATTTAATTATTACATTTAAAATCAAGGGAGCATTGCCAGTGGAGCAGTTACTATAAGCATTGCCAGTAGATTTATTGTGTATGCTCTCTGTCTATTGGAGATGCTTTTTACTTTCTCGCCTTATGAATTCTTTATAAGAAGAGAGTTATGTAATCGTGTGCCAGAAATCGGTGAATTTTTTAAAATTTGTGTTCCACAAATATTGAGAAAACATTTCATAGTCTACTTTTCAAATATTTGTCATTTCCTCCAAAACCAAAATACTTTCGGAACATACAATGCATGTCAGAATAAATTTCAATATACAAAAGAGGATAATTGTGGTAATTATAAATTACATTAGTCATGTACAATCTGTGAAATTTGTAGGGATTTATTGAAAGAGTACTTAGATTTTTGTAATACCAAATTGATGTAAATGGTGGGCCTTGGTTAAAATTCATCACATTATTTCTATGCAATACATGAAGTTGATTTGGAGAATGCCAATTTTGTGTATAGGTTTTTATTTTCGTGATACTTACAGGGAACGGGCAACTTGCTTCATATTGTCAACACTTTTAGGATTGAGAGAGTGACATGTTTGGAAATATTCAAGAGATTCTTGAATTTTACCTTCATGACGTAATATAAGCCCCTACAACAAATGAAACAGGTGATATGTTTGTGCTTCAAGCATTTGAAGTAATAGAAGACACTTTCAACCTACCATCACATAATTTGCGTATTCACTCATCCCTTTACTTTTTTCTAGGTCTTCTTGGATAAGAATTTTGCAAACGCCTAACTCTTTTCGAGCATAATGCAAATGAATAAGCCAATTGCGGTTTCCAAGCACAGGACATTCTGGCACTGGAATATCAAATCTGTACTATTGAATGCAACACATCGCAAACATGAAAATACTTCACAATTTGATGTTTTACTGTGTTGTAGGGAAGCCAGAGGGTAAAAAATAAAAACTCAAATTCTAAATTATTTTGACAAAATGTAATGCTTGATTAATTAGTCAACATCCCAGACTGATAACAGTTTATGGAAAAGTCTCATTTAAATTTCATACAGACCACATACTAGAGTTTTGAGAGTTTTTATTTTTTTTTTTTTTTATTATTATACAAAAAAGTGCTTTTCTGCAATCCTATAGAAAATACAACCTGTAAACACTGCTAAATTTAATTTAAGCTTCTGTGAATCTTAGTCCCCATTATGTTGAAATTAAACTTTTCTACTACTTTATAGTATAATATTTTACTTGAAATTATTTATTATAATTATTTCATTTTTTAATACAAAATCGTTAATTTCTAATTGGCACTTTATTTTATTTTTGATTTTTATATTCCTATTCATCGCAATTTTGCACTATAATTTTGTGCTCTTCTGTGAGACAGGAAATTTCCTCGTTCGGGAATACGACTCCGTATATTGCGGTCAGAACTGATTTGCAGCGAGATTGAATGTGTGAGGATTATTCGTATATATCATTTATTTCACTTTCGGTATTTAAGACAATACAAAACGTGGTAAAATAAGGGTTCCTAAATTTACTCTAAGACCATTTATTTTCTTTTAGATGTTTGATCCAAAATACCTTTTTTTGCTCTGGAAAGAACTGCGGGTACAGGATTCGAGGTATACGGTGTATGAGGTATGCCAACACAGTGTCTTCCGTTGGCAACCACATTGTTAATATCTGCAGCATTCATCTCGAAACAATCTGCAGTTGTTTTCTAATGTTGAAGTACGAGAATTATGAGACGTAAACGGAAGACGAAAATATCAATAAGGCTTTTCAGACACGTACCTAGTTACCATGACAACGGACGGTTCATTTGTACACAATGCGTATGTCCCTTAGGTTGTGTTGCAGGTTCTTGGATGATGTCCATGGGATTTTAACAGTTCCGAGAATAATTTTTTTAAAGAGGAAAAAGTTAATAAAACCTAAGAAATGTAATTTCATTGGTTATAATGTGAATAGATTTTTGTGCATTACATTTTTAAGTTTGAATGTGCCCCCTTATTTGCGTGTCCACCAATCGTTGATGCGTGGTATCGTTCAGTGATTGTTCCCGGGAAGCAATCTACAGACTATACATGACATGTCTAGGATCTTTAGGCTAATTCACACCGAAAGCAATTATCGAACGCTGGTGGCACCAAAGAGTATTTATAGGTAACAGTTTCAGAGAATACATATTCAAGGATGTTTTAGCCTTGCCAGAATTTGACACTGGTCACCAGTGGTCACTGATTTGTCAAATGTGGTCTAGTGTTGAATCAGTGTTAGTTGTGTTCACTGTATACTGTATAGAGTAGCTCTCCCATTCAAAATGTTTACATGTCTTTAATAATACTGGCTGTATTGCCAGCTCGTATGTATGATTTGGCCGTCGTCAACCTTAATAGGTCAGTCAGACGATAAGGACAAATCTGTGAAGATTTAACCTTGACTCAATCATGGGCGCCTTAACAAGTAGGCAACATGCAGGAGTTGAAGAGGTTGATATTGTATCCAATCATGCATACAAATACCCTCCCAGATCAGGTCAGTCCGACTTCCAGTTCGTAAAGATGCTCCATTCAAGAGGAGACGATTTTATTTATGACTTAATGCCTTGTCATTTTCCCCATTTTGTACTGTCCCATTTTCGTTTTGTACATTTATTAACTTACAGTATGACACTAGAAACAGTGTTAGTGGTGGTAATAGCAATAACAAACGTGATTTAATTTATAATGAACATAGGTCTTAATATTTGTGATACTCTTACAGGGAATTATTTTGGAAGCCATTTCATTATGGGAGGAGAACGCTTTGACACTCCTCAGCCAGAAGCATATTTATTTGGAGAAAACGCTGATTTAAATTTCTTAGGTAGCCGACCAACTCCTGTAAGTTTTTTTCAATGTAGTAATTATCCTCTTTGTTTATTATGCTTAATTTTCAAAATAATTATTATTTTTTACTTTCAGTTTCCATATCCTCCTCCACAAGCCAACGAACCAACAAAGACCCTGAAAAGCCTTGTAAATATTCGAAAAGAGTCTTTGAGGTTTGTTAGATCACCTGAAAGTCTGAGTAAAACTGAAGATGGAGATATTGAAGAGACCAAAAGTACTCAATTCAATATTGAGTTTACTTTTGATTGCGATGCACGATGTGCAATTACTATATACTACTTTTGTACAGAAGATTTTTCTCCAAGTGGTGTCACGTAAGAAATATTTTTCATTTCTCTTGAAGAAATTGTGTAGTATGTCTTTGTGCAAAATTATTGAAAAGAGTTGTATTTAAACGTCTTAGGTACACACCTCGGGATCCAACCATGAACTCTGAAACATTTCATTATAAGCGTGGTGCCAACCAACAGTTTTCTCAAGTGACTCATGTGTTTGATCCAAGTCGGTATTCGGATGATGAACTAGCTTACAACCCTGATCGAGATATCATTCCAGTGGCAATTCATTGTGTAGCCGAAGAAGGGATTGAAGAACCACGCCAGTCACATACAACTATTGCAGTGGTGGACCACCATGGTGATGGTACATATGCTCTCCGAGCTTTGAAGCAGAAACTTTTTGTTGATGGTCTATGCTACTTACTACAGGAAATTTATGGTATTGAAAACAAGAATAATGATAATTCCAAAGCTGCTAATGATGAAGAGACTGAAGATAATGGATCTGAATGTGTTATTTGTATGTGTGATGTTAGAGACACTTTGATATTGCCTTGTAGACATCTTTGTCTGTGCAATTCTTGTGCAGATTCATTGCGCTATCAGGTAAATAAAGTATGAAATGGTAATTGATTAATACTATCTTCATTCTTTTATTTTGAATATATGTTAAAATATTTTAGGCCAACAATTGCCCGATTTGTCGAGCACCATTTCGAGCCTTGCTACAGATTAGAGCCCTGCAGAAAACATTAGCACTTCCACAAGTTTCTTTACCACCACCTGAGGTAGGTTGCATAATGTACGCAAATACCAAAACAGATTCTTGCTTTTTTTGTTCTGTAATTACATATTTCATAAACGTAATGTGATTTAGAATTCTATTTCCAGAGATATAATTCACATTTTTAAATTAATTTTAATATTTTAGAATTGTTTGTTTTATGGTTGCTTAACATCTTTTAAAGAAAGAAAATACATGATGGGTGAAGGTAGGGTTAAAGTAGAAAACGCAGAAAATCTTTGGGAAAAGACGGGTGGGGTCCTTAAGCTTTCCATCTAAAATTATGAAGAATGCTCTGAAATAAATTAATACAACTTTCCCAAATGTGAATTTTTTTTGTGTTGGAGGTGCCCCCAAAGAAAGTCTAGAACCTCTCATACTTCTTTGTACTCTCCCAAACCATGAGTCTTTTTGCAGAAAACACTTATGTGTTTGAGTGGCCCCTTTCTTATTACTTTTTCACTCAAACCAATCACACAACTTCCACTTGACCCACCTCTCAAAACATGTTCCATGGTTCCTAAACATTCCTACGCTTCAAAAACACACACGCACGCACGCCCGCGCGCGCGCGCGCACACACACACACACACGCACGCGCGCGCGTGTGCGTGCGTGCGTGCGTGCGTGTGTGTGTGTATTGTATACACATACTATTGTATATTGTTTCGCTATTGTATCACAAACACTCAATTCTCAAACAACGCCAATTACAAAGAATCAGAAGAGTGCAACAAATGTAACTTGGTAAGAAATAAAGCTACCTTGTCAAAATTTGAAATTATAACCATACAACTTTTGCTTCCATATGCAGAAAAATAATGTACTTTGGCAAGGTTCTTGAAAGTGAAACAACATAATGTGACCAATTATCAAGCATTAAAAATATTTCTGTGGTTTAATTTTTATAATTTATTTAGATAGTCCCCACCGTGCATTCCCACACTTGAGCAGTGCAAACTGCTGCTTTAAATAACTTGAAGTTGCACCATGTTCTTAAGTTCTACCGGAAATAGTCTTTTTTCTTTTTTTTTTTCCTTCTTCTTCAGAGGGTTGTGGATTTTTTTTTTAAGGTCATGGCTCTCCGTTTGATTTTTGTTGTTCAGTGCAAGTCCTTGTAATAAATAACAGCGCTATAAAAAATTCCTTTTTTAATTTAAAAAAATATATTTTTTTTTTACAAATTTCTAGGGAAGTTGTGAAAATATCCCTGCAGGATATGAGCCAGTGTCGCTCATAGAAGCTCTGAATGGTCCTTGTCCTCTGAGGGCTGCTCCGACAGCCCCTCCATTGGATGTGGCGGAGACACCTGATCAAGAGGTGGCTGCTGTTCAAGCAGCTGAAGTTCTTAATAGGGCAAATGTTGAACGAAGTGGATCAGGTGCTACAAAAACTCCGGGTAGTCCTGAAGAGTCAGATTCTAAGAGCCCACGGGGTAATGGAGCCGCCTGCCACACTCCTGAGGTAAGTAGGGATTGTGAAAATGTTTGCGGTGTTGTTAAGTAACATGTATTTTTATGGTTTGAGTTCTTCACTTCACTTCACACACTTCATTTAAACAATGATATTCTTATTTAATTCTAAATTGCTATTTCAATTACATACATACATATATTTTGAGTAATTTGGTACAAGATGAATCTGTTTAGGCAAGTGGGATGGAGGTCAGTGCACTTTTAAATTGTTTGTACTCAAAAATGTATTGTAATCTTTGCTTTTTTACTTGTGGGATAAATGTCCTTTCACCTGATCATCCAGTTTGAAAGAAATTTGGGCTAGTACACGGTACAACTTCAGGAAGTCGTTTAAACCGGCAGTTCACGCTGCTCCGGCAAAGGGGAAATCCATGGTGTAGGGGAGAAAGAGTGTTATGAGGGAAATCTTTTGGTGGGGAGAGGTGGTGAGCAATATGCATAACTTAGTACATACATTTAAAAAGCAAAGAGTGGGCGGTTTAAATAAATTGTAAAAAACTTCACTCCTGAAATAATTTTAAATGGTATGTACAATAGTTGTATTAGCAAATTATTTAATTGTAGTTTATGTACAACACACAACAGTACAACTTTTCATGCTGGGAGGTAACAGTTTTGTTATTATAATTGGTATTTTGAAACTTGTCAACTTTGAGGCACCTTGTATATGAACAATTAGTTATAATATTTGTTTTTAATATAATTGTAAGTTTTGAATACTTTTGTTATTTGATTGATTATATTGAGATTATATTAATCTCAATACATGAATTCTTTATATTAAATAACTGCTCTTCTTAAAAACTTGTAATTTCCATTTTTTCTCTAAGTATTTTTGGACAACAAAACTCGTGCTTTGTCTATTCTTAAATTCTTTTCTATCTTTAAGTTCTTTCCTTCTTTCTTCCTTCCTTCCTTCCTTCCTTCCTTCCTTCCTTCCTTCCTTCCTTCCTTCCTTCCTTCCTTTTTTCCTTCCTTCCTTCCTTCCTTCCTTCCTTTTTTCCTTCCTTCCGTCCGTCCTTCTTTCTTTCCTTTTTTCTCTTTTCTTTGTTCTTTATTTTATTTTATTTATTGCATTTTTATGTAGAAATGTTTTCTAATGAACAGTGTCATGAATCATCCTGCTTCAGTGGTTATTTAGGTGTGTTCTTTATGCGTACTGTTCTAAATAATTCAGTGACATTTCCTTTCTAATAGATTTTGAGACCATTGAGTGAAATCTGTCATTCAGTTCCATGAAAAATGTAAAATAATTACAGCAAACTTCTGCATTAGCATTTGCAACATGATTTTCTGCTGGAAGAATGTAGTTGAACACTTATCAAATGATCACCATCAATTCTGGGGAAAATGGTTGTGCTGGAAGCGACAACTTAACACTGCTTAAAATTAAAACTCAAAATAGTGAGGAACCTTCTCAGTAAATAAAGGAAATTTTATAAATTGAAAGCCACTATGAAACTGAAAAAGGCATTCTGTGTCAAGACTATTCAGGAGGAGATGCTTAGGCACAATTGGCTCAAGTCTAGTGAAAGGCGAGTTGCACTAGGGTCACCATAGGCGGCCTGTCCACAATTGTTATATTTGGACAACGCTGTGCTACAACACAATTGCTTACCAGAAAAGTGTCTCTGTTAGTAATGTTAAGTTAATTTCTAAAACTTTGGAAATTTGCCAGACATAATTGTTTTAGTTCAATGTTAATTTTAGATAGCTTAGATTTGAAAGGACCTTCTGTAGAGTTACCTGGGTAGGGGCAGTACCTTAATGGAAATTGAAATACAATGGACTTATGGAGGTTAGAATTAGGCACCAAAAGAAGTAGTTGTGTAGATGGGAGGTTGATCAAAGGAGTTCTGCTGAACTTACATAGTTGAAATATTCTCTTTGTCCTGTTTTCATGTAGTGTAAATTGGTAATGTGTACCTTACTTTTGTGTATTTAGAGGTATGTTTTTAAGTTAATAGAGCATTTCTTCATAGATCATTTTGTGAAGATTAATTTGTGGAGTAAAAAATACCATGTAACATTCTGATTCTTCTGCTTTCTGGATTCGTTCACTTATTAATTTTTACTTTTCTTTATCCTTGTTTTCATTGACTTTCTCTTCTTAGAAAACAAGAAACTAACATTCAAAGAAAACTCTTTTCTCAAAAATGCCATGTTTATAAAAGGTACTAAGGAGGATACTAAGTTGTTGTTTTCCCATAAAAATATGGGAAAATATCCATTCCACAAATAAAAATCCAATATTGAAATTAATTTAGAAAATTGAAACAAAATCTTCTAAAAATTGAACAGAATACAATACAATTGAACAGAATACAACAGAACCCTATTATTAGAGAGACAATTTTAGTCTCTTATAGGTCAGAAATCTGATAAGAGGGAAATGCTAATTTATGTACAGTACATCTTTACCGTTCTTGGCTTGACATTTGTTAATAAGGTTTTCTGGCGTTAACACCAACTTCCTTTTTGGAGTCATCACAATTGAAATTATAAAAAATTTCTATATTGTGACACTGCCTTCCAAGCAAATAGATTATTATTTGCCAGACAATGAAAGCCAATTTCACCACATTTGTGGGAAAAAAATACATTTAAGATGATGTGTCATGTAATTTGTCAAGTATTGGGTAGCTTGCCCTGTTTCTGAGAGCGTGAATATAATCAGGACATTGGTATGAATGAGTTCTTGGCCGAGACCACATGCCTTAGTGTCTTCTGTACAATCAACAGAAAATGGGAGCAGGTTTTCACCTTTCACAGATGAAGAGTTATTTATGGAAGGGTATTTCTTCAGATGCAAATCTGTTCTTATGCAATATCTGAGAAGAGTGTTTGACTGTAAAATTTGATGTTTCAACTTTTGACTCTTACTGGAAGGGGGGTCTGATCCTCTAGAACCAATATTCTATTACAGGTTGGAAACTTCAACATGCGGGATGAAAATGCTCTTCATCTTGGACAGCTAAGTTGTATCTTATAAGTGGAATTTTTTTATAATGGGGTTCTACAGTATAATTTTATTGTGTTTCCAAGATGCTGCTACCGGGTTATACCCATTTGCAGTTTGAATAAATTTATTATTATTATTATTATTATTATTATTATTATTATTATTATTATTATTATTATTATTATTATTATTATTATTAAAGATCTTCTTTAGTATGTATTTTCTGTTTGTTCCTTAAAAATGTAAGTATTCCATCTGATAACTGATGCAGTTGGACTAATATAGAAAGAACACAGTAACTATTTAGAAGAATATGTGAACAAAACTCTAATATGAAATTACAGAGGAAAGTGTTGTTATCAATAACTTTTTCTAAATACTGTCAAAACAACTTACTTTATTGATTTATTTTCCACATATCTGGCAAACACTTTGTGCAAAATTGGAAATAAGTAAGTTGAAATTCCAAAAAACATGAATGAAAAAATTTGAATTATTAGTTCCAATTATCAAATTGCATTACCTTCTCATCAAAACAGAACCAATTGAATGATATTAGAATGAATGCTTTGTATTTTGTGGGTCATTGGATATTACACATTTACATAATATAAATTTAGAACATTTTATTTCCCCACATTTCTGTTTAAAAGAGAAATCATGTTAATTTCAGGAAGGCAGAAAACTCTGTAAGGTACTTGTCTACTTCAGAATAACGTTTTATGTAAAAAAAATTAGAAATGTTTATTTACATTGTTTGTTGTGCATTGAGATGTGTACTTTTCAATGCTCAAAACCGTTTGTTTCTAAGTTTGTTATTTTTTTGTATGTTTGTACTTTTCCAAATGCGTACCACATATGCCACGTTCTACAGTTGTTTGTAATTCATGTAGCTATGATTGCAAAAAATTAAAGAAAAATTAAGATTATTTCATGAGAAATTATAAAAATGCAATTTAAACTAATATCAAGTCCTTATACTGTCACAGCAAAAGCCGAATATCCTTTTGAACAAATTGTAGAGTTAGATTACTAGTGTTCACAGACCTCTTTAGAGCTAATGAGTTTTAACGTGGCTTTTCCCTGAGTTTCTTTTTCTCTTGATTAGCCTGACTCAAAACTTCATAACTTGTCTAATTTTAAAGATATCTTTATTCTATTATTTTAAATATAATTAAAGAAAGACAATTCTTGGGCCTCAATGTGAAATTGTTATAGAAAATACAAGTTAGCAATAATAAATTACTCTGTTAATTATTATTTTTGCCAGTGATTTTTAAAAGTTCTAATTCAAATCCCTGTAAAGTACATACAAGTACCTTGTGAAACATCAAATTTAGATTCCAGCAGTAAAGTGTACCTAATTCAACTAGTAATCATGATTAAAATTCAGATATATGCCTCAGATACAAATTTTAAAACTGATAGACGAGTACCTTAAATGATTTGTATGATATCTTATTCTGAATGTTAGTTCTTTGTTTATTTGAAGCATGTAAAATTGCAGAGAGTTTTCTTGTAGTGTATATAGATACCAGTGTGAATAGAGCACTTGTAACCTCTTGCACAGTGTTTTATAACTACTGTCATGTTTGAGTTTTCCAGCTTGCAGTACTGTATGACTTCTTTCATTGCATGAATAACATACCTGCATGTTTCAACAGTTTCGAATGTCTGTGCTGTTGGCGCGTGAGGAAGAAAATCACAAGGAGCAAACTAAATCTCCCTTATTAGTGAGACATGTGTCCCGTCCCGGCTCGCGTGATAAGAGTGCAGTCCTGCGGCCTCGAGACACACTCCGTCTTGTCAATGAAACCTCTACTCATGAAGATGAGGTAAACAAATCACTAAAACACATCTTGTTTTGGTATATTTAAATACTTGGCTGGCAGTGAACTGTGAATGAGGGCCTTTGCAATTGCAAATCTTGAAATATTGTGTGTATATTGGAAGTGCCGTTTGCTATGATTGTTTTTCTGTTGCACAATTTAAGTATATTAGATTCAGTTTCATTGATTCATTTATCCAATTATGTATCAAAAATGGAGACTGTAAATTGAGAATTTTGTTCATATTGAGAGGTGAATAATGTTTTCTTAATTTGAGATAATTGCAGCTAGGCTACTGCAATACCATTTTTAGAGTCAAACTAATAGAAAATGTACAGTGTTTCTCAATTACTCATATATATAATATAATTTTAATATTTATTAAATTTTGTGTGTATGTGTTTACATAGCTGTAATGTTCCAGAACTAGAGATGGACGATTGTTTCAAAATTAATTTATTTTATTCAAAGTAGTTAAATTATTGATAAAATGAATATTTGGTTCAAAAAATTATTTATGTTTTTCAAAATTTCAGTATCTTTTATACTACATTATATTCCTCCTGCATTTGTTCAGAAGGTAACTTTGTTATCTGTATTCGAGCAAAAGTATTAAATCATGTTTTGTAAAACACTTTCAATGTGAGGCAGTTTTCAGGGAGAAAGAAATTTCCTCTGATTTGTTGAGACTATATTGTTAACTTTGGGAAAGTGAAGTTGGATATTGTAATGAACGCCATTTCATTTACTAGTGTTGTCCTGACTTTTGTTATATGATGAAAACTATTTTTGTTACTTATTTTGCAAATATGTTCATTAGCACTAATGCTACACTCTGTTGCCAGTAGATTCAAACCTCCAAAAAACAATGTTCGAAACGTGAAATGTTTTGTTAAAAGGAAGTGGAAACAGTACTTTGCCAGAACTGAACAGTTGCATTCCATTTATTTTTTAATTTGAAATGCATCAAAACCTTCCATAATCATCATACAATATCTTATCCAGGTTGATAGAAAGATTTCAATGCCTTACAAAGGTCTTCAGTAATAGGATAATATTTCGAGAACACTCAAAATTATATTTTTTATGAATAATTCAAACTTCTGTTTCATATTCCTACAGGCAGCAGCCAATGAAATATAAATAGTTCAGTTGTGATATTTGTAAGGTATGGAATGCTTTTTCAATGGACAGGCTAACTAGACTACAGTTTATTTTTAGTGTATAAATATAAGGGGACTGCAAATATTTTGTGTACTTATTTACAGTACATCTGAGGCAGAAAAATCTAGTAATATCTGCAGTCATGATGTAGCTCAATTTGCCCATATCAACATTTAGTGAAATGATTACAAAACTTATCCAATAATAAAGAGAATATGAAAACAATAATTATGTGAAACATTAATAATGATAATAAGTATAAAAATAATCATTATATCCTAAATGAAAATACGACTGTTGCATGTGTTGTTACAAATGTCACTGCATCAAATTGGAAGTGCTACTGTCATAAAAAATGAAGATTAATATTCAAAAGAAATATTTAGTCTAAAGAAGAAGATAAGTGAAACTTGCCTTTAAATTCAAGTTGGTAAGTTCTGAGAAAACATTACGATGATCTGTAATCTGAATTAAAATAACATATTGCCTATTGTTTGTAGAGTTAATCAAAGTTGGTCTTGAATGTATAGATTGAATATAAAATAACAACTTCTGCTTACTAACGTATCAGTGAATTGACACTCCTATTGAATGAGACTTTTTTGAAAGGGTATTTCAGGCACACAGGTGTGAGGAATGTTCAAATGTAAATAAAGTGTGATATAAAATAGGATAAATGATGTAAAATTTATTAAAGATAAAATGTGTTCTGGAATGAAAAATTCTTTGAAGAAACTCTCCTAGCAGTCTGCAGTGCACATAATTGAAAATTGAGGCTTTTGAGGTGATAATATAGATTCACAGGCACTACAGTTATATATTTTTAGTTTTTTTCTCTTTCTTTTATGATAAATGTAATAATTCCAAAATCTAGAAATTAATTATTTTATGGAGGTAGTGTCAGCATTGTTATTTTGAATTTTTCGTGGCATCCCTTGAATCCGTTGTCATTATGTTATGAAACTTCAAGTTGAATATCTTCAAGAAGAATATTTGTGAAAATTTATTTGCTTTGGAAATTAATAATGATGATTATAATAATAATAATAATAATAATAATAATAATAACAACAATAACTTATTATTATTATTATTATTATGATGATGATGATGATGATGATGATAATGGTCTCTTTTTTGTCAATATCATTCTCGCTTTTTTGTGCGAAGTTCTTGGTGTTCATCTTCCTTCCCCAAATTTCAAAACACTTCCAATGTTTGCGTATTTCCTAATGTTTTAGCACAAGCAGTGTTGATCTCTAAATCAGCAACGAACATCGTTCTGATTTGCTTAGATCATCTAATTCAAATGATTTTCGTTTGCACTACTTATTTTGTTCCTGGTGTATTTTCGATTTCAAGCCTCACTTATTGTATACCCTTGTTTTTATGCAATGAAACACAAAAATATTCACTTGTGAATTTTTTTAGGATGAGAAAAATTATTAATGAACTGTGAAATTGCAGTGGTCAGAATATTTGTGTGCTCTTTCATAAGTAGATAAATATTTACCAAAAAGTGTCCTTTTGGAGCAAAAAGCTGGAATTCAAGGAATTTTGTAATAGTCTCATTTTGTGATACTTTCCCTGACAATTGTAATTTTTTTTTCCCTTAGACTCCAGATGAAGACAGTGAAGCTGAAAAGCTGTCACCCTTACTTGATGCTGCTACTAACACCAATCCAGTACCTCTTGAATCTGTTGTGGTGAGTGATCTAGCTGCAGATGAAGAAGAAGAAGAAGAAGAAGATGAAGAATTGGAACTGAAAGTAGAAGTTATATCTGAAGATGCTGCTGCAAGTACACATGGTAAGACTTCTTTATAGTCTTACCAAACTTTCATGCCCTTTCCCTGCTCTTTTCCCTCCCAAACTACGCTTCAGAACACAATTTGTAAACTTTGCTCAGCATAAATATACTGTTATGTATTATTAATTATTTATATTCCAAGCAATATTTTAATTTTTCGTAACTTATAAAAAATATAATGTATATAGTTTCACTTAGATGCCTCTGAAGATAAGCATGATGACCATTAATTAATATATTATCATAATACACTAGTTATGGTTATGTTCTAATACTTCAACTACTGTGAATTTGTATAAATTCAGTACATATTTATGTAACTGAAAATTGTAATTTAGGGTACTACTTCTTTTATGTAGCTTGTGGTACTAGAGCAAACTGGATTTTATTTTTGTTTTGTATTATTGTTTTCTTTTTTCTGTGGATATTGTGTTGTACCAATAAGAATTATAAGATAAGTTAATATTGTGCCGTTCATGTTTCATGTATGGAAAGAGAAGTTGAATTTGCTAATAAAAGTATATATTTTTTTATCCAAAGTAAATTATCATGATCAGTTTCCTTGAATATTTCCCATCCAGTGACAAGACTTTTATTGTCTCTTGACTTTCTCATATATAAAGTGTAGAGAAATATTGTTAATGCTGCATAAAATAGTGTAATTTTAGTGGAAACTTGTGTTGGGGATTCCTAATATTGAGGAAGTGTTCTTTTGAACAACATTAAAGCCTGACCTGTACAGGATTTTCTTCAAAATATATAATCCCCACTTTATCCTGCTAAACTTAAAGCTATTAAATATGAAATTAATTTTTTTAATTTTTAGGGTGATTTTTTAATTAGATGCCCCCCAAAAACTTTTGAAAATTTTCTTAAAAACATCTACAATTTGTTGTTGAAATTTTTGTTTGAATAAAGAACAGAACACATAAGAAGACTTTATAAATATGCAAAAGATGTAATTTTCACTTTTTAAAACTGTGAATTTTCTAATTTTGTTGAATGTTGTTGAGCATTTTGTTGAATCAACTGTGCCTTTCATTACTGAAGCTAGAGATTTTTTCCATAATGTATTCTTTTCTTCAGTGTTAGCTGTTTAAATAATTTAATGTACAAAATCAAAACATTAGTTGTGTTTTTGAAAATATTGGAAGTTTTCTGATATTGAATCAAATTGCAACAATTTTCCGAAAATTCAGAAACAAGATTTTCACAAAAATAGCTCTTTTCTTTAAACTTTTGTTTTAAACATGCGTTGAATTATATTGAACATCAATAAAAACTTCTGAATATTTTAAAAAAATATGTTAAATTTTTTTGAAATCTCTTGTGCTTTGGTAATATTTACATAAGAGATGCATTTCATGATTTAATGGATTCAGGAAAGTTTCAAATGTTCTCTAATGAAGTTTTCTATAATCCTAAAGGGTTTTGAGCATAGTGAATAAAAAATTATGCATTTTCAAAAACATTCAATTGAAATATTCTCAAAAATTTAAATATTGAATAAGGCTTTTTCATTATATTCTGAAAGCCTCTCTTCAGAGTATCGGAGTTTGAAATATGAACAAAACCTAGAAGAGTTGTTTTTTATCAGTCATAAAATACAGAAAATTGGTATTACAGTACCAATAATTAAATCAGTGTTAATTGGAGCATTCTCTAATTTTTGTGTTCTGAATAATGAGTGAAGTTTGAGGTAAATGTTTATTATGGGCACAGGAGCTTTTGTACTTCTCACTTTGCCAAACATAAGAGACTAGTGTCTTTAGGGAGAGCTCATTTAGTTTCAGTTTGTTAATGTCAGTATTACAGTATCAATATCAGTATTATAAATAAACAATTTTTCTCAATGAAATGCTCTCTAAATTTTGTGTTCTGAATTTTCTATGAATTTTAACACATTCAGGTCACTGCTTTGAACAATTCCAAGTATCAAGTTTACCCACAAGTAGAAGCTACTTAATGTATTTCCTAGTGTGAGTTTTGCATCATCTTTCTACTTTGTTTCAGCGTTTTTTCTCATGCAGTCTCCATAATAGATTATACTTGTGTACAACCCTATTTACAAAATGTAATTGCTAGAAGAGAAGAGTGGCATGGGAAGCATAGTGCATTGTTACCTGTGTTTCACTAGTGGTCTGCCAAATTGTTTCAGAGCATACCAGATGAAATATAAATGAGAAGAATAAGATACAAGATGTTAATTGTAATTATGAACCAAGCTGAAAGGCATTTTTGAGCTTTCTCTTGGTTTGTAACTGTAAAAACTGCCTCTTAAAATTTTTTCTAAGCAGAATCACAGATTTTTAATTCTTTTGTATTTTTAAATAAGGTACCTACAAAGAAAAGTTCTGTGTATGGCTTTAAAGCTAAAATTTGATTCTTCTAACATATTCCCAAAAAACTCTCCCCAACCATTCGCAACTTTGAATCAGTATAAAGTTAATAGTGATGAAAATTTCAGGACCTGTAGGTCAAGAATACCAAGAAAAGAGGTATGACCTGAATGTCTTAAGATAAATGTATATTATGGATGCGGGAGCTTAAATATTTAAAGTTTAAAATCTTTAGACCATTGTTACCATGAAAACTAATTCTACTGAATGTCATTCAGTCATACACAGTAAGTAGCCATAAGTAATCAGTTCTTGTAATGCATATAACTACTATATAAACCTTCCTTAACCCATTATTGTCCACACATCTGGAAGAGCACGTAAACTAATGCAAAATAATACCCTAATCTACACCCTTTTTTGATGTGACTACTGTGTACTGACACTCGGGCAAAGAAATTTGGGCCACTTAGTAGATAATTGCATTGAATAGAATCGTGGTCTTTAAATTATGCCACAGTGAATAATGGACTGAGGTTTGTTGTTCCACTAGACCATACAGTGGCAGATTGGCTTTGGGACATGGCTTGCCAGTCACTATTGTTTGTATTTTGCTTTATCCAGGGCTCTCATGTGTAGAAAAATACACCATTTTCATTCAAAGGACTATGTTCAGAGGTTACATAACATTTTCAAGCAGTTTGCAGAAGATAGTTCAAGTAATTTCAAGAAGAGATGATTAAAATATTAGTAGTGTGTTAATTGCATTATAGTTGTTATTAGTATTTCAGCTAAGTTGTTTCACCATTAGTTCCCATTATTTTAGTTATACTTCCCTTATTGTATTTGGGACTTTATAATACTCATTTAAGAGGATGGATGATTGTTTCTTTCTAATTATTTCCAACTGTTAATATGATGTACATGAATTTCACTGTTTTCCATGGTTTCTATTAATTGTTTTCTATGCTGCTTTATTTTTCATTTTAAGTAATATTCTAAACAAGTTTCAAATTAGCATAAAAATAATTAATTGATTGGAAAATGATACAAAAAGGGTAAAACTCACATCTTCATATCAATGACATTCATGTTTCAGGTCCTGAAAGCACTCTTCCTACCCATAACCTTTTTCATATGAGTTACAAGCATAAAGAGATAATATGTACTAAATCTGTTAGAGACTATTCTATGTTCCAAATAATTTACGAACCCATGATTTACATTTACTGATTAAAATATTATTAATTGCAACATAAACTTTAGGTGGCCAAAGCATAAAATTGTCCTCATTCTCTGAGGTTTCAGAAACCCAGTGGACTCATGAATATTCTTTCAACAATTGAACCATTCCAAAAGTCATTCATTATTTTGGTAAATAACGGGGGCATCTCAACTACTTTACAGTTTCACACTAATTTTTTAAATTCTTTTCATTCTTATCTTGATGACAAAAATATCTTAGTTAAAAGACAACTACTGTAAAGCTTCTCTCATGCATGAAGAGAGATTGTACCTTACCTCTTTAATTTGGAATTGTAATTCTTGCTGCAACTAACATTGTTCAAATTCATGTATCTATTGCTCAACAGTATGGTAACATGGCTCTATGTTTGTGAAGATTTTCTTAGAAATTAAATGTGAAATTGCAAAATTGAAAACTTGATCTACTATTCCACTCTTTTAAGGTACCCCTAATGAGCCAACAACTGGACTTGAGAATGATCCTGGGCTTGCTTCATCTGTGGCAGCTACTGGGGATGACTCAGATTACTACACTCCTGAAGATCCTGCAACAACAATTTTGAGCCCTCTACACACAGACAAGGTATTATCTGTACAGAAAATTATGTGTTTTTTATTTTTTTATGTAATTTAATATGTATGTAATTGTGTGTAATTTAATGTATTAGCTCTTTACTTACTTTTGTATTAGATTTCATCATTCTGTGGTTGAATAAAAAAAGGTTTTATTGGGTTGCGTTTTGTATGCTGATGTAGATAAGTATATAATGATTTCTATGGGTGGCAGGAGATAATGAAACAGACATACAGTGTTTTACATTTATGTACTGCTTTTCCTCAATGAAAAAATACAAGGAAACTGAACATGTCCCCACTTTGTAGACAGAAATATCGGAATTGTAAGATGTCGTGCCAAATTATCCTTATTGACATACAATCTGGTAGAATTATATTAACGATTCATTTTACCCCACTTTCATATTGATAATTTTTTAATACTAGTGGGGTAATGTTTTCATGTTTTAATCTGAACATTAAAAATTATTTCTTTGTTAAAATCAGTGTATATAATTCAAATTAACTAGCATATTTTAGTTTTTTGATGTGTTTTTTCAAGTAAAGTACTTAAATTATTTTTAGTTTGCTTGTATAGATTATTTGTTTCTGAATGTTATGAGTATTTGCACAAATTAGATGTTTTAAACTTCTTGCTCATTTTTGCATGTTTAAAGAAAATTTTAGGGTAGTTGCTTTTATTATGGTAACATTTAAAACTTATACGTGAGAGAGAAATAAATATTTTTGTAAAACTTTATTAGCAGGAAACTGTAGGGTACTGTACTTATCTTGTTTTTTGCAGATTAATGCAGTGTGTTTGGAATTGCTGTTGAAAATTTGAAAGGCAAAAATGTGTTTGATTTGCTTTCAGCTGAGTAGTGGATGCGTTTGAGATGCCAACTTTACCCCTCTTTTTCAAATGTGTATAATTCCTTTGAAATCTGGTCTTTGTAGTGATACCTAGTGAATGAACATTAAAAGCAAGCTGGCTTAATTGACTTCAACAATTGACTTTTAACACACAACTTGACTTAACTCTACTTAACTGCATGTGATTGACTTTGACAGTTGTGTGTGCTATTAAATTCTTCATCCCTGGTTTTTGTAATATTTCATACTGACTGATTAATAATAGAGAAGAGAGGATGTATTTGGGATGCATCCAATAGTGAGTAAAATAGTGATATTGAATACAGCTGAATTAAAAACTATTGGCTCTATTCATTCTATGACCATTGGTCTCGCTGACCAACTTTACCTGCTGTGGATAGATGATTCCAAAACAGAAGACTGTGCCATATTTCCTGTAGACCGGTGATTGCCACCTCAATATTCTGTCATAGACACCTGCAATTGTCCACTGCAGTTGATGTTCAAAATTAAATCATTGATGTTAACAATACATTGACCAAAATCTATCAATATTTTTAAACATATAACAAATTATAATTAAAATTTAACTGAAAACAAAGTTAAAAACATCTCTCCATGTGCAAAATATGAGGAAAGACAAAGGAAGTACAGAATATCAGGATCAAGTCTAGTGACAATTAATCTGCTTGATGAAGGAAGTACAAACAAATATTTCTGTGCTTTCAACACGTAAAGCAACAGGGCTACCATCACTTATTATTTCATATTTAACTACGACAAAATTGTGATTATCGTAATTTTTTAACCAAGAACAAAAATGTAAAAACTTTGAACACAAAACATTGACGTTCAAAAACCATCATCTTCAATACATTGATATTTAAAACTGGAGTAAGAGGCAGGGGAAATGAGAGGACTCTAAGAAAGCGTGCCGAGATCTGACATTGTCTGATAACAAATTCATGTCAATTGGCTAGGAGTCAATTCCAGATCCAACAGTGGAAGCCGAATGCACTTCCAAACAAATGCACAATTAAGAATGTACATCATAATTACCTTAATTAAGTTTTGAGAGTTGTTTGTTTGGAAAAGTGATAAATTAAGTTTTTGAAATTATAATTATTATTGAAATCGATACAATAAATTAAGACATGTTAAATAATGTAACTCAGTTTACATGAATACGTAAGACAATCCAATAATAATCTTACGGAATATTCGACAGAAACGCTAATAAGATGTATATAGTTTTCATTTGAAGAAAGTTAACAATAGATTTTTAGCAACCCAAATTTTTATTTGCAAGTGGGAAAGAAACTATAAAGCTTAGATGGTCTTTCAGAAGCAATGGCCCACTGTGCAGACTTTCTTTACCTAGAAATATAGACCTCCCACTTTGAGTGTCCTGTTCTCCAAGACTGTTCTTAGAGAAAGCCTGCTCTAATGTCATTCCTCCCTGGTTGGCAATCACTACTAAAGACCTTTGGCATCTCAAGCAAATCTGTTTACCATGATCTATTACATATCTATTGTGTTGCATTCTCTTCATCCTGCTGGGAAATAGGCTGTGCCAGGAATGCAGCACCCCGAACAATACAGAATGTGTATGCTATTCTAGGTTCAGTTGCTCTCCAAGCAGCCCCCTGACACATCCTCATCTGGCCCATGTGCTGACATAGTCCTGCCAAATGTCAGTTGTTGACTGGTGAGGAGGCTAAGATCTTTGCCATTTTGTGGCACACTGTCTGCCATGGTTTTGTTAGTAACAGATTGCACATTATTTTTTTACACACCATTTCAAGGCAAACCAAAGTGTTACTCACAAGAGTGTGGTTTTTTACAACATCTTTGAAAAATAATGCATGTGAAGGGAGGAATTTTACATTTTTTAATTTATGGTGTGTTGGATGTGTTGTGCTCCAGATTTTAAATCTGGACCATTGACAGTAGCTCTTAAAACTTGTCTAAATATTCGATAGCCTTCTAAGCATATGTGTAATAAAAAGGAGTAATGAGATTTTACTTGCAATTTATACCTTAAAGATTTCCTGTGGTAATTAATCTTTCAGCTATGTAGTTTTTTTTCCTTCTGCTGTTCTGGCAGTATGGACTTTTTTAAATATATGAAAATGTGACCTCAGAGGATTTTTATCCGCAGCGAGTATTGATGACGACCAAGGAAGGCTAGTTTTGCGTAGGAAGGCGTGACAACTCACTGGCAGTGGGCCACAGTGAGGCAATATGTATATATTATAAGCTAAAATAGGTTTGAGAGATGTACGCGTGGAAAAACTACAACTTCAGTATGTCAAAAACAAAAATGAGCCACCCATTAATGAAGTGTAGTTTGTAAACACATCTGAAAATATAATGTTTTTCTTGTTTTCCCACAGAAAAAAGATGCTTGTTTTCAAACAAATTTACTTCTCAAACCTGAAGGAATTCGATGGAATTTGACAAGATTGTCTGAAGCCTCTTCTTATTCTTCTTTTTAGATGTCTTCTCCTTGTCCATTGTTCTTCTGTGCTGGGCATCTCTATGTCCTCTTATTTTGCTTTTGAAGCCATGGCCCATTATAATCGCACAAAATGTCACAACGGCCCATCGCTCATATAACGCCTGAGAACCCTTTTCTTTCAATATTTCCCTTGCATTTGCAAAGGCCAGGGCTCCATTACATGGGAAACATAACAGCTCAGCTTGTCATCCTCATAATCGAGAGATAAGAGCTTCCACTCGCCTTTGGAGGTCAGGTGAGAAGTACTCTGTTCATACTGCTGGGCTGAAAACCTCTGGGAAAACTGTTTCCCCTTCGTAATTAAAAGGTTGAATGTTTATAACAATTGCGAACCACTTGGAATTGTGGTTTTAGCATACTTTAAAAAAAAAAAAAAAAAAAAGAAGAAATTTAAGTCAGTACATTGTTCAACATGGTTGTTGTTGTTGTTTTTTTAACTAATTTGTTATGAGACAAAACCAGATTCCGATTTAACGATGTAAATATTTCTTTTGATAAAAATGCTGGATTAATTCGGATAATGTTATCCCAATTGTGTGTGATGTACTAGCTGCTTTTGTAAATCTTGCCATCCTAATGAAAGCGGGTAAAAATTTAAATTTAAATCTTAACATAACAGTATCTAGTTTTCTCTGGAGTGGTATTAAGCTACTATTTGAAAAAGATTTTTTGAAGTGGTTGAAAATGGCTTGTTGGAAGCCTCTTGGTTTAGATTTTGTCTTTCATTATATTTCAAATAGAACGTAGTGCAAAATTGATGCATAATTAAAATAGTTTATGAAGTTCTGTGTCAGTAATTGCATTGTTGGAAAACAATGAAAATTACTGTTTGTGAGCTTGTCGATATAAATATAATTTCTATTTATAATTTGAAAACCTAAGTTTTACCTTTTACAATAGTGAAATTACAGTTTTTTAATATTTGTGTGTGAAAATTAGTTGAAAGGATTTTTTTGGCTCTGAAATAGCCTTCTTCTAAAATTGAAAAATCATTACTGACATGTGTAGATATCTCAGATCATTTTGTAAACAGTGGAAGATAGTAGCAAGCAGTTGGACACACTACCAGATTTCTTACTTGTTGGTAAATAGGATTATTATTATTATCATCATTATGAGGCATTTATAGTATAACTATGATGTTTTATGTCATATTTTTTAATATAAGAAATCAAATTAAACTTCTTAGTTATTACCTCTGAAAGAGAAATTTATTACTACTACTACTAGTACTGATTTCCAAGAAATCACTGCCACTGGTTTCAATTGAGTACCACAGAACTTTACTTTATTTCTCATGCCAGTTTGAGAAATATACCCAGGAGATAAGTATCATGGAAGTGTTCTTTGTTTCTGGTTCATCCTTTAGCTTCATTTTTAATAATGTCCCCTAACCCTTACCATAAAATGCTAATTAAATATTCAACTCCCGTTTTAAGAAACAAAATAAGGAAAATAAATGAAACAGTTGTCATTTTTGAGAGCAATTATGCTTATCCCGTTGAAATGCACTGTGAACCTTATGTCTCGAAGTGAAGTTTTTATATACATTTGACTTGCTTTTGTTCTTATGCATAGAAAACTGTGCCAGACATTAATGAACTGGTTATTCATCACTGCTTCTAGTGTTCTGAGCAACATATTATTACCTCAGTTGGCAAATAATTCCTTGAAACTTTTGTAATCACATGATGAAAACAATTGGATTAATTGGTGGTTTTTTATCTCATTTTGTTGAAAAGAATTGCAAATGATGAATTTAATTTCTAGAAGTCAGTGAAGTAATATTCAGCACAAAGCAAGTTTTGAAGAATTATGTATTTGCATGTGTATTTTGAAAGTTAAGCAATTTAGCATGTAAGTCAAATCATTATTAATATAAAACATGAAAATCAAGAGTGATATTGATTCATAAAATCAGTTCCCTATAGATTATTACAAAAGCATTGCATTAAAAGATTATCAAAATAATATATAATTATTAGCAAAATTCAGCACCTTTTATTGCTTATTAGGGTAATTCGTGTGGTTGATTGAGACAAAGCTTGGTGTTTGTTGGTGCATGACTTTTAAGGAGAAATCAACTTCAATGAAAAATGCTCTCTTAATTTCCCCTCACAGCTGTTGATCTTTCGTATTGTGTAAACCACTAAATGATGGGTAAAGAAATTTGAAAGGAAAAATAGGACTTTCATTGGGCATTTTCTTCAGTTACCAATCCTGAAGTTTTCTTTCCTATACTATCTACACCTCCCCCCTAGTCAATAAAAAAATGGCAGTTCCTTTCAAGAAAATGTTTCTCTCATTTTTAATCAAAATGCAACCACAACCAACATTAATGCCATATTTGTATGTATTAAAAAGAATTGCTGAATAACACGACTTAGTTTCAAGAAAGCAACAAATTTATATTCCACTCAGTAGAAGTAATGAACTATTCATTTGTGTTTTGGTTGCTAATGATAGAAATTGTCTCAAAAGTGCTCCCAGGGTGTTTTCAAATGGAGTAGTGAGCAGAAGATTGATTTCTTTACTGTGTCCACTACTTTAGAATTTTCTCCCATCCAAATTGGGAAATTGTCAAATATTCACTACTCTTGATGTAATTCTCATACCATCACTCAGTACGTTATTTTAGATTTACACATCACACAGCTGTTTTTTTGTTTGTTTTTTAAATAAAAGCCTAGTAGTTTTGTTTGCTTGATTGCGACACTATGCTGCTTACATATTTTAATGGCACTGGTGATATGATTAATAGAGGCTTGGAAACCTTGAAAGATAGAAAGAGAATTAAAAATGCAATTGCTCGTTTCATCTTAAACTGTAATGTTGAAAACGTGATGGAAAGAGAACCCTTCCTGATGGGGTTAGAAGAATCATATTTAGAACCTATTCTATGCTGTTATGCTGTTCTTTCTGAAGTGAAACGTTGTACTCTAATGCAACTAAAGGCATTTGGGATGGGTTTCTTGAATACAAACAAATTCATACACATTAATTTCTAAACACTACTGTAATGGATACTTCAAGATTTTTTTCTGTACACATTTTTGCTGCCATTGATAAAGTAATGATGTAATGCATTACAATATTTCAATTTTAATTGACATCGTAAAACATGCATAATTTGGGTTTCATTGATTTTTGTGATTTGGTTCATTAAACCTTTTGTTGAATGTACTATATACATTTATCCAAAATGCTGAGTTGTTGCACAAATTGTGTGTGAAACTCTACTCACTGAAATCGTAGTTTTCTTAGATTCATTCATGTTAAGTATCTTTAATTCTATATAGGGTGACAGTTGTGTTGAATGCTTCCATCCAAGTAATTTTCTGGCAATTATAGTTTTCCATTTTTTTTCCTTCTTGCATATCATCTTACTCACCAGTCTTAAGAAAAGGGAAATTTATTCTTGCTTCTGGCTTTTACTTTAGGTTGTGGAATGTTTTTTTCATAATATTAAATTTAATATTAGTGTGTTTAAAATATTTGTTGTGTGTGTACTTTTTTAATTTGCCATTACAGTGATCAGCCCAGTGACTGAGAACTGAGTCACTAATGCTGGTCATGTTGATTATTGAATTACAGCAATAGATTGACTTGTACCCTGGATAATGTGGGAAATACAATGGCATAAATCTATTTAAGGTACAACAGGGAATTAGCCAGTCGATGTTACAACAGAACTAAATACAGAATACCGTGAAAAAAAAATTTATGATGGAACTATCAAAGAAAAAAATTAAATGTAACACACAACCTAGTTTTTGACTTGTTTTGGAAATTGACAATTGATGATTAATTATTCCAGTTGACGTCTTTGTAAAATTTCACTTGTAGTATTTTGAAACTACTTGTTAACAAGTTTTTGTAATTGCTTTTTACTGTTTGGTTCTACACTCTTAATTATAAAGAGAGTGTCAAAAGTTGACTGTAAAATAAACTGCACTTTTAAAATTTAAGTGAAACACTTTGATTATAATACAATTGGAATAAAATATTTATCTGAAATATTGATTTATATGTGTTACTTTTTCCAATCAAAATTCAATGATAATAATTTCTGTAGTATGGTTTTAAAAACAATTCATGGACAGTATGAAATTTAATATTTGTTTCTTAAAATATTTTTGAATAAATCAAGCCTCATGAAACAATTTAGAAACATTTTTTGCATGGCAATTATCTAATCCCTGCTGTTCACCAAAGAAGACATATACTTAGATTTATTTACAGAGTCTGTTGATGTTTGATCAGCTGTTACGGTGTCATCCAATCGTGAGCTTGAACGTCAGTACTGTAGGTATTATCCAAGCTCCCGATTGAAGGACACCATAATAGCTAAATTATGTCGATAGACTCAATGTTTAAATCAAAGTACGTATGAAGTTTTTTAAAAGGACTTTTGATTCTTTTGGTTTCAGGAACGAACCCTTCCGCCTTCAGTAGACAGCACTCCTGGTCGCTGGCGGGAGGGTTTAACGATGGGTTCGTTGCCTGGCACGCCTCTGAGTGGAGCCAGCCATCTCTCTAACCGATCAAGTGGAGATAGCTACAGCAGCAGTAGCTCCACACGCCAGCTTTTGGCAGGTGGAGGTGGGCATCATGCACCAGCCGGTGCAGCCGTCACCGATGGTGATAAACAGCCACCACTATGAAGCCCAAGATTTCTCCAATAGTGTCCCTGTGACTATGAAATTGTTTGAAGGCTTGTGTATGATTCTGCTTTTTGCTGTTGAGAATAGAACCCATGACTGAGAACTCGGGTTCAAAAATTTCCATTAAATTTCTCATAGGGCAGCATGAATGTGGAAATGAGAAATGAAGAGAAAGTAGACATTCTTTCTTTCATTAGATAAACAATATTAGCTTATCTATGCATTTATAATTTTTGGAGACTGGTTCTTACAGATTTTATTAGCTTTATTTTTGTGTGGATCTGGCTTTTATAAGAGTCATGCCCTTGAATTTGGTTGGAGCTTGGTGCTACCTAGGATCTGTTATTTTTTATAGTGCTTTTATGTTTTATTTATACCATAAAGATCTGATATTTACTTTAAAACAGAACATTCAACATTGTTTTGATTAGGGATTAGAAACTTGTGAATATGGAATGGTTAGTCATGAGCGTGTATTGCTTATGGCATTGTTTTAATTTTTGAATTTGTTAGCAATATTTGCCTTAAATAAATACTGACAAAACTGATTTTCTTAAAATTGTGTAAGTGAAATTCATTTCATAAGTATTAACAGTGATATTTTAAAATGAAATGTTTACCCTTTCCCAGAGAAAGGGAAAAGAAATTAAAATTTCAGGTTCGAATGTGGGGAATAAAACTCAATTTCATTGCTTTACATTTTCAAGGAGCACTTTGTGTATAAAAAATTTATTACGTCTTAAACAAGAGTTTTCTTCTTTTTTTCCTTTATTGAATAACAATTTATTTACAATCTTTAGTAAAAAGTCAAATTAATTAGTCAACATCAGTGATAGAAAACCAAAAACTAAGTGTTGTATCATATAGTATAGAGAAGTATTCTTGATTTTCAGCATTCTTATGTGTTGTGAATTATGCTTATCTAGTTGACTGCCAAGCCCGTTTTCATAAACTATTTCACTGATACCAACAAAAATATAGCATCATCTTTGAAGAAATAAATCATTTTTAAATATCTAAGTCATTAATATGGACTTTCTTAATCTTTTCATTAATTTACCTTGTCTGTGACCGTATGGTCTCATGCTTATGACAAAAAGCTATCTGTGAGACCATATGGTCTTACACATTTAGGTAATAATTCCTAAAGCACAATACTTTCAACTGAAATATATTTTATTTGGTTGCAAGAAGAGTCAATGTGTGAATAATTTGATTTAAATATCTTCAATATTTCTTTATTAGGTTCTTACTGAATGAAACACTACATATTGACAATCAAACCAAGTGCAAAAAGTGTGTTATTAAATCAGATAATTTCTTCCTTGGACCTACCGCATTTCACTAATAATATCTTTTACTAAATTGATAAACCTTCACCATGATTGCTTGCTTGTAAGGAGCCACAAATGAGTAGTGGAACAATACTGAGATATAAATGTGAAATTTATGTGTATTGCGCGGCATGTATTGTGGCGGCGGCGATGGTGTAACGGTTAGCGTTTCAGACTGTTGTACTCAAGTTGGCGGGTTCAAACCCGATCGAAGCCGTGGATTTTTCAGGGCGAAAAAATCCTTCGTATGCCTTCCTTCAGAGGGGAAGTAAAGCCGGCTGTCCCATGTTAGTAGATTTACTTGCATGTAAAAGATCCTCAAGCCTAAATGATGCCTCTGAGCTAAATTCAAAAAATCGCCTGTCGCCCAAGAAATACCTCCTTTCTCTGCTAGTTGGTGAAAGGAGCGTAGCGAAATTTACGTGGTCAGACGGAAGAGCAGGCCTAATGGCCTGAGTCTCGCCACGTAAAATAAGGCATTTATTCAATTCAATTCAATTCAATTGCTGCAAAACTCATGCTTCAAAAGAGCAGGAAAGTAGATAAATGATTTATTGGTTGATTATATTTCAGGCGCATCAACTGCTCAGGTCATTAGTACCACAAGTGCATGTTTTCATTGCGGGAGATGGCAGTGATCTTTCTGGCTCACATGATCCTGCATTGACCTGCTTTGGTTTGCAGGAATTCTCCTCAACCAGGTATCTCCCCTCAGTGAGGCACTGCCCTAGCCGGGACTAGCTGTAAGCTCCCAACACGTCTTCCGACCAGTGTGATAGTGCAGTGCATGTGTGTTTAAGTAAGGGGTGAAGATAGGACAAGGAAGAGGAAGGAAAGGTCGTGGTACATGACCCATTCATAAGGTACTGCTCTGCCATTTGCCTGATGTTGATCAGAGAAACTACAGAAAACTAACAATCAGAGGAACTGGCAGCTAGAATTCTCCAGACAGCAGCTGAACTCGATCCAGCAGACAAGCTAGTGTCTAAAAACCTGTCACTGTCGGATCTCAAACCCTAGAACCTACCATTCAGAGGCACTGTAGTGACATCAGTTGAAATCCTGAGCCACTTTTCCAATTGAAATATTACAAGAACAATTATATTTATGATTAAATACAGTACAGTACAAACAACAAACTGTAAAGAGCAAGACCATATTGAAACCATACTAAGAATATAAAACGGGTGATTTGTTGCTTGTAGGAAATCTTGAACATATTTTCATCAAATAGAGCCATCTAATTTGTAACTGAAATTGTTTACAATTAAATAGAAGGATTTCATTTAAATGTTATTGTGAGACTGAATGGTCTCATGGGAAATTATTTTTAGTCAACCATGAGTCCATATGGTCTCACTTGTCAGTCAACATGTTAATTCACAGAGTATTTAAAAACATTATATTATACACTGTATTTCCACATTTTCAATGTTGACCTACTTTAGTGGCAAATATAGATAGATTAGATAGATCAGACAGAAAAGTTTCCCCTCAAATAATAAAAATCACTCTTCCAATCATTAAAGGAAATTTTATTTGAATTAATTTATTGTAATGCTAATCTCTTCAAGAATTATAATTTATTTATTTATTTATTTAGCAACAGGCTAAAAGCCCAATACAAAAGAATAAAAAGTATACAGTATAGAACAAAGGATTAAAAATGGTTATAATATACATAACATGTTGACATATAAAGGTGATAACGGTGAATATTTAATACAGTTCATACAAATATGCGGATCTTGCACGACGTTTGAATATACGAAGCGATGTTAGAGACAATGAAGGACAAGACGCATCATTGCCCATTCGTAGCAATCTAGACACAGGAGAATAAAATCCATACGATGTTCTATGAACTGGAACATTAAATAATCGATTCCTTCGGATATGCCGATTGGGTACATTAAAAACAAAAAATGCAGATAGTTCAGGACAGATAAACAGGCCGTTTACAACCTTGTATAAAATGCACGCATCGTTATAATTTCTAAATGATTTTAATGAACTCAAATTAGTTAAGGTTGCAATTTCGGAATAATCGAGAGTTCTAGCTGGATTTCGCAGTTTAGCTTTAAATGCTACGTATGAAAAAAATTTATGCTGTACTCTGTCCAAGCGTTTTATATGAGTTGCAAAGTGAGGAGACCAAATCGGGGAACAGTATAACAGGATTGGTTTAACTAAAGTGTTGTACAAAGTTACCAATGTTGATACCTCTTTGAAGTCGACACTATTTCTTTTCAAGAAGCCAAGCATTTTCATGCTCTTATTTACAACATAATCTATGTGCTGATTAAAGGTAGCCTTAGTATAATTATATATTAATTAATTATATAAATAATAAATAATATAATTAATATAATATAATTAATTAATAATATAATTAATTAAATTAATTATATAATTATATATTGGTAATATTATAATGATATTATCTTAAAGCTAATTAGTTTTACAGACTGCATTTATAACTTTAGGTTACATTTACATTACATTACAAGATTTACAAAGTTTATGAAAATATCATTTAATTTTGAGACTTCATTGTTGACTTCCTTGGGTGCATAAACTTAAAATTATGACAAAGTGTGCAGTACACAATTCCAAAAGATTTTATACGAAATAAAATTTAAATTATCATTGTACATTGAATATTGGCCTGGTAGATAAGGGAAAAATATTTATTATAATTACTTGGGAGAGGATTTTTATGCCCTAAAAAATCTTGAAATATGCTTATCAAAATATGTATTTATGACTTAAAAATTCTGAAATATGAACTTTAATATGCATTTATGACCTAAAATTATGAAATATGCTCTTTAATGTACAATTAAAATTAACAATATTTCATTTCCTAAATAAACCTTTCTTGATAAAATTCAGGAGAAGCATGCGTGGAATGAAAAGATATATTTTTGTGCAAACATAATATAACCTAGCTTATAATTTCTCAGGAGAAATAATTGAAGAAAATATGCACCTTAGTGAAATACATAGTATATCTTCTTTCATTTTTTCTGCTTGTTTTAAGATATGATATCAAGAGGAACCCTACATTTACACAAGTATTTTATCACTATAGAAAAGAAAAAACTCAAATTATGACAAGCTCTTTCGTATCAACGAATGCTCTCAAATAAATAGATTCTTTGAAACCATGAAACTTTTAGAGGTTAGTCTCTATTTTAACAAAATATACTTCTATAATTACACAAATATGCACCAATAGGAAAATTCAGCAAATAATCACTAACATGTTAATCTACATAGCATCCAATTCTAACCAAATATCAAGAAATGTTACTTAGATACGACCTGAGCAACAGACAAAAATATGCAAAATCATAGAAATCCACTCCCTAATTATTCCTAATATATTTAATATAATATTTATTCATTTTTTCTTTCAAAGTGAGAGTATTTATTCATTTTTTCTTTCAAATCTGTAAGATATACAGTTTATCTATAGAATCTTAGTATTAATTTTTATAAACATTGGGACTCTTCGCATATAACATGCAACCAAAAGTTTTGGAACCAAATGTAAAACGGGACTCATCACCGTCATGTCAGGCAATGTGTTTCCAGTCATCAACAGTCCAATGTCGGTGTTGGGCCCTGTGGCGAGGCGTAAAGCTTTGTGTCCTGCAGTCATCAAGGGTACATGAGTGGACCTTCGGCTCCGAAACCTCATATTGATAATATCTCGTTGAATGGTTCGCACGCTGACACTTGTTGATGGCCCAGCATTGAAATCTGCAGCAATTTGCGGAAGAGTTGCACTTATGTCACGTGTAATGACTCTTCTCAGTTGTCGTCGGTCCCGTTCTTTCACAATCTTTTTGCGGCCGCATTGATGCCGGAGGTTTGATTTTTTTACTGGATTCCCGATATTTACGGTACACTAGTGAAATGGTCGTACGGGAAAATCCAAATTTCATCACGATCTCGGAGATGCTATGTCCCATCTTTCTTGCGCCGACTCTAACACCACGTTCAAAATCACTTAAATTGTGGTAACCTCCCATTGTAGCAGCAGTTAACTGATCTAACTGTTTTTGAAGTAACGTGACATAGAAATTCACCGCTGCTAAATACGTGACCTTTTTCAGGATAACTGTGGAGTGTGGGACATTTTTTTTATCAAGCGTGTTATTTCACAGATGTTATCGCGTTGTATGATCGCGATGTTGATCTTGATCACGATGTTTGAAATTGATCTCAGCGTTTGGAACAGTTTGAGTTGGCTACCGTTGATTTCGATTCTTGGCAAAAACGGGGAATCCCCTCAGTCTTGAGTAAGATTTGAATTATCGAGATGGTGTTGGCTGACCTGGGAGGCCACGTACACACCGTACACACGAGAATTGGTAAATGCTGTCTGAATAATAAGCTGATGATAAGAGCCATATGACAGATACGGCCAGATATGACGAAGGACCGAATTTACGAAATCAGAGAACTTCGAGAAACTAGCTGAGAACCAGCTTCAGAACTGGGCTTACATTTTGTGGCATTCTTTCCGATGTTATAATTTCATTAATTTATATAGTTGTGTTGAATTTTGTTTTAGTGTGCACTGATTGGTATTGCTATTCTTACGCGATTCAAAAAGTTCATGAAAAATGGACAGCGTCGCTAAAATGCAGGAAAGTCTTGAGTGGTTAAAGCGTGGAATGGACCTAATATCGGAGACAACCCCGGAATTATTGCAGCAAATGGCAGAATCTGAGGTTTCCATTAATTTTATATTTTTGTGTTAACTAGAGCAAGATAGATGTTCATTTTGCATTTGACTCTTTGGGCTGACGTTTCGAAATTCTAGGGAAAAATATATTGTCCCCCCTTATACAATTGTGTATTAAAGACATTCTGACTGATATGAAAATTAAATTTTCTTAAGATTAGAGTTTCATTGTGGTTCATTAAGGAAACAGTAAAAATGGGTAAACAAAGTATAACTAGTCCATAAGTTTGTTTTTTAAGTGTTTCATTTATTAGTTACGTCAAAGTTTTGTTATGTCACTATTATACTATATTTTAATGATATTCCTGTTCTAAGATTGTTTGGTATGACTTGTGGTGAGACTTTTAGTTAGTAATGATTTAACCATAAAACTTTCCAATTTTGAATTGTTCCTTTTTTTACATGGAAAGGAAGGTTTCAATTTTTAAATGAATCATTGAACCAAATGGAATATAGTTGCCATTTTCTTTTTATCTTCATTGTGCCACTACTGGTTTGTTAATGGTATTGGGATATTGTTTCTAATTACAAAATTTATCACAAGACTTGTTAATCAAAAAATGAATTATTTTTCTGACCACTGCATATCATGGTTTAAATCAGACTTGCCTAGAAGTTCAACACTTATGTTTGCTGTCTAATTACCTCATATGGTACTTTGCTGGAAATAAGGTGGCCCACAATATTAAAATTCTTTAACTTCCTTTAGAACTACTTTTCAATCAAACGCTTGCATAAATTATTTTCTCTTCTACTATTTAATAAGATACATGTATTCCTGCTGTATATTTAATCGATGAATAACATTGATTACACACCCTGTGGATTCCAGTTCGGAATCCATGGCCTGTTGACGAATCACACTCCTAGAATTTTTGGAATCCATGGGCAGAATAGCATTCTCTTTGCAATTCGTGCTTCTTTAGAACTGCAATTGACAAAGGAATGATTTTGCGGTTTCATGCACATACATTGTTGTACTCATATTTCTTGTTACGTTTTGCATTGATCATTCAATAGAAAATTAATCTTGAAGCCAATGACAGTGACAATAAAATTTGTACTCCACCTGAAATTTAGGTAATATCGAATTTGACAACTCCACAATTATTGCCAGAAACATCAAAGAAGTATTATGAACAATCATAATCAACATTTATGGAATGGAGAAAAAGCAATAAGGTTAATTCTTTTAGTGAGAACATTTCCTTGGCTTTCAAATTCAAAACTTTCTCAACATTATAAACCCTCTAGTTTATTGAAGATTTACTCAATGTAAAGAAGAACAAGGTACATACCCAATGAAGTAAAACTAGAAGCTTACATTTAATTCTTATACTTGAGTTTCAAATAAAACAAAATCTGTTCAAAATCTATTCTGAATATTTCAGAGTCGTAGAGAAAGAATAGTCTTCTACTTGCGCATAATGGCTATTATGTACTTGCAGAAATTACGACACTCGCTTCTACATCACTTATGTCGTAAACATCAACTTGGAATAATAACAATCGTGTGCTTGTTGAAGAATATACTATTATTTTTACACAATCATTATACTTTTTGAATTTCATTCATGCTTCTAAAAATTGCAGTTGCAAAATTATGTATTTTAAAAAATTATTTTTTTTTTGTAACAAAATACTTCAGAATAATGTAAGAGAACATTCTGAGGCAATTTTTTGCAAACAACAGTTTCTTTAATTATTGGTATATTTTATAATCATAATTGTATTACTTTTCTAGATACTGCAGATGGCCTTAGATTTCATTCACAGACGATGTGAAAAATTTTTACATCATGCCATTATGTTTTCTTAAAAAATGTGAAATGTTCTTTTAAGATTCCAATGTAGAAATAGGAAATAACTTTATTCAAAAAGTGTAGCGAAGTTAATAACATTCGTATGTGATGTCAGGATGCACACCACTATTCACACATGAATTGAAATTAACCTAGAAGTATCATTGCATAAAGATTAACAGAATTTATTGTTCTATATTGTTTAAAATGAGATTTTTCAATGAGAAATCATGTCTCCTAGGAGACTAATTCCCAAGGTCTGCAGGTCCATGTATGTTAAAAATATTCCTGTTTATTGAGTAAATGTTTTACATGCAAAAATTAGTATCTATATTACATTGGAACACATTTACTCCATTCATATGAACTCAAATGAAACTTGGGATAATTGAAAACTATTTATTATTCTTTTAATTGAACTTTTTAGATTAGCACAAATATTCTTAATAAGCAACTTCATTTGTTTTCTGTACAAAAGTGTGACACACAAAAAATGGTATTACATGTTACAAATCAGACAAAACCATTTTAATCTTTGTTAAATAAATTTAATAAGATGTATTGCATATCCTAGAGAGATGATCCAGCATTGAATTGCTGACTTATCTCTTGCAAGACACTGCAGTTCTTTTTGTGGTAGAAATCTTCATTAATCAACTAGTCAACAATTAATCAACATAAATCAACTTCTTTAAGGGCTCAAGTGTTTTGGGAGCATGCATTTCACAAATTGCATTACTCCTGAAAGAAATCACTTCTACTCAACCCCATTCACATTAATCCATACAAATACATCAGAGTTGAACCTGTTAATCAGGAACTCATCAGTAAACACAACAGGTTGCCAAAGTCATAATTGCCAGAAAACATTTTCTAGTGATCAGAAATCTAATTCCACATCTTGTTATATGAAGAGTTTTATTGAGATCTTTTACTATACCCATTTTAGCCCGTTTCTGATGGTCAGGTTGCTAACTCAGTTACTTGGCAGTTGTACAATCACTTTTTAATAATATTTATTGAGTCACATATACAATTACAATCGTGTATGACGAGTCAATATGAGGAGTGAAGTTACATTACTGTTCAGGAGCAAACAAGTGGCCATCTCAGCATTTGCTAAAGGGACCAGGGAAACTGAACAAAACCTGATTGAGAATGATCCTGAACCTGAACAGAAAGTCTAATGGGATAAGAATTCTTATTTATTTATATTTTAAGGGAAATGTAATTTGAATACTCCTTTACACTGTAGAACATGTTGTTAAGCAGGAAAGATTTCAATTTACTTTAAAATGTATGAATTGTGTTTATGGCTTTAATATCATTGTCTAGTTTGTTGTAAAGTGTAATGCCCTCTATTAGGGTGCTTTTTTGATAAAGTGTAGTTTCAGAGTGGGGAACATGTAGGTTATCCTTTTGACAGGTGTTGTAGTTGTGTACATCGGAATTTAAAGAAAAAGTGTCTTTGTCTTCCATGAGAATTTTCTTTGAGAAGACCATTCAAATATATACACACATGGTGGAGGAAGAATCTTTAGTTTATTGAACAAGGGTTTGCAAGACTCCAGCTTATGAGTGCTGGTCATTGTATGCAATGTTCTTTTTTGGATAATAAATGTGCAAGTGCTTTGAGGTTGAAGTGATTGATTTCCCCAGAATATTATTCCATATTTTAGGTGTGAGTGCACATTTGCAAAATACATTGTTCGAAGTGTCTCGATGTTAGATCTTGACCTGAGGGTGTGTAGGGCATAGCAAGATTTGGTGAGCTTCTTGTTGAGATTTGAGATGTGAGCATTCCATTTTAGGTTTTCTTGAATTGTTAGACCGAGGAAGGTAGTTTCATGAGATATCATTACAGGGTTATTGTTTACGAGCAAATGCTGTGAGAGTTTTTCTTTAGATCAGGGATTCATGAAATTTAGAGAGACTGTCTTGCTAGTGTTTATGATGAGTTTGTTGTCTTGAAACCATTTTACTAGTGCTTGCAAAGTTTTGTGAGTTTCTTGTGCTAATGATTATTGTGTTTTTGCTTTGATGATTATGTTTGTGTCATCTGCAAACAAAATTATTTTGTTATTCCTTAAAGCCAAAGGCATGTCATTTATGTATATAAGGAATAGTATTGGCCCAAGGATGGATCCTTGCAGGACTCCACAATTTCTCATTTGACACCAGGAGTAGTATGAAGAGATTTTGTTTTCTTTAGTGTGCTGGAGGGCAACTATTTGGCTACAGTTTGATAAATATGATTTGATCCATTGGCCTGCAATGCCTCGAATCCCTAGCATTTCTAGTTTTCTTAAAAGTATGTGATGATCAATAATATCAAAGGCTTTTGACAAATCTAAGAAAAGGCCAATTAGAATTTCCTTCTGATTTAGTGCAACAAGTATGTCATTTAGTGTGTCTGTGGATCTATTACTCCTGAAGCCATATTTTGCATTTGTAAGGACATTTTTTGCATTGAGGAACTGTTTGAGTCTATCATTGAAAAGCCTTTCCTGAGTTTTTGAAAATTCTGATAACAGGGAGATAGGTCATAACTATAGTTCTGTAGTTCATTGGATCATAACTATTGCCCTTTTTAAACATTGGTTTAGTGTTTGCTGTTTTGAATATATCTGGGGATATGCCTGATTTTAGAGAGTAATTGCAGATGTGAGAGAGTGGTTGCACTATACATGGATCAAAAGGTCCTGTGATGGAGTTGTTTTCCACAATAGACCAAATTTAGGCACATTCAATTTCGTGAATGTATGGAGTTTACCTAAAAACCTAGATTTCATGCAACAAACCTCTGTGAGTGATCCTCTAGTAGAAAGATAATTGCATCAATGACTTCTTTAGAGGACAAATACCTTGACCTCATTGCATTTTTATCCATTATCCATTTTCTTTAAATCTGTGATTAAGTTGGTTAAACAAACAGAACACATGCTAATACACAAAACTAGTTTCTGCTGTTTCAAGGTTTCAGATGTTCTCAACAATTAAAAAGAAATATATGGTAATGGGACATAATTTAGTATGAGAAAGTACTTTTGTACTTTTGTGCCACTATTTTTAAAAATATTTTTTTTATTTCATGAATTTTATAATTGAATTAACTTAATGGCTACTTTAATTTGTGCATTTCTTCTTCTTCCTCGCGAATAGGCCACATAGGACCACGTGTACATACATCCTGCATTTACCGTGGCTCAGTCTCATATATCGCGGTAGCAGGTGTATGTGTCACCCAATTGGGGGGGGGGATCAGTATTTTCTACTGAATCCAATTTTTATCCCCCAGGGCTGTTAGCTCTGGGGGTATGAAAGATGAAATGATGATGATAATGAGGGGTGAAAGGACGACACACTCATACAAACACACACAAATACACCCATGCCCGAGGCGGGACTCGAACCCGCGATCTTCTGGTCCGAGACCACTCCGACACTACTGCCTTAGCGATCTCGGCCATCTGATCGGCTATTTGTGCATTTATAGGAGCATTGTTGTACTTATGATGAAATCGATTCAGAGGTTCAAATGTCATGTAAAATATCTTTTGCTGCATAAATGATTTTACAGGGACTAAATAGAGTATGAAAAATTAACATAATTATTTAACAGGATAACCAACAATGTAAATAATTTTTTACTTTGTATTATTTGAAAAGAGTGATTGTTTGTGTGACAACCATTGTAAGCAGCTTCTGGCTCAATGATTGTTAATTTTTTTTCAGAGTTACCTTTGTTCTACTGAACAAATTGTGAAATAGTCCCTTGCTTCCGAACACTAAATTTTCTTCCCCCAAAACAGCACAAAACATTTTGAGATTTTTCATCTTCTTTTTTAAATTATATTTTCTTACAAAATAAATAAATTTTGTAAACAAATTAGCACTCATATGTGTCCACTGAGGAAAACTAATATGCTTGATGAGAATTTTAAATGTTTTGGTATTAATTTTTCTAACTTAATTTTGAATTTTGTTTCCAAGATCACTGTGGCATCTCTACAGTCATTCATGGGAGAAACAAAACAACGTTTGGCAGCTCTCGAAGAAAGAGAAAAAGAAAGAGAGATCCGACTGGTAGCTTTGGAAACCGAACTTAAAAAAGCTCTTATTTCACTCTTTCCCAGAGTGGAATCTCTTCTCTGTCAGTTGGAAAGTAAGAAGAAGAAAATTGAGCTGTCAGACAACAGAGAAGTGCTTCAGGAGAAGAATTGTGTTGCAAGTACTAGCAAACAAGCACCTGAAACTAAGCCTTCTATCTCAATAGCTGAGGGTGTAAAAAAGAAACAAGATAAAACTAAAAAGAATAAGGTTTCTGCTCCATCTCCTATTCCTACTGCATCTCCTACCTCTTTAATAGATACAGCTGACAGTGTTGCAATGGAAAAGGATCTGGTCAATGCTACAAACAGTGGAAATTTGAATAAAATAAAGCAATTAATCGCTGTAGGAGCCAATGTCAATGCAAGAAGTCAGTCAGGAAAAACTGCTTTAAGTATTGCTGCTATTACTGGTCACCTTGAATGCATGCAAGAATTGATTAATGCTGGTGCTAATATATATGCAAAAAGTAAAGAAGGCTACAATACCCTTCATTTGGCTGCAATGTTTGGGAAGGAAACATCTCTTCCCATTCTACTTGCTTCAGGCATTGATGTAGATATAAAAGCTGACGATGGCATGACAGCTTTGGCTTTGTCATGTAAATATGGTCACAAAAATTTCATGTCAGAATTGTTAAAGTTTTCAGCAAATGTAGAAATGAAAGATAATAACGGAAGGACTCCTCTTCATCATGTTGTTATGTGTAATAATACTGAGTGTTTAACTGTTTTACTGGAGCAAGGACCTGACCTGAATTCACTTGATAATGATGACAGGACTCCTTTTTATTATGCTTTTCAATCAGACAATCTAGAACTGAGGAATATAATGCTTAGTGCTTTCTTGAATATGTAATAACATTCATGAAGGTCTTGGTTCAAGATATCCCTGTGCCACATTTCCAATAAAATTAACTTGCCATATCAGTTATTATATTTTGTAATTATTGTGATGCTGGAATAACAAAATGACTCAAAACTAATGACCAACTCAAAACTAAACTCAACTCAACATAACTCAAAACTAAATGAAGCACTACGAAAATATTTATTCTTTTCTGTGTAGCCTAAGACAGCAGAAAGAAACTTTATCTTTTTATTTTTCTGGATGAACTTGATGTTGCGTAATACTCTCTAGAACCAAACATATTAAAAATTAGAGAAGTAGAATTTCACAGTCTTGATTTGGTGACTAAATATGTTTGATGACTTAGTATGTTTCATTTAGAAAACGTTCAGTTGCAATGTATTTTTTCTTATAAAAATACTATTGTAATACACAATTGAATTCACTATCATTTGTTTAGATTCTTCTCTATGATTTTTTATGTGTATTGCTAATGGAGTAGATGCAAATGAAGTTAAACAATGCAATTGTGAAAAAAGAGAAGATGCAGTTGAATATAATTAACACTAGAATATTCGACATGTATTTTTGGTACATTGAGGTTTTTATGTGCTGTCATCCTCTCATTTGTAATCTTTGGAGTTGGGGCTTTGGTTACTGTTAACATGAGGGATAAATAATTCCACTATATTTTATAGATCTCGACCATACAAAATTTTGTAAATTTTTGAATTTATCTAGAACACCCAAACATGTCATTTTTGGCACATAGTCATTTTGAGTTAATAGAATATGAATGCTGCTTGTACCCAAACAGGATTTTGAGGAAAGCAGAAAATAAACAGAGATAATCACAATCAATTTCATTTGAACAAGAAAGCTCCTCTTCACAGTGCACATGATTCTTACTACTTATGAAGGTTATAGAAATAAATATGTTATTATTTTGCATATTATTTGCTTCCTAGAATGAAGATAGGAATAAATAAACAGCAAGTAGTTCCCAGTCTATTGTATTGTACAAAGAATCTTTATATAATAATGATTTCTCAAAGTGTAAGTGAATAATGAAAAGCTAGAAGTATTTTTGCTTTAATACAATGGAATCTCTACTTCCAAATAGAACACTGATTTTACTAAAACTTTTCAAGGGTGTTAAATGTGTACTTTGTCATACTTATAAATTTCTATATATTTTTCTCAGTTAGTAATCATACAATTCATAGGATCCTTCCCCATCAAAAATTATGAATTTTTTCATAAAAGTAAACTTCAATTAGTCTTATGCCATTCTGGACATGTTCAGGGGTTGTATGAGGCGAGGATAGTCTGGGCATTCCAGTGTTAATAATAAGGATAAAGTCTGAAATTCTCCATATTTCTTTCAAGTACCGTACTTATAGTTCAGTTGCTAATGTCTTGCAGATTACTAAATCAGTTTCACCCAAATGAGTTAGTTATCCTTTATTTATTTGTTTTTGTGGTATGTTTGTGAATAAATGAAAAAAAAAGTCTGTCCAAAAATATTTATTAACAAAAATGATATGTATTGTTGCTGGAAAAATGAACGAATAAATTAGTGATGTAAATAAAGTAATAAAAGAATGTTTCATTGAGATTAATGTACTCCCAAAGTAACTTGACACTTGCTACATTTCAATTCCTAATGCAAATTTTCTCTTTTGTATCAGTACAACTCTTTAAGTTGAATTCCTTATTTTTGTCTATGTTTATTTAGCAAGTGATGGAACTGTGTAATCTTAAAAGATCCTTGGGAAGTATTTGGAGAACAATGAAATTTTAATTACATTGTTATTTTAATTATCTTTCACTTATGCATGTAATATATAAATATCCAGAAGAATATTCCTTTATGCTTTACATCTAAATCAGATATGTATTTTTTTAAATATTTCTAATTAACATGTTAATGTTCAGAAAATCATATGAATAAATGATAATCATATTTAGGGTGTTATTGAAATTAAATAGTAATTGCTTTTCTGCTTGAGTTTATGTTGTTTGAAAGCATATTGTTCATTTTATTTCCAAATTATTTATTGAAGTAAATGATTTCTTGATTTATTTGGTTATCACCAATATATTTTGCTTCGGCTTGTTCTGATTTTTGCCTTTCCCTTCACTTCACATGGCAAAGTTGTCTTGGTGAGAACATTGTGTGATGAGTGGGTTTTTTATTTTATTTAATTCTATTTATTTCATATGAAATTTTTAAAAGCATTCTGCTGGATCATCATACTGAGTTAAGAGATGAAACTCTTTTGTTATCTACAAATATTTCTTTGTATCTCTTGGCGCAAGTGAGAGAATGCTGAGATAATTGCTAATTGTATGTTTTTGCTCTTCTGTCAAGGGGGTGAGATCATCTCGGGGATCTCGAAATCACCTCAGCCTTCACTGAAAAAATGTGTCATAACTCTAAATTACACAAAAACTACTATATTAAATAAAGTGTGTGCAAACAGTGATAGCGACGATGGTGTAACAGCGTGTCGGACTGTTTTTGCGAGTTCAAACCTGATCGGAGCCGTGGGTTAAAAAGAGTGACAAAAATCCTTCGTGTGCCTTCCTTTGGAGGGGAAGTAAAACAGTTGTCCCATCTTAGTAGATTTACTGCATGTAAAAGATCCTCCTGCGTAAATTACACCTCTGAGCTAAATTCAAATCGCCTGTTTCGTTGCCCGACCGATACTTCCTTTCTCTGCTAGTGGGTGAAAGGAGCGTAGCGTGGTCAGACGGATGAGCGGGCCTGATGTCTCGAGCCTCGCCGTGTTAAATACGGAATCAATTCTATTCAATTCACCGTTCGGGCCCGGCATGCATTTTGTGTATAGTATAGTCGTTTTATGACTGTTGTGTTTTCCATTTTCTTTCTTAGACCGTTAGTTTTATTTTATTTTTTCCAAGAGGCATTATCACTCGCTTCTTATCTTCATTTATTAAATTAATATTTAAGTCAGTTTCGCTTCTTCATTTATCATTAGGCCGATCCTATCATTTCCTTTTACAAGGTGGTCTCCCAGCCCTTTATTTTACTAGCCCTCTGGCTACATCGTCGAGCTACCAGAGGCCGATGTGTGCGTGCGCGCGTGCGTGCGTGCGTGCTGTGCGCGCATGTAGCCAACTACTCGTAGAATCTACGCTGTTGGCTCGAGTGGCTCATCATCGTGTGAGAGGTGGGTTCGAGGGGGAGTACCGAGAGTACCGCGTCTGCTCGCGCTCGCACGACACGGACGCACGATTCGCACACATAAAACATTTTTATTTCTGTAAATGTATTCAGTTCCTGATTTGCCCCTTTTTAACCCGAATTTGGAGAAGTAGCTCAGGAAATCATGTAGCAATCCTGATGAGTATTCAACATAAAATCAATTTCGTTTATAATTGTATCAATAGGTACTATTTCATTATCGTGGTATATCTTATTTATATGTTAGTAAAATATGTCATAAGTAAAAAAGAAAGTTTAATGGAAAAGAAACGTACTTGACGCCCCAACCACTTTTAGGCTGCTCAAGACTTTGCAAATCTGATAAGGCAACTCCATCGATCTTTTAACTGCCCTCCTCCCCATAAATTACGTAACGCTAATTTGGAATATTTTGAATACTCCCCTCCCTTCTAACGCACGCTTGAACTCCCCTCTAATAATTACATAACGCTTGCGACAAGACTCCCTTCACTAATTACGATAAGTAAAAATAAATTATTAAGTAGAAAGTACGTGTATTAATTGTATTTGTGTTATAGATTAAAAATTATGATTATAAAAGTGAGAGTTAGTTGGCGGTGCGGACTGAACAAAATAACAGAATTGTAGACAATTCTTAAATGAAAGAAGGACGTGTATGCAAGATAATTTCTGGCTAGATACGTACACGCCGCCGTCGTGAATAACGCACAGGCCCCGAGTCTACTCCGCCAACTGAACTGAATTCCATAATTTATAGATACGTTTTGAATATTTTCTTTGTAGAATAAAATATTTAATCATTGAAAATTATATATATTTCTAGTAACGATATATACAACATAACTTCTTTAATGTATTATATTTTTAATTTAGTTTGTTAAGTTTTAGTACAAAACTGAATAAAAGGAATTATTTCAGGAAATGTTGAAATATAAAAATTAATATCAACATAACGTGACATGAAACTATGACCTCCCCTACCCCTATGTAACGCTGCATCTTTAGCGTTACGTAATTTATGGACGATCCCATATCTCCTTGGTCATGTGGATGGTCAAGGAGGTTATAATATATTATAACCATGGTGGAAATATTTCCACCTTGAGTGTATACTATTTGTTCCGCATGCTTGTGTATGTTAACAGTATAACTGTTATACTGTGATGTTACTGTGCTCAGTGGAAAGCTCGGTGAAAAGTCTCTCCACAGAGGGCCGAGTCAGGGCTTCCCATTAAAAATCGTTTTTATGTTGGTAGCAAACAGATTGCTGAGAAAAAAGTGAAGGGGACAACCAGTGATCTCAACTATATAAACTATAGAGCTCACCAGGGGACAACACATTCAGTGTTCAGGGCTACCGAACTACGTGTTAATTCTCGCGACTAGCGTTAGTGCTGCGCTCGAACGGGCGGAATCCCAATTAAACTAAGTGGTGGTGGGGGACCGTACCATGGTGGGGGTAATATTTCCACTAATTAGATGCACAGTATTTTTTTTTATTTTTTTTTTTTGTACATTCCTTTTAGCGTAATTTACAATTAATTCTAGGATTCAGTAGGAAATGTAGGATATACTGGCATGGAAGTGACTCAGGATAACAAACAACTCAATAATGAAATGACATGACAGATTTATTAAAATTAAATAAGAAAAACAATGGTAAATTTTCTAGAAGATATATACAAATTCTCAAAGTATTACAATTTGATAAATATTGAGTTTGGAAATAATAGCAAAACATCATAAATTCACAACAATCATGTAGTTACTTCAATAAATCAACATAATATCTATTATGAAAATACTTGATCTCAAAGTGCCTCTGGAGAGAAATCTCTTTCATCAATCAATATTGAAGTGATTACAAATCCACTTGCTATTACGAACCACTGAGGGGAATGAAAACTGCTTCATATAAAAAATTTATAGTATTGATATTCCAATTATGTTTAACCGTATTGGGCTTCCAAGCATTGCAATGATATTACTTATGAAATTGCAATAAAATAACTAGTTGAACATGACAATATTGATTTCCAAAAATTAATAATATATCATTTAATTACTATCATCCAACAAACTTCACTGTCGATGACATTACAAGCAAGCAAAAAGGCAGCTCTCTATTTCATTGCTTAGCAATAGCAATAAATGTTACATATTAAGCCATGGTTTCAATACTATCTTTGAAATTCTTCTTTAATAAGAGTGCTTCACAAAACATTTTAATGGAAAAGCAATGTAAAATAAACAATTCTTTAAAAGAATTAAAAGTTTAATACACCATACAAATTTGAAAAATGAATAATCTTTTCATATGCACCATTACTTTTAGAATGTCAGAAGCTTGGTTGTATTACACAAAATGCAATAGATTAATATCTAAAACGATAAGAGTTTGGAATGAAAGTACCTTTTTAGTTTCGTAAATTAGTCTATTCTTCCTTTTCATATATATTTTCCACATTATTTTACACAAAATGATCTTATTAATTTATTTGATAATTTAAATGTCTAAAATTGAATGATTGTTGCACTAATAATTTCCAATTTTCATTGTTTATTGAATTGGAGTCCAAGAAACTAATAATGACATTTAAGTAAATTTTGAAAACATTTTTAAACTACTGTGTTCTTCTCTTCATTATTCCAACATTCCATTTCCTAGCAAATCTCAAAGAGAATGCCAAGTTGTAATTTGCTACCAGACAGTAAGTGGAGCTGAAGTAATTGTGCTTATCATTAAATGCAATTTATACAATATATTAATAAATTATAATTAAATGGCAGCAGTAATTAAATTATTAACAAAAGTTAATATTAAGTTATTACTGCAAGTGATAGGCCTCTCATTGTTTTGCATCCTACAAAAGGATGAAAAATAACATCCATTTTATGTGCAGTGTTTTAAAGTGCAACTACCACTAGAATGCAATCTTATATCCAGGGCTTGTGCTACCACTTCTATATCAAAACAATACACAAAAGAACAAAACAAATGAAACTAACGCACCACACAAATTTTGAAACAACAATAAATTGTTTCAGAAGGGGGAAATTTGTAAAGTTCGTCAGCAAATACATTAAAAATTACCCTGGAGCCTTTAAAAATGTATTTCTCAATACAAGCATTTTTCTCTTAAAATCACATAGAAACTAGCTATCTCAAGCAACAGAACACAACGAAGTAAAACCTAGTGTACTTGTATTTCTGTTGTAAATAATAATAATAATATTTATTGAGTCACATATACAATTATAATCGTGTATGACGAGTCAATATGATGCCTTGGGTGGAGAGAGCGAAGTTATATTACTGTTCAGGAGCAAACAAGGGACCATCTCAGCATTTGCTCAAAGGACCAGGGAAACTGAACAAAACCTGATCGAGATGGGGTCATTGGCCTAGAAATACAATACTTGTTACAGTTAGATTAAGATATTACACAGTAGATAAATTATCTGCTAATAATTAACATTAATAATAATAATTGCATTAACAATAATAATTACATTAGCAATAATAATTACATTAACAATAATAATAATTACATTAATAATACATATCAATTATGTTTGCAACTACATCAAATTTTACAATAGTAGTACATTCTATATTTATAACTTGAAATGGTGAGGAGGCAAGTTTTGACCAGTTTTTTTCTTCTTCTATTCTCCTTCTATTTCACAGGATCAGGATCATTTTCAGCTTGAAACAGTTCATATGAAACAAAGTCTAATGGAATAAGAAATTCTTATTTATTTATATTTTTTAAGGGAAATGTTGTAATTTGAAAATTCCTTTACACTGTAGAACATGTTGTTAAGCAGGAAAGCTTTCAATTTACTTTTAAATGTATGAATTGTGTTTATGTCTTTGATATCATTGCCTAGTTTGTTGTAAAGTGTAATGCCCTCTATTAGGGTACTTTTTTGATAAAATGTAGTTTCAGAGTGGGGAACATGTAGGTTATCCTTTTGACGGGTGTTGTAGTTATGTACATCAGAATTTAAAGTAAAAGTGTCTTTGTTTTCCATGAGAATTTTCTTTGTGAAGACCACTATTTCAAATATGTACATGCATGGTAGAGGAAGAATCCTTAGTTTATTAAACAAGGGTTTGCAAGACTCCAGCTTATGAGTGCTGGTCATTGTTCGCAGTATTCTTTTTTGGATAATAAATGTGCGAGTGCTTTCAGGGGCATTTCCCCAGAATATTATTCCATATTTTAGGTGTGAGTGCACATTTGCAAAATACATTGTTCGAAGTGTCTCAATGTTGGAGCTTGACCTGAGGGTGTATAGGGCATAGCAAGATTTGCTAAGCTTCTTGTTAAGATTTGATATGTGAGTGTTCCATTTTAGGTTTTCTTGAATTGTTAGTCCGAGGAAGGTAGTTTCATGAGATATTGTTACAGGGTTATTGTTTATGAGCAATTGCTGTGAGAGTTTGTCTTTACATTGAGGATTCATGAAATTTAGAGAGACTGTCTTGCTGGTGTTTATGATGAGTTTGTTGTCTTGAAACCATTTTACTAGTGCTTGCAAAGTTTTGTGAGTTTCTTTTTCTAATGATTGCTGTGTTTTTGCTTTGATGATGATGTTTGTGTCATCTGCAAACAAAATTATTTTGTTGTTCCTTAAAGCCAAAGGCATGTCATTTATGTATATAAGGAATAGTATTGGCCCAAGAATGGATCCTTGCGGGACTCCACAATTTATTATTTGAGGACAGGAGTAGTATGAGGAGATTTTGTTTTCTTTAGTGTGTAAATGTAACATGTCTGCATTTTTACAAAAATGATGCAACATTTCTCTGATAAAACCAGCATAAATACCATGGTGAACAAGTTATAACTAAAGAACAAATAAATTAGGCTCCAGGGTCAAACATATAAGAATCCCACCACTTTGTAAGCGAGACTGAGAGCTTGGGGTTGATGGTTCTGTCTGACGATCATGCACTTGCCATTTCCCAGATTGCATTGTGACTTCAGGCGAGGGAGAAGTGGTCCATTTCCCTGATGTACTGGATGCTACAATCTCTTCCTCACCTTCCGAGACAGGCACAGGCGGATCAGCAAGAGCTGTTGCACAGTGAGAATAAAAATTAATTTTTATTTTAAAAAAATATACAAAACATATATCTCACTTCAAATAAGGTTACCTGATATTTGTGGGACTGATGTAATGGATTCCATTGCCATGGTAGCCAATCTTGCAGAATCTCCTATAAAATAAATCAACATTTTAATATTATCTCAGTGAAAGAATTCAAACCAAATGTTGATGTGGTTCAAAAGCACGAATATGATTGGCAGCGATTTGGAGTACATCCAAAAGACTACAATTTTTTCATTTCGTAAACTGTGATTATCTGTATTTTTAAAAGGTTAAATGAAAATATACTCACGTAAACACGTAACTGCACCACATCGCAGTCTCCTTTTGGGGGCAACAGCATTGAAATCCTCAGCCCTGAAATGCGCACTGCATTTACACCTGTCTTGGATCCTTTCGCCATCTGGGATCTCTGCAAATTCCCTCCAGTTTTGCAGGACAAAGGGCCTTGTCTTTTCGGAAGGGAATCTGTGGAACGAGATTCCTTCCAATCGTTTTTCTAATAATTTAAAGGTTATGTGACATACGCAATAGGTAGACATCTGGAAACAAACACAAGACATCTTGCTCTACATTATATAATAAATTGACGAATTTTCGTATGTATTAGGCTTTAATAATTATTTAATAACATAAATAATGTAATAATAACACCGAAGTCTTACCTCTAAATAGCTTAATATCCAGGAAGAAAAATATTGATTTCAAAAAGTGTTCGCCGAGGTCACAGATCGTCAAGGACACAATCGGACACAAAAGCAAACACAGTAAAAGAAAGAAAGCATTTGTCCTTCAAAACATGTTTGTCCTCCGCGGACATCGATGTCTTCGTTAACACTCGTTTATTCTCGGTCGCATTCGTGTCATTCGAATTCTCTTTCTCTGTTTAATATTCGCTTTCTCTTTCTAACACTGCGACTGCAGGGCCCCCCGACGGGCGGAATCCCAACTAATCTTTACGGAGAACGCATGCCAGGCCCAGCCCTATGAAGCTAGGAGCCCCTGATTCGCACTCACAAATGTGTGGAGAACTAATTGTTGTTTGAATACTTTTGGAAGAAGTTCCATTTTTGTGTGCTTAGCAGAAGACATTATTTTGTGTACATGCCACAATAGTTTTGTTGTTAGTTTGTTTTCAATAAGAACAGAACAATAAATTTGTTATAAAAATGTTTTCGCCTTGCTTTTAGAAACGTTGCTAAACAAAACCAAAGCTACGGAGCTAAGTCACCGCTAATTTTGTGACCAATTTAAATAATTGTAAGGGTAAAGTATGGAGATTGAAGGAAATTCCGAAGAGGAGGTTGTCATTGGTAAATATGAGAAAGATTCGAACAGGGAAGTTTCAAAATTAAATAGCTCTGTTCAAAAGGAAAATGAAGAATCAGAAGCTACTCAAAAAGAGAATACCAATATAACTGAGAGGGAGAACTTAACAAATGATCATAGGGGAGATACAGATGAATGTAGTAAACAGAATTCTATGTCCAGTAAATGTAATGATGGTGAAACTGAAGATAAAAAAAGAAGTACTTCACAGAGGCAACGAAAACGTGTCATGGAAGAAATTGGCCCCGATGGGAAATGGGTTATAAGAACATTCACAGGTTATATTGTGACACTAGCCATACAGCCTGATAGAGACCGTCCTGATAATTTTGAAACGGAGAGAGCGGAAATGATGTGGAATGTAGCAACTGAAATAAATTTGAGTCGCCTTAAACACCAAATTCAAACAGGAGAATATCTTCCAGATAATGCTGAAGTTGATGTAGATCCCAACCCACTGAAAGCACCAAGTTCCAGATCTGCTTATTATTCTGAAAGACTAGAAACTGAAGAGCAAAGACAAGAAAATGTGACTAATCGACATGTCAAAAACATCACTACTTTAGAAAAAGAACTGGAATTTGTGGGGCTGATGTTAAATATTCGGGAAAGCTTCTCTGGAAAACATCAAATTGAAGAAGGCTTGAGTCTCTTAGATGAAGTTTCAAAATTGGATGTTACTCCTCTAATGTTAACCAAAAATCCCTTTACTATGAATACCATATATTGTTTGTGTAATTATGCAGGAATGATTGATCAATTAGATATGGATATTACCTCAAAAGTCAATAAAGTTCAATCGAAAGCAAGAGATTTATACAATAAATTTCAATCACTTTTCACAGTTCCTAGCAATGTTTCTTTTGAAAAGTATTTTCAAGATAAAATTGCTCTGACATGGAAAATGTTTAGATTTAACACTGATGTAGTGTATGAGTTGGTAAACGATCCCACATCAATGTTTTGATCACGTATGTTTATTTATTTTTAACTATACTTGTAATCTATTGTTATAATTTTATAACAATGATATACAATTATTTAATGTTTTATTATTCTTAACGATTGAATAATCAGTTAATTACTTATTACAAATGTTACCATTCTTTAATGTAGGGAATACATTCATCAGTTTTTTAGTAGTAGAATTAACTTTTTAAAATATGGCCATAAAAAAGTACTTGCCATGTTTGGTTAATAATTTTTAAAAGAAAAAAATGTAGAAACATGTGAAGGAAGGCATGTTGATTAATTATTCCTGAATGCAACGTCTTATCTTCTAACTAACTGTGTTACGAGGCTTTAAATGTTAAATTGAAATGAAAATTGTTTCAATGAGAAGAAATGTTATATCTATGAAATTTATCTATAGGTATATATCTTTATATAATTTCTTAAGTAATAATGAACACTAAAAAAGAATAGATAAAACAAATTTCTTACAATTTAATCATTAATATATTGTCCTATGTGCAAGTGTTTATGTATATTTTTATAAATAAAACTGTTCCTCTGTAAAAGTTATTTTCAATTTGTTTAGTTTTGAATTATATATACTATTATACTGTTACTGAAATGAAATCTATGAAATAAAAATGTAAGGTGAGTGATGCAAATATGGCCAGTAGTGGCTACGTTGTTAGCTGAAACTTTTTACCATAGAGTGTACTAGCATGCTTTCTGGGAGAGTGTAAGAAGTGCGTTAACCCCCTACCAGGCTTGTTGACTTGTACATTCACACTCTGGAGCCTTTATTGTCCTGAACGTGTAGAAGGCGCTCTGTCTTTAAAACTTCTTTTCAGATAAGTTTATCATTACTCTTAAAGAAGGATTTAATATTTTGACAATACACATTACCTTTAAGTGCATTTAATGAGCAATCTAAACAGATAAATGCTGTTTAATTGGCTCGATATTTTACCAATATGGGTGAGATTTTAAAACATGATTTTGCTCTCAATTTGGCCAAAGGTGATGGGCATATTACTAGTACTTATGGTCAAATTAATTTCACATGTTTGATACACTAATGTTTTTGTTTTATTTTCTAGAAAATGAATCCTGCAAAGAAAAAGGGTGTTTAGAGCCAAACCAATATAAAAATGAAGCTAGCCATCAGCTCTCATGTTTTTGTTTCAAGAAATGATTTATTTTCATCTCATAATCAAATGACATCCAAAACAATCCATCAACTAACAGACAAAATAGTAAAGTGGATCAGCCAGCAAAGGAAAATAATAAAAATTATCCTGACAAGAATAAACAAGTTTATAGCTGGTATTCTCATGTTTGCTGTGAGGAGGCAGACGTGTAGATTCTGTGTGTGTGAGAATAATGTACATGAAGAAAGTGTAGGACTAACTATCAAAGAGAAAGAAACTTCAATTTGTCCTCAATGTCAAACTGATTAAACTATTTTTCTTTGTAAATTTTCAAGCAATTACTGATGGTTTCAATCTTGTGAAATAAAGTCTCTTTGTAGAAAATGCTGTATTGTTATGACTAGCACAGCAATCCTTTCATTATTGAAATCATGTTAGGCAATATTTTTTTTAAATTAGACTGTAAGAGGGTAATTCATATTGTTTATTAGTATAGCTAGCCATAGTTCCATGCTCATGCTACAAAAAACCTGTTAATTTGGCAATGGCCATAAAACTTGCATTTGGGCACATTACCTACACATTGCAATATTTCTGTAAAACAAAATATTCCGGACATTTTCTTTCTTTTAATTTTTTTTTTTGTGAAATAGATATTTCAACTTGAAACAAAAGTGTTAAATTTCGTCATGATGCTGTTAATTTGGGAAAATGTTGAAATATATAAGCAGGAAAATTTGAGGTGCTTAATGTGGTCGTATTACCTTCGCATACCCATAAAGCATTACCACATACGCATAAAGAAATTAAAAATAGTTATTTTTGTTAATTTACCTTGGTATGGAGCCTATGATGACAATGAAATTCTGATTAGTGAAGGGAAAATAGTGAGTGGTATGGTTTAATTTAATATTTAAATTATTTAATATAAATGTGATATAATAATACATTTGTAGATTGAGCATTGTAAACATCTGGTAAATCTGAAGAGCAATTACGGAATAGTTCACAATGAGAATGGAAAATTTAATATTTTTTTTTCTGTATTGCTCATTAGGGTAAAGGTACAACGAAGGTATGGAAATAGTTAATTTGAATAGACAAAGTCGGATAGGAGGAAACTGTATGTATTATTATTTGTTGTTGAAATGATGATGAAATGATGTTATTATTATTTGTTGTTGAAACTGTATGTATTATTGTTTGTTTTTGTTAGTAATGTTTTGTGTAAATGTAAGTTTTGTTTTTGTGGCCAGGTCGCACTCAAAACTAATTTAAGCCAAATGTATGAAAGAAAAGGCCCTTAAGTACTGGAACACTAAATGGACTTCATTCTTCTATTTTATTAGTCTATTTATACTGAAAATTGTACATTTTGGTAGTTGAATTGTGTTTTTAGTCTTTTATGCTCTAAAAGATCTGGTTTACCTAAAAAAAAAGTGCAACCATATTTGAGAAAAATAGTTTAAAACAAAAAGAAAACATTTGTTGACAAATAAAAGTATAAAATCCCAAATTATATTGATTTCTGTAATTCCATGGACAATAAAATTTACAAGCAGGCTATGAAAGTAGACAAAAAGTCTTAGCATCCTGACTGGAAAAGTAAAATGGGAGAGACAAACTCCTCCTTTTTTTTATATTTCACCCAAGCAACAGAAAAATACTTTTTAAATCCCAAGGACATAACTCCCATTGATAATTAGTTTATTAGTTTTCAACTTTTAACTCAACAACAATCAAGATTTAATTACAATCAGATTATTCTACAAAAACAAGGTTTTTCTTTAAAAATATATGCACATAGAATTATTTGTGTGTGTATTCAAAAACAGTTTTGAGTCATTGCTCTAGGTTTAGTACATCCTCTCAGTGAAAACAATTATTGATATTTCGTTTCTGTTCTTAAATGAAAACTGTATTTTTCTTGTCATAAGCATAACAAAGAATATTTACGTTAAACCACAATTCTTAATGTGTGAAGATTTAATATATAAGAGATTAATTCTGAATCACATTATAAGTTTGCTTTGTTGTGACAAGCATACTTTACCATTGTCAAAATAAATTATCTTTATCTACGAACCTTCGTTCATTGATCTCCAACATTTCCAAAGAAAAAAATCTACTTAACTAATTACCTTTTATATCAATTAACACATTATTCACCAAATGTTCATTCAAAACAGTTATGTTAATTATTAATTGAGTTTAATCGAGAATTTCTGGTCTAGGCATTGTGCACAATGTGTTGACGTCCAAAATGGGTGATGCACTATTAGGTATGTACATGAGAGGTAAGGAAGCCACTTACCCTCCTGAAAATTTGGAAAGGTAGCCTTACTGACGTATGAAATATAACATTTAATTTTTGTAATCCCTGATTTTTTGCTTTTTTAACCACTTTTTTAATTTGGGGAATTATTGTATGTCATTTAGAGACGACACTTCCCAAACCATCGGGAATTATGTAAATGATTCAACATAAAATCAATTGTACAGTGAAAAACAGGGCTGGATTAACCCTGTGGAGGCCTCAGAGCGGGTTTCAAATGAGGGCCTTTGTATGACAATCATCATGCATGTTTAAGAGAGTGGCAAATCTGATTGAAATTAATGTAAATTATAACTAGTGGTGCTACAGAATAGCACAGACACTCCCATATTAGTTTGCTATTTCCTTTGGTTTTGACTAGCTACACGACCTTGCTACATACTCTTGCCAGCTGCCATCTATCACAGCCCAAAGTACACTTTTTTGAAATTTTCTTAATTTTTTGATTTTCTAATAGAACAGAAATATTATATTAAGAATACTATAGAACAGTAAAACCGCGTCTTCAATGGCAATTTTCTTTGAAAAATTGGAGCAGTTTTTAAGACAATGGTGCTTAATAGCTACAGTATTTTCGAAATTTGAAGCAATTTTCTTTGAAAAATTGGACCAGTTTTTAAGAAAATGGCGCTTAATAGCTACAGTATTTTCGAAATTTGAAGCACTTTTTTACAGAAAACTTTTGAGTTTTCGAAAAGTCATTCGAAGCACATTAACTGACTAATACAATAGTGTTTACAAATTGCTGGAAATGTGCATATTACCAGTGTGAGAGATATTTAAAAAATACATTGTGTAAACCCGAAATGAACTACACGTCATATTAAAAATTGCAATTAGCACTATTAGTTCGAATAGTTAGAAAAAACTTCGAGCCGTTTTTGAGAAAATAGCGTTTGAGGGTTTCTGAAAATGCGAAATTTGGAGCTAGTTTTAACACAAAACGGTTGAGTTTTTGAGAAGCTTTATGTGATTTCATTTAAAGTACATGTACTCAAGGACAATAATTGCTGCTAATGTAAATATTAACGACGTGAGAGACAAGTAAAAAAATTACATTTTTGTAATTTTTTGAAAACAACAAAAGAATAGAGCAATATGGATTTTATGTCACCTTAATGAGTGCATTTAGCGCAATACTTACCAAAAGTTTAAAGAAAAAATTGAAGAGGTTTTTGAGAATTTTTTTTTGTATTTTTTTTAATTGCACAAACTGCGTGCAAATTGCGCGAAAAATTTTCAAAAAAATGAACATGATTTTAATAAAAGAACAAATTATGGATAACAAATTTTATTTGAAGAAAAAATCTCTATTTTTAATTTTGTTGTAGGAAGACCCCCCCCAAAAAAACTCGAACTTTTAATTTTTTCGAAAATGGAGAGTTCACCGTGAAAATCGGACATATACCACATTTATTAGTGTATTTTACTCTATTCTTAGAACCAATTTAAAGAAAAAAATTAGGAGCCTGTCCTGAGAAAATTTTGAAAATGTCTCTGAGGCTTCATGTAAAGTACTCCCAAAAACTAATGAATGATTTTCAAAATCGCAGGAACACATTTGGAAAACATCCTATGTATAGTTTAGAAACTAGTGTTGTTCACATACACCTGACGGACAGACGGACGTTTTGAAAACAACAACAACAACAACTTTTCCGATATCGGGGGACCCCAAAACATGTATTTCCGTTGAAATCTCGGAATAATAACCTACGTATATTATTCCGTAGGTACGTACGAAAGTAAAAATAACTAGTTCGGCTTTTAAATCATACACATTATTCGCACTGGGGTTAAAGTCGTTATTGGCCTCTTCGTTCTTAGATATGTCATATCCTGAAATGGTAGCAATAGCATCGCCACACAAGCGTGAACGCGCGATGTACGGGACTTTTTGTGCGATTAAAAACCTGCACAACTGAAAGCTGTGGCTTATTCTCTATTCGAATTATTTTTTATATCTACTTACCAAGTACAATTACCACATTCAAAATTGCTAATTATTAATTAAAAACTTTTTGTAACAACCGTATCCACTTTATTTTAAGAGTTTCACCCGCAGTAAGCTTTGTATATACGTTTACAATAATATTCACAAAATCTTTAGAAAAAATCAATTTCTAATCCCGTATCGTGGCGAACGAAACATAATAGGCGAGAAAATGGCGAACGTCCTTGACGATCTGTGACCTCGGCGAACACTTTTTCAAATCAATTTTTTTGTAAGAGGTAAGACTTCGGTGTTATTATTAAATCATTAATGTTATTATTAAATTATTTATGTTATTAAATCATTATTAAAGCCTAATACATTCGAAAATTTGTCAATTTATTATATAATGTAGAGCAAAATGTCTTGTGTTGGTTTCCAGATGTCTACCTGTTGCGTATGTCACGTAACATTTAAATCGTTAGAAAAACGATTGGAAGGAATCTCTTTCCATAGATTCCCTTCCGAAAAGACAAGGCCCTTTGTCCTGCAAAAATGGAGGGAATTTGCAGGAATCCCAGATGGCGAAAGGATCCGTGACAGGCGAATATGCAGTGCGCATTTCAGAGCTGAGGATTTCATTGCTGTTGCCCCCAAAAGGAGACTGCGATGTGGTGCAGTTCCGTGTTTACGTGAGTATATTTTCATTTAACCTTTTAAAAATACAGTAATCACAGGTTACGAAATGAAAAAATTGTAGTCTTTTGGATATACTCCAAATCGCTGCCAATCATATTCGTGCTTTTGAACCACATCAACATTTGGTTTGAATTCTTTCACTGGGATAATATTAAAATGTTGATTTATTTTATAGGAGATTCTGCAAGATTGGCTACCATGGCAATGGAATCCATTACATCAGTCCCACAAATATCAGGTAACCTTATTTGAAGTGAGATATATGTTTTGTATATTTTTTTAAAATAAAAATTAATTTTTATTCTCACTGTGCAACAGCTCTTGCTGATCCGCCTGTGCCTGTCTCGGAAGGTGAGGAAGAGATTGTAGCATCCAGTACATCAGGGAAATGGGCTACTTCTCCCTCACCTGAAGTCACAACGCCATCTGGGAAATGGCAAGTGCGTGATCCTCAGACAGAACCATCAACCCCAAGCTCTCAGTCTCGCTTATAAAGTGGTGGGATTCTTAAATCCATTGGTGCAACTCGTGTGAAGAATCTCACCCCTCGTAAGCGTCTGATGTATTGTGACCTTCAGGAGCGCAAATCGAAAATCAAACATCTGCAAGAGCGTGTGAAGTTCCTTCAGAACAAAGTACTGTGTACGCGCAGGAGAACGAAGGAATGGAACAGCCTTGCAGATGAAATTGGGGAACATATTTCGCCCCTGTTTTATGGCCTCCTGAAGACTCAGCTCAGCAACAAATCAAAATCTCCTTTTGGTCATAGATGGTCTACAGAAGTGAAGGTAATTTGCTTAGCCCTTCGCAACCGTAGTCTTCAGGCATATAAACTCCTCAGGAAGTTCATGTTACTTCCTTCTCCTGATACTCTTCTCCAACTTTCCAATAAAATTCCTTTTCATGTTGGCCTCGATGATGTTTTGCTTCAGCATTTAGAGGATCAATTAAAATTTATGACTCCAAATTTAAAAATTTGTTCTCTCATTTTTGATGAAATGTCAATTCAGAAGAATTTAACCTTTAGTCCGTCCAGAAATTATATATTTGGCTATGAAGATATAGGTTCCCAACGTAGATGTCAGTACGCAGACCATGCTTTGGTTTTTATGGTTCGTGGTCTCATTGACAATTGGAAGCAACCTGTAGCATACTATTTGTCTCATGGTACAATTTCGACCACAGATTTAGAAAAGATAATTGTGGATGTCACAGGTGCTTTACAAAGAATTGGTTTTAATATTGGCCTTAAAAACCTGCAATTGGGATAGACCAATTTTAAAAATTAATAATTGTAAAATTGTTGTAATTGCTGATCCTCCTCATGTTCTCAAAGCAACAAGAAATGCTCTTTTAGACAACAAAATTATTTTTAAAACTGATAGTGGAGAAGTTAAAGAAACTAGCTGGCAATTTTTAGTGGACCTTTTTGAATTGGAAAAAAAATCATTTAATAAGAACATGGGGAATATCACAAATGAACATATTTATCCAAAAAGGAAAATGAAAGTGAAGTTCGCTGCTCAGGTTTTGAGTGTAACTGTTGCTAATGCACTATATAAATGCGGTGTGGAAGGGGCCAAGTATTTGGCTGAATTTATTAATGACATCACTCGTCTCTTTGATTCTTTTAACGGTTTGAAATTGGATGACACTCACTTTTATAGAAGACCACTGATTAACACATCTCAGCATTTATAATTTTGGCAGAGTATGAAAAGGAAACTGGATTCATGGCGGTTTGTTGATGCAGATGGCACGTCTACTCGCTCTAAGGTGAAGGAAGCATGGTGTCGAAATATCGACGCTGTTTCCTCATTGTGGAGAATGATCGGAGACTTGGGAGTGACATCGTTGGCAACTCGACGTCTCAACCAAGATCCACTTGAGAATCTCTTCGGTGTTGTGAGGCAGCGTGGTATTCGCAACAACAACCCTACGAGTCTGCAGTTTGATTCGGCTTTGAAATCATGTATTTTGAATGGGATGATTGGTGCCAATGGTAAATTTAACTGCGAGAAAGATGATGCAGATGTTTTATCTAATTTGCGTGAATTTGTGAGCAAGATTGGGAGTGTAGGAGCAACAGACACTCATGTCTGTGATGTTGTTGACAATTCACCTTTCTTGAAGGGGGAGAGGAAGTGAAGACAACATGTGCCTGGATCGCCACAATGCCTTCAGATCCCATAGATGATCCTCTAATAGCTGATGAGGCAACAAGCAAAACAAGTAAAATTCTCAACAAAATTCCCAATCTGAAGTCCTGCTATTCTTGTTTTGTGTCCTTTTTCTATTGCCACCATACTCCTCCCCGTGAGGGAAGTAATGTTGTGTGTGTATGTTCCAAACCAAAGGATATTGTTGTTAAATCATTCTGGGAGATATCTTTGAAAATTTTCAAATTTTTAGAAATCAAAGGGCATACACCAAAACTTCTTGAGGAACTTGAAAATTATTGTCAAAATTCAGATTTTCAATTTTTTGGCTGTAAAGAGCATTGCTCTGAGATCCAAAATTTAATAAAACTGTTGCTGAGCAAGTATGCGGTAAATGAGTTCTGTGCAAGAGTCACAACTTCTTTGAAAAGAAGTAGGTTTCAGTGAATTAGGTAGTTATCTTGTTATATTTAATAGTTTTAGTTTTAAGAACAGTTCATTTTGAAACCTACTTCTTTTAAATTAATTGCTTTACTAAGAATATGTTTTACCCTGGAGCCTAATTTATTTGTTCTTTAGTTATAACTTGTACACCATGGTATTTATGCTGGTTTTATCAGAGAAATGTTGCTTCATTTTTGTAAAAATGCATACACATGTTACATTTACAACAGAAATACAAGTACACTAGGTTTTACTTTGTTGTGTTCTGTTGCTTGAGATAGCTAGTTTCTATCAGATTTTAAGAGAAAAATGCTTGTATTGAGAAATACATATTTAAAGGCTCCAGGGTAATTTTTAATATATTTGCTGACGAACTTGACAAATTTCCCCCCTTCTGAAACAATTTAGTGTTGTTTGAAAATTTGTCTGGTGTGTTAGTTTCATTTGTTTTGTTCTTTTGTGTATTGTTTCGATATAGAAGTGGTAGCACAAGCCCTGGATATAAGGTTGCATTCTAGTGGTAGTTGCACTTTAAAACACTGCACATAAAATGGATGTTATTTTTCATCCTTTTGTAGGATGCAAAACAATGAGAGGCTTATCACTTTGCAGTAATAACTCAATATTAACTTTTGTTGATAATTTAATTACTGCTGCCATTTGATTATAATTTATTAATATATTGTATAAATTGCATTTAATGATAAGCACAATTACTTCAGCTCCACTTATTGTCTGGATGCAAATTACAACTTGGCATTCTCTTTGAGATTTGCTAGGAAATGGAATGTTGGAGTAATGAAGAGAAGAACACAGTAGTTGAAAAATGTTTTCAAAATTTAGTTCAATGTCATTATTAGTTTCTTGGACTCTGAGAGCTGCCTTTTTGCTTGCTTTTAATGTCATCGACAGTAAAGTTTGTCGGATGATAGTAATTAAATGATATATTATTAATTTTTGGAAATCATTATTGTCATGTTCAACTGGTTATTTTATTGCAATTTCATAAGTAATATCTTTGCAATGCTTGGAAGCACAATACAGTTAAACATAATTGGAATATCAATACTATAAATTTTTGATATCATGAAGCAGTTTTCATTCCCCTCAGTAGTTCGTAATAGCAAGTGGATTTGTAATCACTTCTATATTGATTGATGAAAGAGATTTCTCTCCAGAGGCACTTTGAGATCAAGTATTTTCATAATAGATATTATGTTGATTTATTGAAGTAACTACATGATTGTTGTGAATTTATGATGTTTTGCTATTATTTCCAAACTCAATATTTATCAAATTGTATTACTTGGAGAATTTGTATATATCTTCTAGAAAATTTACCATTGTTTTTTCGATTTAATTTTAATAAATCTGTCATTTCATTTCATTATTGAGTTGTTTGTTATCCTAAGTCACTTCTATGCCAGTATATCCTACATTTCCTACTGAATCCTAGAATTAATTGTAAATTACGCCAAAAGGAATGTACAAAAAAATACTGTGCATCTAATGAGAGCGTAGGCTTCCGCGGCCGGAGTCAGTACTTACTAGGCTGTCCGGGTGACGCCGCGTCCATGGCGAAGGTGCCGACGTTTCAAACATCCCTATAATTTTAATGCTGACCAGGGCATACGTCTACACGATGGCTGGAAACACCTATTCCACCAGGACGTCCGATCTCGACCGGACGCGGTCCCAGCTGTTCCGCTACGTCCGATTACGGACGGAGCGCCTCCTCTCACCCTGCGGAGAGCCCGCCCCTGATTGGCCGGTGCTCTCTCCGCATTGGCCGACCACCCGGCCAACCGGCACTCGGGTAGAGAAGAAACCAAGCCCCATATAAACTCGTGCGCAGTCCATCTCCGCGCAATACGCCCTGAGGAAGGTCGCAGAATGGCGACCGAAACGTCGGCACCTTCGCCATGGACGCGGCGTCACCCGGACAGCCTAGTAAGTACTGTGCATCTAATTGGTGGAAATATTACCCCCACCATGGTACGGTCCCCCACCACCACGTAGTTTAATTGGGATTCCGCCCGTTCGAGCGCAGCACTAACGCTAGTCGCGAAAATTAACACGTAGTTCGGGACCCCTGTTCAGTGTTGCTACCAACATAATTTTTGTTGCAAGCATTGAGGTGCCACTGTGGAGAGACCTGGGAGAGACTTTCCCGGCCTTTCCTGGCGCGTTGTATTATAGTATATCATTGATATCATTTATAAGCCGGTGTTAGCTGCTGGTTAGCTGTTTCCCTGAGCCACATGTTTACCTGCAGTAATACTCGCAGAATCAAACACAGCCCCGCGCCTACGGTGTCAAAATAACGTTGCCGAGTGCCGTGAAATTGAGGTATAATTCATTCATTTCCTAAATATTTAATTAAATAAAGATTGTTTAACGTAAGAAATCACAGGTGCCGTCATTACTATAACATGCATTGCTAAAAATGGAATGGAACGTTTTAACTAATGACAACTGGTAACATGAAAGGGAATAGCATGAGAAATAAAAGTCGTTCAAAAAATAAAAATAAAATGCCGTTATCTAAGGAACATGTTAGAAGAAATTATAGTTAATATGTTAATAGCTAACAAGTTATAGCAGCAACTGTGGGACATCCATTAACATTTGGTTGGAAACATTATTTACATTACTTTTATCACATGGGACACAATTAATGAGGGATTCGACGCTCAAAAAATGCAAATTTTATTCAAGTCAGGTAGGTTTTATTAATGCATTTTTTAAAACAAAATCATGGAATATGTACCTGCCTACGGACACCAGAGCATGTATAATTCAGTGGAAGCTTTTTTCACAGTAAATTTCAAAAGATGGTAGCTGCTCATCATGTGGTTATCTGGAAATTTCTTCAGTATATAAGAAACGGAACAACATGACATAGAAAGTATTGTTGTTCAAATGCAAGCAGGGCACCTATACATTAGGCCTCCAAAAAATAAAAATTAATTATTTCAAACCAAAGAAGAATAGAAAATATTGTGCAAAACTACTTATATAAGAAAACAAGAGATATGAAATGCGGTGAATAGCATACAATTTAAAAATAATTATAAGCAGAAGAAAGAAGGCAGCAAGAAGAACACAAATAAATAAGGTGGACATTTGGCATTTGGACCATTTTATAATACAATTTTTGGACAGTGAATAAATTGAAAATTTGTACTCTGGACACTTACTGCAATGGACATTTTTGTAGTTTGGACATTTATGCATGTGGGCATTTTATAGTGTGTTTTGGATTGGACATTTTAACTTCCAACCAAATTTATGTCTCTGTAATCAGTAATTAACACTCTGTTTGTTACTGAATAGAACCTAACGAATATCCAGTATATGAAAGTGTTTATAATAATTAAGTTAATGAGAGTAACATGAATTTTGAACTCTTATTTTAGTATTTTAAATTATTGTATTCTTTGAATCTAATTAATTGTTTCAATTTTTCAGGGTGAATTTAAGGATATTATATTGATTTTCAAGTGGTGGAGGATTAAGAATGAGCAACAGCCTTGAGAAATTTCAGGAGAGCTTGGCATTGATTCGGCAGGGAATGGATCTAATGGTAGAGGCTGCTTTGCCTCTACTGCAACAACAGGCAAAAACTGAGGTTTTGTTTAATTTTTGTTTGATATCTTGTGTTATGTATGTTAATGATATTTTAAGCAAAATTAAAACACTATTTCAAAACAATATTCTAGCACTATGTATATGTTTCTGGAAAAAAGCAAGGAAATGGATTACAGAGTACACAATTAAAGATTTTTTACAAATGATATATTCTTTGATTAATAAATTTATATCACATGATATAATTCATTTAAAAAGTAATATGTAATAGTTTGTCTTGTAATAACTGAGAATTTGTGTTTATTGGTTAGGTTACAGTGGCTTCATTTGAAATATTCATGGGAGATACAAAAAAGCGCTTGACTGCACTGGAGGAGAGGGAGAAGCAAAGAGATGCTCGGCTTTCAGTGTTGGAGACAAACCTTAGCAAAGCTCTTGTTTCACTCTTTCCCAGAGTGGAGTCTATTTTGACTAAGCTTGAAGGAAAGGATCTGAAAAATGAGCCTGTGTGTAGTAAAGATGTGTCGAAGAATAAGAATCCTGTTGCATCCACTAGCAAACAGATGCCAAAGTGTTCACAAACTTCTAGTAATAGCAATGAGGGGGAATCTAAGAAGAAACAAGATCAAACAGAAACAAGTAGTAAGTCTTCTCAATCTCCAATTACTGCAGTATCTCCTCCAACCCCCACAGCTTCTGAATCTGTTATCTTGGACAGAGATTTGATCAGTGCTACAAACTGTGGAAATTTGAGAAAAATACGAAGTCTGATTGCAGCAGGAGCTAATGTTAATACTAGAAGTCTGTTAGGAAAAAGTGCTGTGAGTATTGCAGCTCTAAATGGCCATCTTGAATGTATGCAAGAACTAATAAATTCTGGAGCTGACATACGTGCATCAGATACTGAAGGCTATAATGCAGTGCATTTGGCTGCATCGCGAGGAAAAGATGCAATTTTGCAATGTCTCCTATCTAGAGATGTTGATGTAAATATAAAAACAGATGGTGGTGAAACACCTTTGTTGTTGGCTTCTAAGAGTGGCCACAAAAAGTGTCTGTTAATACTTCTGGAACATTTTGCAGAGATTGATCCAAAGGATAGTGATGATAGAACTCCTCTCCATCATGCTGTGATTAATAATAATGTTGACTGTGCCGTTGTATTATTAGAGTGGGGTGCTGATTTATATAATCTTGATTTTGAGGGAAAATCACCCTTATTTTATGCTTTTCAGTCGCAGAATAGGGCAATGCATGATGCCATTCTTAGCATTACAGATGATGGTAATGATTGAGACTGTTTGCGTTATCTAGTGTGAATATTCTATTCAGTCTGTGTTGAACTAATAAATACAGTTACCATTTGTGCATCAGGAAAGTAATAAAATTCCTTGGAATATGTTTTTATTATTCAAAAATGTGAATTTATTCATTATTATGTTGGTATTTGAAGCTTGTATTATTATAGTATATGGGTGTAGTACTGCTTATTTGTGCTATTCAAGTTTGAAAGATGAACTGTCATAAAATCTGAGTGAATATTTAAAATGTCAATTTTTAGTTGTTTTACTTATAAATCTAGTTTTATGTAAGTTAAAATACTAGTTATGAAGTCGCAGCACAGTTTATTTTAGTATGTTTATACATATGTATTACACAGATTCTTATGTAAAGGCATAAATGTGAATACATGGATTTCACAATAATATTAACTAAAATGTTGTTTAAAATGAGAGTTTACTTGTTTAATTCATAAGTTTGGATTGAGTAGCATTAAATTAAAAAGTATGTAGGGAATGACATGAAAAAGAGAGATAATATTAGAAGTTTGGCCATTATATGTTTTATTTTTGTCCGCACTAATTAGATGAGTAGTTCATTCCAGAGAACAGTAAAGTCTGTTCTGAGGGGAATCAAACAAAGCTGTTAGATGATTGTCAAATGAGGAACAATTTAGCAAAAAAGGCTGACACCAAAGTTGCTATCAATGCAGGTATGAATGGCAAAACATTTATTTGCATTAATTATATGATATCTTATGGATTACACCTGAGAAATATACCTTTATAAACTGAATATATGCCAGACTTAACAGTCACATTCAACATTTCCTTAATCACATACTAAATCAATTTCTCAAAATAGTTCCCTTATATTAAGTAAAATGAGGTCTCCCGGAAAATTATTCTATTCATAGTTGCTAAAAACTGGCATGAAAGGCATGAAAAGTAAAATAGAAGTGCCTGTAGAACTTGATTCACTTACTGAAATGGATGCAAAGTGCTTTTTGTACTAGAAAAAGTGGCAGATTTAGAAAACAGCGGCTCTCAGTTCTTTGTTCTGTTAATTCCTTCTAAAATTTGTGTTTGTTTATATTTTGTTGTAAGATAATAAGTAGAGTGAACTTGATTGAAAAATAATTGTCTTGTCATATTTTATGTTATACCTGCAATAAACAGTGCAGTTCAAACAGTAGAAAATGGATAAAACAGCATTATACGTTTGAGGCATTGAGAGCAAAAATAGACTAATTTCATTTTGTCGTAAGAGCAACAGTTGCCTAACTGCAGTGATAACAATTGGCATTTAGGCCACTCTTGCTCTCAAGGCAGGTTGTAGGTACTCCATTTTTGCTGTCAATGACTTATTTATGTTCAGACAACAACAATTGATCAGACGATGTTTGCAACATGGTCACAAAGACAGTTAATAGTTACTGATTGCAAGCTAAGCATTGCTTGCGTATTTTGCCTTCTTGATAAAAAATATTGCTTTCAGATAATTTTTTTTTGAATAAAAAATTGACCCTTGAGTAAAAGCTTAATTAACATAAAGGTTAAATTCAATCCTGATTTCAAAAATAAAATCTATTAATCATGTAACCAGTTTTTCTGTTGTAGTTGCTTTGACAAGTGCGTTTTATAAAAAAGAGTCTCTGATCTAGTGGTGTATTTTAATATATTTTAGTCAGAAGTTTAAGGTCAAGTGATGTCATAAGTTTCTATAGAATATGGAAATAAAAGTTTGCAAGCTTACTGTGATAAACTGAAAATGAAATATTTTTATTTGTTATTCAGGTAAAATCCTCTAGTAATAATTGTTTTGTGGGATGTGATAAAACTGACATGCCTTTTATTCTTCTTTCAAAATGAAAGAGGAAATTTAAGACTTCAAATTAAATTTTACTGTTTTGAAATGATTTGTTAGATGTATGTTCTTTTGTAACAATAAATGAAGATAATTATATTTTTATAAATTGAAAGAATGTATTGCTGGCATTTCTTGGTCATTACCTAGATTTATTGCACCCTGTTGACCTTCCAATACTAAATTCATATAATTCCAAGTTCCTCTTCATACAAGTTCTTTTTGTATCCAAAGAACTTCAAAATTAGTTATTGGTATTATACTCTGATTAAAACATGAAGTCCTTTCAAGGTTGCGAGCTGGCAGGAAGGGGGGGTGCTCATCGAATTGTTAGCTTCATTATGACTTATATTTTCAGTATTGAAGCCCCCCGATTGGATGACAGTGTCTCCATCTCTTTTCAGCCCATGCCTTTGAAAAGACTTCATGTTTTAATCAAAGTATAGTACCAGGCTTTGAAAGAGAGAAATAAAAATGTCCAGAAACATTATTTGTTTATTAGGATGTTTCCTTTTGAAAACAATATTTTATGCAGTCATTTATCAGATAATAATGCATTGTATTATACACAATTAATATAATAAATATCAGAGATAAATTTCTTTTCATAGTCTGTACATGATGCATTACAGCCCCCTTTGAGTTTAGAGATTTTTACTTCACGTTAAAAGAAGGTAGGTTTATGATATTTATACTTTGTGAAATTGTTTTAATGTAATGAAATTTGTTTTTTATATTAGCATTTTTAATTATGTGTAATACGTTTAATTATGTGTGTATTAGGGTGAGCCTGCCAATGCAGAGCTACTTCTTCAAAACATCACCTTCACAATATATGTTTAAAACTAATGTGATCCAATTTGTGAAAATCTTCTATCATGTGATCATCCTGTATTAGGTAAAAGGAAACATCATAATAGCATTAATTTGGACAATCATAGAGTATCAACTGCACGATTTGGTACCCCAAAATAGAACTTTTATGTTGGATTAACCCAGAAGCTTGCTTTTTCTCTTTTTTGTCTTCTTCCTTCTTCACTTCCCTCTTCACTTTACTCCGCTGTCTTTTACACTATCCCTTTCTGCATCTAGTCTGTTTTCATCCTTTTCTTTTCCTTCATTCTTCTCCTCAGTTTCCCAGCTAGTATCATTGATACCCTTTATCTTTTCTCAGTGCTTGCAGTGCCAGCTTTGGGCATGGGCAGACCGGGCGATTGCCGGGGGCTCTGCAAGACCAGAGGCTGATGATGGGACTGATGGGAATAAAATTAGTTAAAAATTTGGAAAGAAATTAGAACTCAAAAAAATCGTTTTCGTAAATGTTCAGTAGTCTGATATTTCATAAAATTTGAAATTAATTTTTTACCTTTAATAGTTAATTATAGTCCTTACATATTCAGAAGGACTCTATGAAACGGAAAATGTCGGACAATCCTGAAACTTGATACAAAACAATTGAAAGCCTTTTAAGCCTTCATATATTATACAGATATTGGTCATGTATTTTCATTGAAGTTTAGGACTGTATATCCCAAATTGAAATAAAATAACTTGTAATTTTTTGATACAACTTTCACATTAAAAATTTTTTTTTAAGGGAGCGGGGTCTATGTTTCAGCATTGCCTTGAGCCCAAAATTGGGTAGCTCTAGCAGTGGTGGATCAAGCTGATCATTTTGGGGGGACCATTGTAGATTTTTTCTTAAATAATAAACATATTTGTTATTATACCTATTGAATATTATTTATGTACTTCAGATATGATACTATACAATATTATTATTTAAATAATTAGGTAATTCAAACAAATATTTAAATCAATTTTGCCAAATAAAGAAAGGTAATGAAAAACTCTGGGCTTTTTGGTGGGGGCCTTGGTCCCCATCCCCCTTCTGGATCCGTCGGTGAACTCTGACACTGTATGCTTGTATTAATGTCACATGATAATTGCTGGTAGGGTTATAATAATAATAATAATAATAATAATAATAATAATAATAATAATAATAATAATAATAATAATAATAATAATAATAATAATAATAATAATAATAATAATAATAATAATAATAATAATAATAATAATAATAATAATAATAATAATAATAATAATAATAATAATAATAATAATAATAATAATAATAATAATAATAATAATAATAATAATAATAATAATAATAATAATAATAATAATAATAATAATAATAATAATAATAATAATAATAATAATAATAATAATAATAATAATAATAATAATAATAATAATAATAATAATAATAATAATAATAATAATAATAATAATAATAATAATAATAATAATAATAATAATAATAATAATAATAATAATAATAATAATAATAATAATAATAATAATAATAATAATAATAATAATAATAATAATAATAATAATAATAATAATAATAATAATAATAATAATAATAATAATAATAATAATAATAATAATAATAATAATAATAATAATAATAATAATAATAATAATAATAATAATAATAATAATAATAATAATAATAATAATAATAATAATAATAATAATAATAATAATAATAATAATAATAATAATAATAATAATAATAATAATAATAATAATAATAATAATAATAATAATAATAATAATAATAATAATAATAATAATAATAATAATAATAATAATAATAATAATAATAATAATAATAATAATAATAATAATAATAATAATAATAATAATAATATTTATTGAGTCACATATACAATAACAATCGTGTATGACGAGTCAACATGTTACTAGATATTCTCTTAAAAGAGTACAAGTACTCTCTGAAAAGGTATACTCTTTTGAACTCTCTCATTTTTCAAAATAATATGCTTTTTTTTTTTTGTAGCTCCCATAAAGCATTTTAACTTCAATATAAAAGATAATACTTTCTTGAAAATTATTGCATTCATTTTCCAATTAAATATTTCTCAGTTCCTTATATTCAAACTTTGGTAACTAATTGTTGATGATTTGTTGTTTATCTTCACAAAGGTGCTACCAATTAAAAAACTTGATTGTTGGCAATTGGTGAAATTAGCTTGAACATGTATGCTTCCTATTCTAATATATTGATAACAGTGCCTCCTTTTCTAACTCATCTCTTTGCTAAATGTTAAGTACTTTAAAGTATTGTGAATCCTGAATTCAGAAATTCTACGTTACAAAGTTCTTCCAAAAATTACGAAATTTTGTTTTCTTAGGAAGTTGAAGGTAACACTACCTTTAGCCATTTTTTTGTTGTTATACAATCTATTGAGGAGTCAGATTACTTTAGACATATTGTATTGTGATTAATTTCTGTAATAAATTATACTATTTATTGGAAAACTAATACTTTAAAAAAAAAAAAATTTTTCTGAATGTTCGATAATTATTTGTATTGGTAATATAAAATTAATAAAATTTCAAATTTAGAAAACTTTACTCTGAAAATTTATACTGCATTACCAAAGAATTCTATCATAAAATCTAAAAGATTTTAAACATTTCTAACAATTTTATATCTTTATGTATGTGATATATTTATAATTAAATAAATAAGGGTCTATTCTTTTTTGTCAGTTGTGCTGGGAGTAAAGTCAGAGGTAAGGGTTTGCAAAAATATCAAATTGTATTTTGTACACCAATGCAAATTAGTTTTCTATGCCATGGGAGTGAACATGTCTAATTAACAAATGTTGCTAATATCACTTTGTTGGTACATTTATTCATCATTCAACTATTTTGGATAGAGTGGGGTCAAGTTTCTGGAGCTCAAGAAAACTTGTGCAGATTGTAATTATCTTCTACGCGCCAACTGTTCTTTGATGAAAATAAATCAAATTAAATCATAGTTCATAAATCATAGGAATTTTTTTAATGATTTGAAATATTGATCTTTTACCACTATCAGACCCTTTTATGACTCAATGAATCTTGGTAATTCTGGAGAACCCATTGAATATTTTATATATACAGGTATTTCTAAAAACTAAGTACAATACAGAAATCAGAATTAAATTCAGTAATACAATACAATGGTCAAACATGGAACAGAATATGCAAAGTTATTAGCAGTTTATATTGATGTAGATGCTTGTTAATGATATATATATATATATATATATATATATATATATATATATATATATATATATATATATATATATATATATATATATATATATATATATATATATATATATATAAATTCATTAAGGAGTTAATGAATATATAGTATAATGTCTTTTGCAAGCGTATTTTTTTAAATAGTTAAGTTTCACTGTGAGGGACATGCAGATTTCTTTTTTGTCTAGTATCATAGTTATAACATTATTCATAGGTCCACTAGTATATATCGAATATATAATTCAACATGTGGGTAATTCTTTTTTTTCAAAAACATTTTTCGTAAAGATTATAATTATATTTGTATCGGACCTCTTGCGTATTTGAGAAGAGGAGGGAAATTTGGCCAGAATGTATCTAAAAGTCAACTTCCGTTCAGTGATCCACAAGGCTTATACACACCAAGTATTTTATGACTTTCTTAAAAGTTAATCTATTTAAATTTATTTGAGTGAGAATTGTGGTACTTTATTTAAGTTTAAACAATACAGTTTAATCACATTACTCTACCTTGCACATGTACTAAAAATATTACATTTCGAATATTGTGTATTTGGTACTCCTGCATGCAGCTTCCGGGCTCGGATCTAAGCGGCTGAACTCCATCCCTGTTCGCTTCGCTGTATTTTGGCTGACGAGACTTAACGTGCCGGCTGAGAAGATATTCTGCTTTCTCTGTATTTTGTTGGTGAAAATAGTTTGGTAGCTTTTATTGGCGGTTCTAAAAGTTGAAGATGGGCCCTCCAGGTAAGATTAATAGAAAGTTTATTTATCAAACTGCAAAAACAAACATTACTCTTGTAAGCGTCTTTGCACACGTGTTCTGAAGCAGGTTATAACCGCGCTTAGGTTTTGATGAAAATTGCATATAAAGAATTCCCGATATAATTTAATGTCTCGAAGGCTAACTATATTCCCTAATACTAATTTTATAATGTTCTCTATGTCAGTTTTAAGAAGTATGCGGAATTACTCGTTTTAGAAATTACATGTGAAACAAATATTAATTGATACTGGAAATATTAACTCATTTGTGTTTTTTTCTTGAATTTCATTGTTTGACATTGAACTTGAACTAGTGTAATGAAATGTTTTAATATCATAAATTTATTACATGTCAATCAGAAGATATTTTGTTATTGTTATTTTATATTTTCTGGTGAGAAATATTTTGAGAATCTGAATTTCATATGGTCTATCAATAGTCTGATTTTCCAAAGTTTGTCTTTATTGGTAGGATTGCAATCATTTATGCAGTTAATGAACGGTAAATAAGTTCGTTTGTTCCTTCTCATGTTAATATGTACAATCTCATTGCGTCGCTCTTACTTTCCCAGTTACTCATTTTGAAGGCATTGTATTATAAGCAATAAGAAACAGAATATCTATCTAATTTCTACAATCTAATTTCATCTGCTAAAAGAATAGGATTTGGATAGTTCTTTCTTAGAGCGTGCTTATTATACTCAACAAGTATGTTGATTAGTTCATTATCTACAAATAATTCAATTCTCTAAAAGTACTATTGTAATAAAATTAACAAAAGCTTAACAATTTGTAAAATGTTTTTGAAAACTTATCATTTTGGTAATTATTAGATAAAAAGCATTGCACTTAATGAAATAAACAATTCTCAATAAGTTATTGAACCTGCTCTGGTTAGCATGTGCAGTAATATTTGATTAAAAAAAAACAAAAAAACAACAACAAAAAACAAACAAACAGTTCTATCATAATAATAATAATAATAATAAATTATTATTATTATTATTATTATTATTGCCGAAAATGTGTGAACATTACTAGCATTTCTTCAAAACATTGAAAATGAAATATGAATTGAAATTCTCAATAGAGCTTAGCAAAACCATAAATGTTACAGTGAATTTTCTATGAATAAAATTTCTTGCCAACAATGAGAAAGTAATTCATTGAATGAAAATTCTGATTATTAAGTCTTTTATATCAATGTTACTAAAGGTTTCATTAAAGCAACAGTTTTGAAGTTTCACTCACTCTTCATAATGTTTCGAACAAAACAAACAAACAAAAATCTCTTATAAAAGTTTTTCTTGTCTCTATGTATCAATGCAACTGCTCTAACAAATATCAACACATGAACATTAAGGAAAAGAGAGATGCATGGAACAAGTTTAAACTTGTCCATTTCAGCACGAATGAATTCAAACCACGATTTGTGTGGTTAGCATGCATTTATCCTACTAGGTACTAATCGGTAAATGTATAATACATTGAAATTTGAAATAAATATTTACAACTTGAATTCAGCAGAAATGGTGTATGTAGTTCAAATTCAATTTGAGCATTTTAGAAAATATTGGTGTGAATGTAGAGTACTTTAATATGAAAGTTGAAAATTACTTGTGAATGGAACACAGTATCAGTTTACTATTTATTCGCAACTAAAGGACCTGCCAATGCTTTGCAATTGCAGCGTATTACACATCACTAGCTATTGGTCTCATGATAATGTAATTGCACTTAACGCTCCGCTCTGCAAAAATTCTAATACTTTCTCACAAGCATAGGTTTGATCAATGTCGGGGTTAGGACATGGTTGTCAAATATCCTATGGTTAAATGTTCTCCCTCAAATTTAGGCAGGCGTTCGCTAAGACACTGTTGTGGAGAAATTTGATTTACTTGTCTGAGATTCAAGTAATAATTCTGGCTGATATTTCACAATCACAGGAGCAGAATCCTCGACTGTGTAGTGGTTTAAGTAGGGTTCAGGGTCACTTGACTCGTAATGAAATCATTTTTGCTGGCTGGAGGCTCACAGCAAAGTTGCTGTCCTGATATATAATGTTAACCAAGGATTACTCATATGTGTTCAAATAAATGGAGAATTACTGCAAGCGCTCAACACCCCCAAGGGGCTTGGAGATTCGTTGCGTGAATCCGCTCTAATCACTACTAATAAAAATAAAATAAAAACAAAGTGGAAATTTCAGCAAAATGGGGCGAGTAGTTTCTGCGACCATGTGAGACACACGTTTGCACATGCCCTCTTTATATATAGATATGGATTTGAAGTAAGATAACCTTTTGTCTTCCTTGCAGGATTTTCACCAGGTGGTCGTGGTGGCCGTGGAGGTAGTAGAGGTGGCTTCGGAGGAAGTAGAGGTGGTTTTGGAAGAAGTCCGGGAGGTAGAGGCGGCGGCGGCTTTGGAAGAAGTCCAGGAGGAAGAGGTGGAGGTGGACGAGGATTTGGTGGGAGAGGTGGTGGTGGCAGGGGAGGAGGCAGAGGCCGTGGAGGTGGTAAGTGAATGTAATAATTTTGTAAATAAAGGAAACTTCTAAACAAATAATTGATGCCCAATTGTGCCTTTTTGTTTTTAATTAGTAAAAAACTGTCATACATACTGGTCACAGGGAAGAGCCTTTTTTTTTAATATCACGTGTCATTAAAAAAATGGAGAAAAAAGCAGTTCGAATTTGTTCCCTAACAATTGTCAGTGATGATAATTCATTATGTAATGATTTTTGCAAAATAAGTTATTTGGAAAATGTTGTGAATGTTTTTAGGTGGCATGAGAGGTGGTAAGAAGGTCATCATTGAACCTCATAGGCATGAAGGAGTGTTTATTGCTCGGGGTAAAGAAGATGCATTAGTAACTATGAACATGGTACCTGGAGAAGCTGTTTATGGGGAAAAGAGGATACAAGTTGAAGTAAGTCGTAAATTTAATTTAATTTAGCTGGATTATTATTACAGATTATAATTACATGTTTTCCGAAGTTAACTCTGCCAAGTCAAATCAACAATATATTCACATTTCATAGCGATTAGTGCCTAAAAATGTTTACATTTTAGTGCATATATATTTACACATTTTACCTGGCAGTACCTATATTGACGTATTTTACTCACAAGTACATATATGTATGTATTGCTGAATATTTCCATTTTTTTTTGCAATTTTTTGTACAATTCTTTATTTGCCCTAAAAATTTTTTGATAAGGAATTGCCCATACAAACAATTCAGCATTGTGAAACCTTTTTCTGCAGCCTAGTCTCTAAAAGAACGCTATTACATTGTTTTAAAATGTGTCTGTTGATATATACAGATGGAATTAAGACAAAAAGGTGAGGTGTTGATGCAATCCATAGCTTCCTATGTGAGAGTTTTGAGTGCAGGTATCGTATAATACAAATTATTGATTAGGAAGGAAATTGGCCTGTGAAAATGATCAATCTTTCAGATCTTAATACTGTTTGCCAGGAACTACACAGTTGTTTATATATAATCTTTGGAGTGAAAATATAATATAAAATCATGATGTGGTACTGTATCTTTCAACCAAGAAAAGGGCAGGAAATAATTCATGGCAACTGGATTGAAACTTGTGGAGTGGTCGTAAGGCAGAGTGTGAATTCGGGTTAGCCAAAGGATGTGAACAGTCTTTGGGTAAAACCATCATTAAAGAAAGTGAAATTTGTGAGAGTTAATTGGTTCAATCTGAGCCAGTGTTGTTTTATTGCCTAATCCTAACATTAAACAGTGACATTGTGGAATCAATTTACATATTGAGGTCAGATTAATCTATTTTTTTAATTAAATATCCTGAAGAACAAAACCCCTCTGAGTCGTGGGACTTCTTAAGACAATTTTAACCATATTTTGTCTAATGAACTCCTGGGATATTCTGCATAGCTGAGCTGCAATAAGCACTCAAAAGTTAGTTTGAAAAATACTTTCTAGGCAAAAGTTTGCATTGCAGAAGCATATTAATGTTCCAGAAGATTATGATATTATGTACAAAATAAGCATATTAATGTTCCAGAAGATTATGATATTATGTACAAAGTAAGCATATTAATGTTCCAGAAGATTAAGATATTATGTACAAAAGAAATACATATTTTTTCAGAAAGGAAAATTAACACATAAATAAAAAGTGCCCAATTTACACAATTTGACTTTGTCGAATGCTCATCACAATTTGCCAATCAATATGGAAAATCAATACCTATTATGTGTTCTGCCATCACTGCTTTCAAGGCTTATGTGCTAAAGGATAAATTTTTTTTAATGAATTGGAAAAATACATTCTTATCCACCCAAACAATGTGGTTGATAAACCAGCCCTTAAGAAGGCCAAAATGTTGTAATGCTTGTGGATTAATGCAAATATTTATACTGTAATGTTTTTGTTTTAGGAAGGAGAGACTAAATTGGAATACAGAGTATGGAATCCATTCCGATCAAAACTTGCTGCTGCTATTTTGGGTGGAGTGGATAAGATTCATATGCCCCCAGGAACAAAAGTATTGTACCTTGGAGCAGCATCTGGTACTACAGTTTCTCATGTTTCGGATGTTGTTGGTCCCGTGAGTTTTATCACTTTACAATTATAGCTGCAATTTCAACAAAAGTTTCTAAATTTCAGACTGTACATTTAATTTTAATAGAAAAGTGCCCTCGTCTCCTGTTACTTGATTGCACATTCCCTCCAGAATTTAAGTCTGAGCTCCTTCTTTCACAGGAAGGTCTTGTGTATGCTGTTGAGTTTTCTCAACGATCTGGACGTGACTTAATCAATATGGCAAAAAAACGTACGAATGTAATTCCGATCATAGAGGATGCTCGTCATCCTCACAAATATCGAATGCTGGTTGGTATGGTTGACACAGTGTTTGCTGATGTTGCTCAGCCTGATCAAGCTCGAATTGTTTCTCTGAATGCACAACATTTTCTGAAGAATGGTGGACACTTTGTTATTTCTATTAAGGTGAATTTTCAGTAACATATTTTTGTAATGTGAAATATATAGTGCATAAGAGTGGTTTCAAGAGATATTCAGTTTTGAGGTTTTGACAAAAGTCCTTCATCTTTTAATAATTTTTGTTTTGTTTCAGGCTAGTTGTATAGATTCTACAGCTACTCCTGAAGCAGTGTTTGCATCAGAGGTCAAGAAATTACAAGCAGACAAGTTAAAACCTCAAGAACAGATCACATTAGAGCCTTATGAAAGAGACCATGCTGTTGTAGTGGGAGTTTTTAGGCCTCCACCCAAGGGTACAGGAAGTTAGTGTGATTTAAAGAAATTTTATTTTGTGAGTTCTGAGACATTTCATCATCAACATTAATTTTCAAGTCTAGTGAGCAGTTTTTATTTCTGCAGATTTGTATGTTGGGTTATGATCCAGTTTACATATACATAATCACATGTATGAAGTATTCTTGTGTTTATCAAGACGTATACAGAGAATTTTAATAAAACAAGTTATATACAATTATTGTTTTTAATAACCTTGAAGCAATTGTCTTCGTACTAGTGATGTCTTGTTCTGTGCTTTGATAAGATAGTTTGTGGATATTCAGCTATTCTGTGAAAACTGGAAAAAACTTTGAAATCTTGTGTAATACAAAGGACACAAAATGAACAGTGATATCACAGGGAAACAGGTCGCATCTAATATGTATTGGAAGGTGTCTTCACCTGAGTAGAACAAAGAACTGATGAATCCGGATATCCTTGCAGTGTACTGGATGATAACTAAATCATTGATTGCAACTTATCTAATAGTTGGATGTAATGCAGTTTTTTATCAGTTATGTAATTCCATTATCAAAGTACAGTAGAACCCCTATTTAACGTCACCTCAGGAGGGTCTAAAATTCTTACATTAATTGGGGGTTTGGGGGTATTCTTTGAAGAAATTAGATGGAATTAACCAGGAATTAGACTTAATTTTAAAAATGCTTTATTTTTATCATAAGGGTGGTCCATAAATTACATAACAAGAACGGGAGAGGGGGATAGTGTTACATAGGGGAAGGGCATCATGGTTTAGTGTTATGTAATGCTGATATTTATTTTCAATTTTTTCTGAAATAATTCCTTTTATTCAGTCTTGTACTAAAACCTTGAAATATTACCAATTAAAATTTAAAAATTTGAATAATCTAAAAGTTGATGTACATATTGTTTTAAGAAAATATTTTTTCATACATTTTTTATGAAAATTTATCATCCTAGACGGCGACATGTTTGCAGTGTATTTTCAGAAATTTTCTCGTCTAGGTATCCTTCAAAAATTATCCCCAATCTTATTGTAAAATGCAGTGCCCATCACCAATTCTGATTTCATCATTAATTTTAATATATAATACTAATAAAATTTATACAACTTGTTTCTAATGTGTAATTTATTTTTATTTATTGTAAATTGGGGGAGGGGAGGGTTTGTTGCGAGCATTGTATAATTATTTTGGAATGATTCAAGTGAGTGTAAGCAGATGCGTTAGGGGGAGGTGTTATTCCAAATACTGTAAATTTGCGTTTTGAAATTTATGGACAGTCCCATACATATTAAATCACAAGGTTAATAACAATAATAACAAGAACAAATACAAGTTCTATTTGCGAGTGTGAAATTTACAAGGTTGGGAGGCACTCCCGTACATCAGAATCTGATTGAGAGCAGCAAACTTGAGAATAACACTACCTTAATTCAGTTGGAATTGCAGCTGTTAATGTTTTGTACATTACATTTGGCAGTACATGACAGACGGTGTCGCATGACATTTGGCAACGGTTCCCAAAACGTTAAATAGGGGTTCTTTGGTAGTTTATGAACACCCCAAAATATTTTCATACGTCGTATAGAATCTTGGTATTTCTATTGATTCTGTAAACAAATGTTTATTATATTATAGATAATTTCAAATCCTAAATTAATATTTTCTATTTACATTTGTTTTAATGAGTTTTTTCCGATTTATTTAATGGAGAAGTGCAAACTATAATGGATTATCTGGAAATCTCTTTCAAGAATCACGGTCTGTTGATTTTAAAGCAGAGAAAAATGGTTTTTGTGCAGGTATAACAGGAAAATTGATAGGAAAAAAGTCAGCTCGGTGGGCAGCTGAATCTTTTAGATCATTTTGGAAAAATGTGAAGCTCCTAGGAAACGACTTTCAGGCTATATGAGCATCAACCTTCCATCAGCACCGTGGAGTCCATGCATATCCCAGCTCCTCTTTTTGGCTTTAATTACCTAGCTTGTTACAGAACCAAAGAATACAGCATAATTAACTAAGTTATCTTAAACTGTGCAATAAGCATTAACTGTTTGAGAAGTTTGCAAAAAAAAAAAAAAAAAAAAAAATTGGAGCCATTTATGAGAAAACTTTTGAGTGTTAATGAAAGTGTGGAATTTTGAAAGAGTTTTGAAGAAACTTTGACTATTGAAAGCACATGCACTTAAATATGTGAACAAATCACAACAAATGTAAATTTAACGATGTGAGAGATCAGTTAAAAAATTACATTTTTGTAATCTTGGAAAAAACAAAATAGAACATGGCATTTGTCAACTCGGAGAGTACATTTAGCACTCCCCATCAAGAGTTATAAGAAAATACTTGGAGCCGTTTTTGAGAAAATCTTTTGTAAATTATTGTTGCGCCCAATATTGTGCGAAAACTAAATTTTCAGTAGTTTCTGTTTCAGTTTCTGTAGTTGTAGGAAGACGAAAAAATGCATGCTTTTGAAATTTTCTAAAATTCATAGTTAACCGTGAAAATCGGACCTATGCCACCTTGAGTCTCACTCCATTCTTACAAGAAATTTAAAGAAAAAATTGTAGCTCTTTTTGAAAAAAATTTGAAAATGTCTAAGGGTTTCATGTAAAATACCCCTGAATCAAAATTTCCCCCCTCCCCCAAAAATCTCAAAGTTATAACAGCAGCCAGATCGACGCGGGTTTCTTCAATTTTGAAAAATTTCTGCCCGTGGTTTATGTGCTAGTAGTTCACGTGCGGACATTAAAAAACAACTTTCGGTATAACAAGTATGTGTATTTCCGTCTAAATCGCGAAATCGATTTCCCGTAGCGTTATACAACTACCTGTGCTACGTATATTACTTCGTGTATACGTTCGTATACGGGAAAGTAAAAAATAATTAGTTCATCGGATGTCGAAAATTAAAAATAAATCAATGTTACGTAACACTAAAGTAACGTCCTCTGCCCTAAATAACGCAGGGTAACGCTGCCTCAAATCTCACCCCCACTCTTCGGCGTTACGTAATTTGTGGGCGATCCCTAAGCGTAAGAAAATTCGGTTAAAGCGAACCTGAACCTCGTCTAGGTGAACGTAAGAAATACGACCTGGAAAAGAATATATCGGCTCAGTGCCGCAAATTCAAACACCGGGCAGCTTGAAAAAATATCAGCCGAAGATCATTATCGTAGAAGTCTTTCCTGAGATGCAAGTAGTGGACCTGGGATGAGGACCTTACTGATGGTCTTATGCCACTCAGTTTCTATGCGGAAACAAAGGCCGTGCCCTGTGGGGGCGGCGACGCGTGATTGCTTGCTTTAGTTTCAAGCTTGGTGTTATATTCCGTGGGTCAAGGCGCGTTGTCGCTACAGGAAGCGTGCGACTGATACAACCCCGCAGCCTGGGGACCCCCTTCCCCCCGCATCGCGCAGAAAAGCGACCAGTTTCATTAACCGCTTGCACCATCCTGCTACCGAAAGGATCTCGAATGTTATTAGGCGAGTAAAAGGGCCTTCAGAGAGTGAGACGGTGTTCCAACAGAAATTCTATTTCATTTTGACATCGGATATAGTGAACAAATGTTGGCCCTCAGAAGTTTACTACAACCGGAGTCGACTGTATCTGGGCGTAATAATTCGAAGCGACCTCTCCGAACTGATCACGTTAAGTGTACTTCACAGACGCTCATATCACTCTTCATTTTGTTAAGCACATATTCTCGGCCTCACCTTGCTTGTCTCATAGTCGAGAACAATCAGCACAGTGCCTTTCTGTCCGTCTCTAATGGAGAGAAGTGAAGTAGTTCAATGTTGCATGTCAAGTGAGAACGCCTGACTTCCAACCAACTATCCCGCCAACCTTGAGTGTTATGAGGGTTGCATAGAAACCAATTATAAGGGATTCCACGAAATATAAGAAATTAATTTGCAAGCTACAAAGCAACACATGTTTTAGAATGTTCAATCGTTTGAGGTAAGCTTAACTTCCGATAAAAATATCCATTTTCGAATAATTTGTTGGTCCTTCATGCGCATCCTACCTTCAATTTAGATTTTTCTGCACATGCATGTAAAAAGGTGAGTTAACTAAAATTGAAAAGACAACGAAGGGCATACTGATTTTGCGATTCTCTCACGCAAGTGTTTATTGATTACATTACAGCAATAGAATATTGTGATTCCGAAGCTTTGTGTCTAGACGGTAGTGGGTTTTTAACTTTAGTTAAAACGCTATGTCGAATGCTATCACTGGAGGAGAAATCTCGCGGCCGACTGCTCCAATCGGTAGTTTCTTCGATTGATAGAAGGCGAATGGCGGATCACCTTAAAAACAGTCACGGGCTGCGCGCGATATTTCCTTCCGTACCCTTATCTCTTCTCCTCTCTCTCTCCCTCTCTCTCTTTCTCTCTCTCTTTCTCTCTCTCTTTTTCTCTCGCTCACACGCACGTGTCACAAGCTTCGAGCTTGTCCCGGTTTGGATGGTTTTCCGCTTGGGAAATACTACAACCTGACGTGTACGTCGACGCAAGAGCTCACATTCCAGTGAGAAAGAACACTACCACATCCAGGGATATAACGTGCAGCACACTTACGACTCTAATGAACATTGAAGTGACCGATTTTGCCGACGCGTAGCGGACGGTGGCGAGGGCGGGGTTTGACGTGATGTCGCGGAGTTTATGAAGGCGTGGCGTGACGTGACGTGACGTGATGTGACGGAGTTTGCCGACATGTGGCGACGATTGGCGTGGCGGAGTTTGGCGAGGCGTGGCAGGTGTAGTCGAGGAGTGACAGAGTGGCAGTGGGTGGCGAGGTGTGGCGGAGTTTGGCGAGGTGTGCCGTGGCGTGGGGTGGCGAAGTGGAGATTGGCGAAGCGACACGCACATCTCCCCCAAAACCCGAAAAGTACGCTTATGAAATAGTGCAGGTCCAACTGTCGATGAAATCTCTGTATTTTCGAGAATTGCAAGACATTAATGTCACAACACCATAGTATGGATGTTAGTTTTTTCCTTAATGAAATCTGTCCTAAAAATTCAATTTTGAAATGAAGTCGTAAAACTTTTTGAATTTATTTTTGCTCGTATTAAAGGCATTTTTCCCAAAAATCTCCACATATATTTTTAAAATTTCTCCTTCGGATAGAGCCAAAAACGCTTAAAATGATTTAAGTCTTATTTTCGTTGTACTCTGAGTTTTTGAAAATTGAACAAGTTACAAATAATGGGAAGAAGTATCTGCTGTTGTAGATGCACTAGTTTTTTTTCCAAATTTTGTGTTCAAATAGGGCAATGCAACTTAATGGTGCAAGTTCGATTTTCTTTCATGCTTTTAAATTCTCGAAAATTACTGTAAAAGTTGAAACATTTTCGACATTGTCTACAAGCCTCAGATGTTGAAAATAACATTTTTTGTAATAAAATTGGTTCTTGGTGATGTTACGTACAATTTTTGGAAAATACACGTATTTTTCACGTAAAATTTAGTGAAATCGTTTTAAAAAATACTTAAAGAATATTTTCTTAAAAACGTCTCCAAACGGTTAGCAGACGGACGGGCAGAAAGGAACAACATTTTGGATATCATAGGCCCACAAAACGTGCATTTTGACTACAATTTTGTGGAAAATAATTTTCTACATGTGGAAGTAAGGAAAGCTCATTTTTGCTGAAATAGGGACCCACAAAACGAGTTTTTAAACTGCAGTTTTCCTATAGTATATTTCTTTCATTAAAATGTAGTAAAAAGTAAACAGCAGTGCTTAGTATTAAAATTATTCTAATTAGAAGTAATGAAACAATTGGCTTCCGCTTTCTAAAGCAAATTTCAAATAAAATATTTTCGCAGTGGTTGTAAGGTGAACTCTCATGTTTAAGAAAACAGAGGGAGGATAATCTTTTCACATACTTTCGAGAAGGTAACGTCAATGAAATGTCCCCTCTTCCTCTTGACCACGCCTACACTATGTGATAAAAAGTATCCGGACCTGTGGCTGAAAATGACTTACCAGTTCGTGGCGCCCTGAATCGGTAATGCTGAAATTCAATAGTATGTTGGCGTACCCTTAGACTTGATGTCAGCTTCCACTCTCGCAGGTCAATCGGGTGCTGGAAAGTTTCTTGGGGAACGGCAACCCATTCTTCACGGAGTGCTGCTCTGAGGAGAGGTATCGATGTAGGTCGGTGAGGCCTGCCACGAAGTCGGCGTTCCAAAACATCCCAAAGGAGTTCAATAGGATTCAAGTCACTCTGTGCAGGCTAGTCCATTACAGGGATGTTATTGTCGTGTAACCACTCAGTTCGCAGTATGAACAGGTGCCCGATCGTGTTGAAAGATGCAATCGCCATCCCCAAATTTCTCTTCAACAGTTGGAAGCAAGAAGGGGTTTAACACATAGCCTGTTAACGTAGGCCTGTGCCGTGATAGTGCCACATAAAACAAGGGGTGCAAGCCTCCTCCATGAAAAACACAACCACAACATACCACCAGTTTGGACGTGTCCGGATACTTTCGATCACATAGTGTACGACTTCCGCCGTGCTGTCTTCGAGCAGCGTCACCTGTTCATCTGTCGCCGCCTCCTGTCCCGTCATGGAGGAGGAGGATCAAGGCGCTTTATATTCAGCGTCCGTCGCACGTCATAGAGCGCGCGGTCGGCGGATCGAGACGCCTGGAATAGAAGGCGTGGCGGCAGCGGACGGGAGTGAGGGGGCAGGCGGAGGTCGGAGAAAGAGCTCTTTTACGTGGGTTGGCATTCCATTCCTTGCATAACATATGGTAGGTTGGGAGGCGAGGTATGCGCGACCGACCGGAGACAGCGAAAAAAAGGAGACATCCGTTTTGAATTTGCTTACGTAACCGCCGCTCACGCACGCCGCATGCCATCCGTACGCTGCGCCACGCTGCCGCCATTTCCTTTTTCTTATTCATTCCTTTTCTTTTTCCTTTTTCTTTTTTTTATTAATTCCTTTTCTTTTTTCGGGTTCCACTGTTCTTCTTTATCCTCTCTTTCCCCTTCTCATAAATTTCCTTCTTCTGTTCTTCCCCTTCTTTAAATTTCCTTTTCCTCTTCTTTAAATTCCCTTCTCTACCTTGTCCTCCCCTTACGTCTCCTCCACCCTTCTTATTGTTCTCATTTCTTTCCTCACCCCTTTTTCATCGTTCATCTTCTCTTCTTTCTCCATCATATCCTCTTCCCTTTCTCCTCCTCCTCTTCCTTCTCATCCTTTACCGCCTCTTTCTCCTTTTCGTCCTTCTCCTGCTTCCCCTCCTTCTCCTTTTCCTGTTAGTACTCCTCCCACCTTCTTCCCATCTTTTTTAAAATATTTTTTCTTTCCTTCTTCCTCCGTCCTCCAGGTTCTTTTTCTCTTCCTTCGTTGTAGTCCACTTTATTCTCTTAATATGTTACTGGTTTTCCTTCCTCTTTTTTAGACGTTACAACTTCTTGTAATTTTCAGTGACTGTTTGCTTTGGGAGCTTTCAAAATTCCATTCTCCGATTTAATTTTATATCTGGATGAAGTTATAGTGACATTTTCTTTGTAGATCTGTTCAATAATATTTTTTATATCAATGTCTTTTGGCTGTCGTTATTATAATCTAGTAAGAGACTATTTGAAAACAGATTGTGGTGTAGTTTTGACTTTTTGTTCCTTGATGATTTTGGATTTCTGAATACGAATGTGAAGTTTACCAAAAAACTCCGTTGGATTTTGAGTTATATAAAAAATTCTTCTGTTTTTTGCCATTATGTAAAAAACTGTCGAATTCAGGTAAAATAGTCTTGATCAAAATATTCTACAAAAGAATTCATATAATTTTATTTCCTTACTACGTATTTTTCGTTATGCACCATTTAGGCGTAATTTGGTAGTTGAATTTTGACAAACTTTTACCAAAGATATCTTTTGCTCCGCTACCTGTTGAAATGGCTAATCAGAAAATTTCGTGTCGTCAGTTTTTAGATGCAGGCTAACAGCAAAAGAAAATGTTATTTTTCATATTTTTTTGTTATAACCCAAACAGATATAACATTTTTTTGGCAAACTGCAGTTTCGAATACAGCACTCCTAAAAAAAACATAAAGAAACAAAAATCAAAACTCCGCTGCAATGTGTTTTTGCAATCTGCGTAATGATTGGACTAGTGTGTGTGTGAGAGGGAGAGGTGGCCTAATGTATTAGCCAGAAGAGGCTTGTATGGTTTTGGAGGTTTCTCCGATCAACACCCGGCGAATGCCCGAGCAATTCCTCACCAAACGGGCCTCGGACCGAGCGCAATCTCTCCTTCCTATTTCTTGTCATACCCTCACCCCTTACATAAACACTTAGAGCTTGTCCCAGATGGGGCGGTGCCTCTCGGGTAGGAGATACTTGGTTGAGGGAAACCAAGCTATCCGACGGTAGGCCGGCACCGGATCTTGCCATCCAGAAGGGGAAGATCACCGCCACCTGCCGAGGAAAAAGCATGCACTACATTTACGGGAGAAGTGACCTCCGTGGTTGTCGCGCTCGGAATCACTGACAACGAACGAACGAACGAACGGAGTAGAATGAGCTCTGTGAGGCGGGGCGAGCGAAGGTCATGGGAGCGGTAGAGCTCTCTGCTGCTTGGAGCCTTCTCTCGAGCTTTTCTTCTGCTTCGTCCAATTACCCATAGCCGACAGAGAGGCAATGGCGCCGCCCCCCGCTCGGCCGGAGCACAATGGGCCGAAATGATCGACAGGTCGCGCACGCCGAACTCTAATAATTTTTCTGTTACTTTCTCTCTCTCTTTCTCTGTCTCTGACTCTTGTCTGCCTCTCTAGCTGTCACTCTGTGTTTTAATCTTCTGTTGTTTGGGGTATCTCACACCTCGTTAAATATTTTCAAACTTCAGTGATTTTATAAATTCAAAAATGTTTAATACAACTTAATAAAGGCTTTATTTTGCACATAGTTAACTGAAAAGTCTTTTAAAAAGCCTTCGAGGAAGAAGAAAATTCACTTATTTTCAATAAGTAACACGTGTCAAATAAGCAACCACGAGGAAATAAGATACATGCAAGCAATCCATACTTTCCAAATCGTTGTTTAAAAAATGAAAATTGCTTCAGAATGATTCCCAACTCCGAAAAGGACCGACATTTAACGGTGCATTAAGGCTCCTTATTGTTTGTAGGAAACCATTAAAATATTGTTACGAATTTATTCAAAAAAGACTAAGCATCATGTGATTAAACTACACGCATATCAATGAATCAATATAATTGGATATATTTTATAAGATTCTTCACTTTCTGACCACCCATACTGTAAAGTGGGGTTGTATAGAAAAGTTCGACATCCAAATAGTATTTCATATACAAAAATATCTCATTTTGTATATTACAAACTACAAAACATAACTCGTGTTCTTGCTGAGAGGATTTTAATGGTCTAAGAAGCATAATTCCTCTCGGGTGTCTCGTTGGTTAGCGTGCTCGTTTTGCACGACGCAGCCCCGGGCTCGATTCCCGGCCGAGGCAAATCATAACTGTGCGCTTTTCTTACAAATGCCCAAGTATCTATTGCTGAGTGTCGATGAGAAAGCCCACCCTTCTGATTGTTATACCTTTTGTACACGATACTATCTGTATATTTGTTTATTGCTATTCCACGACTTTTCTCACCTCAGGGTATATTATTGCATTAGTGAGTACAAGTGATTCAGATGATGCCAAAATTGTAGAAATAAACTTAAAATAGAGCATTTACAGAAATCGACATTTTTTTAACAACAGTTCCAAAATTTGCAATGAAACTTTTTTATTTAATCAGGTTTTAGTCTTTTATAATATACTTAAAATCTTATTTGAATTACACAAACAAGGGATCGACATCTTGAGAAAAATGAAAAAAAATATTTTTCTCGCCAATATATGGCTACTTGGAAGAATGCGAGGCAACTAATACAAGAAAGTCCGTGCTATTCTGTACACCACTAGTTGTAAGTTTTTATTGTCCAAATTTTTCTTTAGTTTTAAGTTACACGAACTACTTTCTCGTGAGAGGGGTACAGGCAAGTACAGTATTACACTTTTTCAACTTCAGATTATACTCACGATCCGCTAATGTTGTGTCCGCCGCTTTAGCGGTAGGACTCGTGTACAGATCACATCTACTGTCTTTGAACACGGACCGCCCGCAAACAGCGCCCTGCTGGTAAAAAGCCTGTTAAGCTTTAAAAAGCGTCCCGGCACGCTGTGATGCGTTTTATATGAGCGTCTGCCCGCCCATGAATTTTTATCCGGGGGTTGCAACGAGGTGGAGAAAGATGCGGCTGCTGATGGAGCGATAGACCAAACGGCTAACTTCAAACACAGAAGATGGTAGATTTGTACGTGTGAAGTGTGTGCAGCCGGAATTACCGTAAATGGAGTGTCTTTTCATCCTTGGTGGTGCCTAAGAAGTTGAACAAAATATTTTATTTTCTTTGAATGATTCGTAAACGTAGACTTGCAGGGAATACTGATTTACAAAATATTTACTACAGGGATTTTTGTAAAGTATCTGAAAGGATATGGTTCTGAGTTATTTTTGATAGTAGTTATTTACTTTTACTGGAGTTTATGTTTCCCGAATATAACTAATACAGTAAGTGGCCCGGTAGGGGACTGCGAATTGAAGGCAAAATGTATTGTACTCTCTTTTACTTGCAATTTGTTAGGCTATGATTGCTCGAGATGAAGACGGCATATAGAGTATGCTTAGAAAACCTTAAAGAAAAAAAAGTTTAACTTTATTTTAATAAAACAGAATACAAAAGGAGTCAACAGACATGTATGAATGTAGAAGGGGCAGAGACACTTATTGTATTAAATTTAAGTACCTCGGCTCAATAACAAGTAGGTCTTGAAAGAAAAGTACCAGAGATAGATATATCAGCTGATATACATACACGTGTAAGTGTATGAAGATATGTTTACGACTAACTACGAGGAGCAACCAGAAAGTAAGTTTTCCGAGGTTGACAACAAAAAGAAAACACATTATGGAAAACAATTTCATGTCAGATACAATGCATGTTGCACGAATTTCCCACATAATTACCACCAGATATTTGTCATACCATGGAATATTTGTATTCCTTTGTCGTCGAAGTCACCTGCAACTCTACGTCACTGTGATACGCATTACGACTAAATGGTGACCAGGCATTTAGTAGTAAAAACCGTGGAAAGTGATGACAAATGGCAAAGAGCAAAGATGCAAATTATTGGTTCGATTACCAAATTATTAACGTGTATGTAGAGCATTATAATGAGAAAGAAGCGAAATACTTCTGAGGGCTAAATATCAAGAAAAACAAGACACTCCGGATTAGGTGGCTCAGGGAATGAATGGACACTGCAGTGCCTCTGACCAGGAGGTCCTAGAATTCGAGTCTCGACGGTGGAAGGATTTTTGACGCTAGGTCGAATTAGCTACGTTGAATTCAGCCGTTGTCTAGGAGAATTATAGTGGCCGTCTGCTCTGATCGGTAGTTTTCTTCGGTTTCTTCGACTAACACCAGGCAAATGCCGAAGCAGTACTCTAACAAACTGGCCACGGACCGCACGCGATCTTTCCTTCCTCTTCCATGTTCTATCCTCACCCCTTACCCACATACTTACACTTACATAGACTACACTACCACACAAACCGAGATACCAGTCGGTAGCTTAGAGCTTGTCCTGGCTGGGCCGGTGCCCCGGTGGTGGGAGATACCTTGTTGGGAAAACTCTCAATCCGACGGGTAGTTGATCGCCAGATCTCGCCATCCAGCGGGGAAGATCACCGCCACCGGCCGCGATACAACATGCACCATACTTACGGGACTAACGACATTAGACGTTGAATTAGAATCACTAGTTAATCAATCAACAACAAGACAGGAACGGGACGACAAACAACATAATCTTTGGCTTCAGAAACTCGGCATATGGTCTCGAGAGGGAGACAGCAACCGACTGAGAAGGTGGCAGGACGAGACGGGGTCTCATCAATTAAAAGCGGCGGCGGCGGCGGCGGCGCGGTCGTCAACGCCGCCCGGCCAACGCGCCCGGTTCATTTCCATCATAATCGAGTGGGAAAACCACGACACGCTGCTCCGCGTTTTACATAAACAGCAGATTTCGTTTTGTGACCCAGGAAACGTTCTCACGTGGGGACGGCCTGGGCAGCGGGGGAGGCGGTGGGCGTGGAAGGTGAAATGGGAAGGGGAGTGTGCAAAGCGAAGCGGGACGGGCGGGGCGAGGGATGGAGTGGCGGGGACGGTATGCGATGAGGAGGGCGGGGCAGCGGCGAGGCACGGAGAGATACGAGTGGTGCGTGGTGGAGCGGGTTGTGGCGGGGCGATCCCATTTCGCCTCGCGTCCCTTGGCCGTGGGAACGACGTCCATCGGGACCATGAGATGGCGCTGGAGAAACTCCCTTCACTGGACCTGTCCATCTGAAGTGGAGGAAGAAAGTTGGTAATTTTAATTGTAGGAAAACGCAACTTCTTTTAGAAAATGATCCGCTTTTTCATTGGAAAAACAACAGCAAACTAACGTTTCAAACCATTACAACAAACTTGATGGCAAAAAATGATGTCGAAATATGAAGAACGGGTAAAATAAATATTTGTACAAAAATATTAGGTTTGGAAAACAGGGATCGCAAGTGATAAATTTTCTTTGAGCATAATCAAAACCATTATAAATTAACGTCGATAAATTAAAATCGTTAAATTAAGCCTTACAGCGACGGGCACTAACATGCTTGTCGTAAGGCAGTTGCGTAGTATGGAAAAATTGAAATATATAATACAAATTATCTTTATTAAGAATTATCTGAACACGAAACGCACGTCGAAATCGTCTTACGTTTAATATGTTGCTTCTCTCCCGCTTGACCCTTCTTGTTATCAGTGGCATATTAGTAAAAAGTAATTAGTAAAACGTCTTGTACGGTGTAAACTGTTTTAAAAATAGTTTCATGTGTTGAAAATTTATTTCATGACCAACTTTGTTCAAATATGTTCTTTCAATATGTGTCATTGGACTTACCAATGAATCGGAGAAGCTGATAATATACTCCCGTTCAAAATTTTCAAACACCCAATGGCTTTGTGTGTTACCTCCATACAGGATATGAACTATGCAATTTCAAAATTATAATCGCCGAAATAATAACTTTAACATAATTATAACGCTTAAATAATAACTATGGTTTTGACTTTGTGGTGGTGGCGGCGGCGCAATTGTGGCTTTAATTTCGGATTCAGCGCGTCGACATACATTGAGAAACATGTGTCAAGTCTTGGCGATTAATTATAATAAAATACAAATATTAAAACTCTTATTACTAATAATACTTTGCTTGATCATCATGTCTTCTAAAAATTAATTTTTGAAGACATTTCTTTTTCTCTACGAGTTCTCATCGCATAAATTGCCTAGATCTCCCCCCAAATGAGAAAACGATGGTCATAATGATTTAAACGCTCCTGCTTTTCCAGAGAAAACTACTTGTTGCTCAACGTTCGTTATTCCATTGTGAAGTTTTCGTTGTTGATGAAACATTTCACTTTCACCACACTTCTGTTTGAGACTATTGCTTCCTGACCATTTTGATGTGCTGTTTCATTACCGTGGCCATAATTATCTTCGTTTCTCTGTTTAGTGGAAATGACCCAGTCTCTCCGAGCCGCCCATATATTGTCACTAAATTTGCTCTGGCTGTATCTGTAGTCACTGTAGATAGTTCATATGCTCGTATCTACTTATTTCTTGAATCGCGTTAATCAAATAACGATGTCCAGACTGGTGATATTTGGATATCAAGTTGGACAAGTTTGTTTGAACGATTTCTGGGTGTTTGAATAATATCGTTTAAAAGACAATGTAAAGAGTATGTTTGCAATAAAGATATGTGTTATGACTTTTTACTTTCTCGCATACTGCTTACGCAATATAGAGAAATGGATGAAATGCTGCAGAAAAATGACAAGTTTTCGATAGATAAAACTGTTATTGCTGGGGCCTGGAAACAAAAACGTGGATAAGTCTTGTTCGTTTGTGTAGTAAATTACTTCCTCTTAATAGTCTTGTGTAGTCAGAATCCGCGTTTGGTGGCTCTTGATATCGAAAAATTGAATTACGGCAATACGTCTGTGCGTCTGCCTGTGAACAACGCTAGCGGCTAAATCTTAAGCAGGATTTTTACCAAAATTGATATTCTTAGTCTTCACTAGTTTTAGAATGTACTTTGTACTCTCTATTCATATTCTACAAATGTCTTTTACATTCTGTATAATCCTGCGGTACTATTTTGGTCTATATGACTCGAAAATAATTTTTTTTTACTCTGAGGCATGCTTTACTTGTGAGTATCCTGATACTTCGTGACTTTGTTGTGTAGCTGTATACCTTTAAATGTTCGTAGGGATTTTTGTATATTTGTCAATAATTAATTATCAATAATTACATTATACTATTCGATTTTATGTGATTGATTGTTAAAAATGAACCGATGTAGAATTATGTAAGGTACGAGAATTGAAACTATGACAATTGAACGTTATTTTGAGGACATAAATTTGTACAGGCAAGCTCACTCCTGCCTCATGGAGAGAAGAACAACCATGGAATTCACTCTGGTCTTGTATATTGTTCACACAAACAGTTGAAGCAGTTCTAAAAATAAAAATGAAAATTCTCGAAATAAATGGAAAAATGAAGCCTAAATTTGCATGAAAAATAAGCAATAGAATTGTTCAATATATTTCTTTTTCTCCTTATTTTTGCTAGAAACTATTTTCCAAGGACAGAAGTACGCACAACTATAGTGCGTGTCATTGGGCAAAACAATTCCCCTCCACGCCCAATCCCGCTCTAACTCGTTTCGCTCCGCCTGGCTCCGCTTCGCCTTGCCCACCCCGTATCGCTTCATCCCTTCCATCCCCCAATCGGCTGCCGTGCTCTGCCCTGCCCTGCCCTGCCTTCTTCTCCGTCTTGCTCTGCACTGCCTAGCTCTGTCCTGCCTTTCTCTGTCCTACCTTGCTTTGTCCTGCCTTTCTCTGCTCTGCTTTGCTCTGCCCTGTCTTGCCTTGCTCTGCCCTGCCTTGATCTGCTCTGCCCTGCCTTACACTGTCCTGCCTTGCTCTGACTTCTTCACCGCTTCATCCCGCTTCACTCTACGTCCTCGCCTCGCCCCCATTCCATTCCCTCCAAAAAGCTCCACGTTCACTGTCCAGCCCCCAATCCACATGCACCCAACCTACTCCAGCCCGTCCCAGGTCAGTACCGTTCTGCTTCGCTCGCCCCGCCCTTAAAATGCAGCTGTTAGGACTGTCAAAATCACTTAAAAAGCAAAGCAATTGCATAATAATTCTACAACTAATATGAAATGATACTTTCAATCATGAACGCTCTATGTTATTTCTATGTCGCTCAAAAGCATTCCTTCAGAGTAATGCCGGGTCAGACAGTTTTATATATTAAGAATTTTCTACCAAACATTCACCCCAACTTCGCCTTTAATACTACCATCGCAACTTCCTTTGCACTGTCTTCCTTTCTGCTGGCTCTAGAGCTGCTTTCATCAGGCGCAAGCGCTGTACCGTCGCCGCCTCACCTCACCTCTAGTCTCTCCTCCTCCCGTCTCACTGCTGTGGTAATGGGCGCGCGCAATTTTCTGGTTATTAAATTACAGCTTCGCGAAATTGGCGAGCAGTAAATTAGAAGCAATTTGTACGAGACATCCCGACCCTCCGAGTGAATTTTAAATCAAACCGCAAATTCTCAAATCGAAGCCGCTGCCGCGGCGCGTCTCGGTGGAGGGGGCGGGGCGGTGAAGGGAGGGGGCCGGCTGGGTGGCCCGGCGAGAACTCTCTCGCGCTGCTTTCAATTAAGCAAGCTGTGAAGCCGCAACTCCTCCGCCCCGCCCGGCTGGCTCGCTGCCCCTCTCGCTGCCCCTCTGGCTGCCCCTCCCGCTGCCCCTCTCGCTGCCCCTCTCGCTGCACCTCTCTCTGCCCCTCTCTGTACCCTCTCGGTGCCCCTCTCGCTGCCCCTCTCGCTGCCCCTCTCGCTGCCCCTCTCGCTGCCCCTCTCGCTGCCCCTCTCGCTACCCTCTCGGTGCCCCTTTCGCTGCCCCTCTCGCTACCCTCTCGGTGCCCCACTTGCTGCCCCTCTCGGTGCCCCACTCGTTGAGCCTCTCGGTGCCCCACTCGCTGCCCCTCTCGCTGCCCCTCTCGCTGCCCCTCTCGGTGCCCCTCTTGCTGCCCCTCTCGCTACCCTCTCGGTGCCCCACTTGCTGCCCCTCTCGCTACCCTCTCGCTGCCCCTCTCGCTACCCTCTCGGTGCCCCTTTCGCTGCCCCTCTCGCTACCCTCTCGGTGCCCCACTTGCTGCCCCTCTCGATGTCCCACTCGTTGCGCCTCTCGGTGCCCCACTCGCTGCCCCTCTCGCTGCCCCTCTCGCTGCCCCTCTCGGTGCCCCTCTCGCTGCCCCTCTCGCTACCCTCTCGGTGCCCCACTTGCTGCCCCTCTCGCTACCCTCTCGCTGCCCCTCTCGCTACCCTCTCGCTGCCCCTCTCGCTGCCCCTCTCGCTGCCCCTCTCGGTGCCCCACTCGCTGCCCCTCTCGCTGCCCCTCTCGCTGCCCCTCTCGCTGCCCCTCTCGCTGCCTCTCTCGCTGCCCCTCTCACTACCCTCTCGGTGCCCCACTTGCTGCCCCTCTCGGTGCCCCACTCGTTGCCCCTCTCGGTGCCCCTCTCGCTGCACCTCTCTCTGCCCCTCTCTGTACCCTCTCGGTGCCCCACTCGCTGCCCCTCTCGCTGCCCCTCTCGCTGCCCCTCTCGCTACCCTCTCGGTGCCCCTCTCGCTTCCCCTCTCGATGCCCCTCTCGGTGCCCCTCTCGCTACCCTCTCGGTGCCTCTCTCGCTACCCTCTCGCTGCCCCTCTCGCTACCCTCTCGGTGCCCCACTCGCTGCCCCTCTCGCTGCCCCTCTCGGTGCCCCACTCGCTGCCCCTCTCGCTGCCCCTCTCGCTGCCCCTCTCGCTGCCCCTCTCGCTGCCTCTCTCGCTGCCCCTCTCGCTACCCTCTCGGTGCCCCACTTGCTGCCCCTCTCGGTGCCCCACTCGTTGCCCCTCTCGGTGCCCCTCTCGCTGCACCTCTCTCTGCCCCTCTCTGTACCCTCTCGGTGCCCCACTCGCTGCCCCTCTCGCTGCCCCTCTCGCTACCCTCTCGGTGCCCCACTTGCTGCCCCTCTCGCTGCCCCTCTCGCTTCCCCTCTCGATGCCCCTCTCGGTGCCCCTCTCGCTACCCTCTCGGTGCCCCTCTCGCTGCCCCTCTCGCTGCCCCTCTCGCTGCCCCTCTCGCTGCCCCTCTCGCTGCCCCTCTCGCTGCCTCTCTCGCTGCCCCTCTCGCTACCCTCTCGGTGCCCCACTTGCTGCCCCTCTCGGTGCCCCACTCGTTGCCCCTCTCGGTGTCCCTCTCGCTGCACCTCTCTCTGCCCCTCTCTGTACCCTCTCGGTGCCCCACTCGCTGCCCCTCTCGCTACCCTCTCGGTGCCCCACTTGCTGCCCCTCTCGCTGCCCCTCTCGTTGCCCCTCTCGCTGCCCCTCTCGGTGCCCCTCTCGATGCCCCTCTCGGTGCCCCTCTCGCTACCCTCTCGGTGCCCCTCTCGCTACCCTCTCGCTGCCCCTCTCGCTGCCCTCTCGCTGCCCCTCTCGCTGCCTCTCTCGCTGCCACTCTCGCTACCCTCTCGGTGCCCCACTCGCTGCCCCTCTCTGTACCCTCTCGGTGCCCCACTCGCTGCCCCTCTATCTGCCCCTCTCGTTGCCCCTCTCGCTGCCCCTCTCGCTACCCTCTCGGTGCCCCTCTCGTTGCCCCTCTCGCTGCCCCTCTCGCTGCCCCTCTCGCTGCCTCTCTCGCTGCCCCTCTCGCTACCCTCTCGGTGCCCTACTCGCTGCCCCTCTCTGTACCCTCTCGGTGCCCCACTCGCTGCCCCTCTCGCTGCCCCTCTCGTTGCCCCTCTCGCTGCCCCTCTCGCTACCCTCTCGGTGCTCCTCTCGCTACCCTCTCGGTGCCCCTCCCGCTACCCTCTCGCTGCCCCTCTCGCTACCCTCTCGGTGCCCCACTCGCTGCCCCTCTCGCTGCCCCTTTCGGTGCCCCACTCGCTGCCCCTCTCGCTGCCCCTCTCGCTGCCCCTCTCGCTGCCCCTCTCGCTGCCTCTCTCGCTGCCCCTCTCGCTACCCTCTCGGTGCCCCACTTGCTGCCCCTCTCGGTGCCCCACTCGTTGCCCCTCTCGGTGCCCCTCTCGCTGCACCCCTCTCTGCCCCTCTCTGTACCCTCTCGGTGCCCCACTCGCTGCCCCTCTCGCTGCCCCTCTCGCTACCCTCTCGGTGCCCCACTTGCTGCCCCTCTCGCTGCCCCTCTCGCTTCCCCTCTCGATGCCCCTCTCGGTGCCCCTCTCGCTACCCTCTCGGTGCCCCTCTCGCTGCCCCTCTCGCTGCCCCTCTCGCTGCCCCTCTCGCTGCCCCTCTCGCTGCCCCTCTCGCTGCCTCTCTCGCTGCCCCTCTCGCTACCCTCTCGGTGCCCCACTTGCTGCCCCTCTCGGTGCCCCACTCGTTGCCCCTCTCGGTGCCCCTCTCGCTGCACCTCTCTCTGCCCCTCTCTGTACCCTCTCGGTGCCCCACTCGCTGCCCCTCTCGCTGCCCCTCTCGCTACCCTCTCGGTGCCCCACTTGCTGCCCCTCTCGCTGCCCCTCTCGCTTCCCCTCTCGATGCCCCTCTCGGTGCCCCTCTCGCTACCCTCTCGGTGCCCCTCTCGCTGCCCCTCTCGCTGCCCCTCTCGCTGCCCCTCTCGCTGCCCCTCTCGCTGCCCCTCTCGCTGCCTCTCTCGCTGCCCCTCTCGCTACCCTCTCGGTGCCCCACTTGCTGCCCCTCTCGGTGCCCCACTCGTTGCCCCTCTCGGTGTCCCTCTCGCTGCACCTCTCTCTGCCCCTCTCTGTACCCTCTCGGTGCCCCACTCGCTGCCCCTCTCGCTACCCTCTCGGTGCCCCACTTGCTGCCCCTCTCGCTGCCCCTCTCGTTGCCCCTCTCGCTGCCCCTCTCGGTGCCCCTCTCGATGCCCCTCTCGGTGCCCCTCTCGCTACCCTCTCGGTGCCCCTCTCGCTACCCTCTCGCTGCCCCTCTCGCTGCCCTCTCGCTGCCCCTCTCGCTGCCTCTCTCGCTGCCACTCTCGCTACCCTCTCGGTGCCCCACTCGCTGCCCCTCTCTGTACCCTCTCGGTGCCCCACTCGCTGCCCCTCTATCTGCCCCTCTCGTTGCCCCTCTCGCTGCCCCTCTCGCTACCCTCTCGGTGCCCCTCTCGTTGCCCCTCTCGCTGCCCCTCTCGCTGCCCCTCTCGCTGCCTCTCTCGCTGCCCCTCTCGCTACCCTCTCGGTGCCCTACTCGCTGCCCCTCTCTGTACCCTCTCGGTGCCCCACTCGCTGCCCCTCTCGCTGCCCCTCTCGTTGCCCCTCTCGCTGCCCCTCTCGCTACCCTCTCGGTGCTCCTCTCGCTACCCTCTCGGTGCCCCTCCCGCTACCCTCTCGCTGCCCCTCTCGCTACCCTCTCGGTGCCCCACTCGCTGCCCCTCTCGCTGCCCCTTTCGGTGCCCCACTCGCTGCCCCTCTCGCTGCCCCTCTCGCTGCCCCTCTCGCTGCCCCTCTCGCTGCCTCTCTCGCTGCCCCTCTCGCTACCCTCTCGGTGCCCCACTTGCTGCCCCTCTCGGTGCCCCACTCGTTGCCCCTCTCGGTGCCCCTCTCGCTGCACCCCTCTCTGCCCCTCTCTGTACCCTCTCGGTGCCCCACTCGCTGCCCCTCTCGCTGCCCCTCTCGCTACCCTCTCGGTGCCCCACTTGCTGCCCCTCTCGCTGCCCCTCTCGCTTCCCCTCTCGATGCCCCTCTCGGTGCCCCTCTCGCTACCCTCTCGGTGCCCCTCTCGCTGCCCCTCTCGCTGCCCCTCTCGCTGCCCCTCTCGCTGCCCCTCTCGCTGCCCCTCTCGCTGCCTCTCTCGCTGCCCCTCTCGCTACCCTCTCGGTGCCCCACTTGCTGCCCCTTTCGGTGCCCCACTCGTTGCCCCTCTCGGTGTCCCTCTCGCTGCACCTCTCTCTGCCCCTCTCTGTACCCTCTCGGTGCCCCACTCGCTGCCCCTCTCGCTGCCCCTCTCGGTGCCCCTCTCGCTGCCCCTCTCGCTACCCTCTCGGTGCCCCACTTGCTGCCCCTCTCGCTGCCCCTCTCGTTGCCCCTCTCGCTGCCCCTCTCGGTGCCCCTCTCGATGCCCCTCTCGGTGCCCCTCTCGCTACCCTCTCGGTGCCCCTCTCGCTACCCTCTCGCTGCCCCTCTCGCTGCCCTCTCGCTGCCCCTCTCGCTGCCTCTCTCGCTGCCCCTCTCGCTACCCTCTCGGTGCCCCACTCGCTGCCCCTCTCTGTACCCTCTCGGTGCCCCTCTCGGTGCCCCTCTCGGTGCCCCTCTCGCTGCACCTCTCTCTGCCCCTCTCTGTACCCTCTCGGTGCCCCACTCGCTGCCCCTCTCGCTGCCCCTCTCGCTACCCTCTCGGTGCCCCACTTGCTGCCCCTCTCGCTGCCCCTCTCGCTACCCTCTCGGTGCCCCACTCGCTGCCCCTCTCTGTACCCTCTCGGTGCCCCACTCGCTGCCCCTCTCGCTGCCCCTCTCGTTGCCCCTCTCGCTGCCCCTCTCGCTACCCTCTCGGTGCTACTCTCGCTACCCTCTCGGTGCCCCTCTCGCTACCCTCTCGCTGCCCCTCTCGCTACCCTCTCGGTGCCCCACTCGCTGCCCCTCTCGCTGCCCCTTTCGGTGCCCCACTCGCTGCCCCTCTCGCTGCCCCTCTCGCTGCCCCTCTCGCTGCCTCTCTCGCTGCCCCTCTCGCTACCCTCTCGGTGCCCCACTTGCTGCCCCTCTCGGTGCCCCACTCGTTGCCCCTCTCGGTGCCCCTCTCGCTGCACCTCTCTCTGCCCCTCTCTGTACCCTCTCGGTGCCCCACTCGCTGCCCCTCTCGCTGCCCCTCTCGCTGCCCCTCTCGCTACCCTCTCGGTGCCCCACTTGCTGCCCCTCTCGCTGCCCCTCTCGTTGCCCCTCTCGCTGCCCCTCTCGGTGCCCCTCTCGATGCCCCTCTCGGTGCCCCTCTCGCTACCCTCTCGGTGCCCCTCTCGCTACCCTCTCGGTGCTACTCTCGCTGCCCCTCTCGATGCCCCTCTCGATGCCCCGCCCGCTGCCCTGCCCGCTGCCCTGCCTACTCCCCGCCCGCTGCTCCGCCTGATTCTCCTCCCGCTACCCCGCCCGCTACCCCGCCCGCCCTTCCTCTTGCCCGCCCGCACTCTCGCAACCCCCGCCCGCCCGCCCGCCTGCCCGCCCGCCTGCCTGCACCCTTGCCCTCTCGCCCGCCCTCTCGCCCACCCGCCCTCTCTCCCGCCAGCTCGCCCGCCCCGCCCTCTGCGCCGCCCCCTCTGTTCCGTCCCAAAGCCCGCTTGCTCCATCCCTCCATCCCTGTACTATCCCGCCCACTCAGCCTTGCCCTGCCCATTAGCCCATCCTCGCCACGCCTCTCCAGCCTCGCCCAGCTCCTCCAGCCTAGTCCCGCCCCTCCAGATCCGCCACGCCACGCCCGCTACTGGCGCCAGATACACTGTGGCCGGCGCCAAACGTTACACCGGGCGCTTTTTAATTTCGTGGAGGCCGGTGACAGTATTCCGTGTTTCTGGGCGCGTCAATTCCGTTGGTCATTGATCTCGTGAGTTGGTGCATGATAGAGGCTGGAGGTGAACGTGGTCCTCTCCCGCGGGAAAGATTCGGCGCCGTCCTACACCTCATACGCTACCTACAAATATCGCCAGTACTTACGAAAGCTTTGAAATGATAGAAAATGTGCATTGGGTCTGACTGCCTCTGACATTTTCCTGTTAGATGATAGTTCTTCTTCTTCTTCTTTCTGTTCCTCGATCTTCCATGAGATAATCAAGACAGTGCTCGTAGAAGGATGTATATGTTTCTACTGCACTTTTAATGACACAATTAAATCACATACGGAAAATAAGTGCGAGGTATGCACTGACGGGTTGAAGTGTATTCAGCTCATTCTTGGAACTTGTTTGTGTCTGCTTAGACGACAAACCTTGGCTTTTACTGCGCAGATACAACAAGTTGTTATTTTAATGGAAAAGTTTCTGTTTTGACCTTCCACATTGATGAAAAAGGTTCTGCGGGTTTTAGAACAAAATGTCAATATGAACTTCCTACCATTCGGAGTTGGAAGTGCATGTTCATGATAAATTAGTATCCCACAGCGTGTCAAAATGAAACTACGCGATAGCTGGTTTTAAATGAAAAGGAAAAGATTTCGAACATCAGACAAGAAGACATAAATCTGTAAAAGGCCTTTTAGTTTTGATTTCAGAGAACCTTTAAACTTGCAGTGAGAAAACGATCCGAGGTAGATATTTTTTTTGAAAACGTTCAATAACCGTTCATAGTACAATGTCCGGTGTGTTGTGAATTCACTATAAACTGATCAAATGGCATTATTTCCAGCCGTGCTGTAGTACAAAGAAGTTAAGTACAAGTAAAGGATGGTTTCAACCACGATTGAACGTAGTGCTACAGAATTTTGAAGAGGCGAACTTGAGAGTGACCTGTTTACTCACTCATTTGCAATGGAGGTCTCAAGAGTTCCCAAGTCGATTCAATGTTCCGACAACATGATTTATTAGCCGAATTTTGAATATTAGATCGTGAATGCCAAGTAGTAATTGAAATGGGGATTGATCTAATGTCACCTAAGGGGGTGGCCCAATTTTAACGAGGTTTGTATACAACACATATGTCTCTGCATTTGAAGAAATATTATATATATCCCGAACGAGTTGGATTCAATGCGTAGATATGTTTTTTGGTATATATATATATATATATATATATATATATATATATATATATATATATATATAACATTTTAAGCACATGATATCATTAAAATGGGATATTTACAATAATGTATTATCCATAACAATGAAGAGATGTACCTACGCAAGGGATGCTTTACCTCTTGAGCAAAGAAATATTCGGTGAATTATCGTAATGAAGTAGATGAACTAACTTTTCCTTACTACTTTCATTTATTCCATTTCTTTTAGTAATACACAAAATCACGTATTTACGTCATTAATTCTTAAGCATTTCCGTCAGGAGCTCCCACTGGAGGATACTGTCATGTTCGATTATGTAAGTGATCGTGTGCTTCACTAAATAGTTTCCTGCCCGAAACACCCAAGATAATGATTAACAAAACTTTTATCTCCCACACGATAAGGAAGTACTCGGAGAAGGAATTTTCAAGCATTAAGTAGCGTCATTAATCTCTTGAATAAAACGAAACGTTGAAATATTCACCTTGCCGAAAGCCTACGATTATCACAGGTAGTTAGATCGGCGAAAGATAAACGGGAAGACAGTACTTTCGATTTCGATTTGAATCGACTCGTCGGTGGGTGAGAACGAGACGTCACTTCGCGGGCTGTCCCGCGCGTCATCCCGCTAAGGTCGGTGCATTACCCATTCAGGGCAGTGGAAGTGGAGGGTCTAGGGCAGGGGATAATTCCCGACAGCGTTCGCCCATTAGGGCGACAGCGACGGCGACAAGGAGCGACGTCGGTGGCGGCCGATGCGTCTTCATCGGCGCTTCCTCATTACGCGCGCCCTCGTCGCGGGCCCACAGGGTCGTCGACCTCCGGCGGCTGCCCACCGCCCTGCGCGCTGCTGCTGCTGCCGTCGTCGGAGGACGGCGGGCGGGTGGAGGCTTCCCGGGCGCCGCGCGGTAGCCACGCAGGGGCAGCCTGGAGGCGCCTGCACCACGGTTTCATGCACCTGGGGAAATACCAGCGTCTGAAGATGCAGACAGACATGAAAGCTTAGAACCGTCGAGAACAAAATTAGTCGGCTTCTGTTTTCCTCGCATTCTTTGATTATTTTGTATTTTCGGGCGTGTAATTTTCTAAGGACATTAGACTCTTTATTGCAATGGATGTTATGTTTCCTAGAGGTGATAGAGTTCCTCTAACCAGAACAAGAGAACCGGCGTCATCCTTAATGGTTCACCCAATATGATTGATAGTGAGTGTGGTAGGCATGTGTGTGTAAGAGCAGAAGAGTGGACAAGGGTGAGGAAGAGAAGAGCGCACGGTCCTTGACCCTACCTTGACGGTAAGGTATTGCTCCGGTATTCGCCTGGTACTGGTCGAAAAAACACGAATAACTATCGATAAGAGCAGCTGACCGCTAAAATTCTCCTCTAGACAGTGGATACTATGACCTCCCTGTAGCTATGTAGGCTAAAACCTGAAAGCCCACGTGTAGGTCGGCACTGGATCTCATGTTCCAGCGGTAGAGGAACCCTGTCACCTCCAGAAATACAAAATTTACTATGGGACTAATGACAAATATCAGTTGACGCGTCGTAAAAATAAAAACTAAATAATCAATCAATTAAACGAAATTATATTTTGATAGGACTTTTTTACGGGTATATTTTTCATTACTAAGAAAATGATCAAGTTCAAATGACTTCAAGAAGTCGTTGTTGCCACGACCTAAGAATCAATATTTTGGAGGATACATTATGATGAACGTGCTGCTTCGTTGAAATATTTTTCTCCGACAGAAGGCTAGGAGCAATGCGGGCACAGCATTTGCGACCGGTCATCCAAATTGTCAACAGGAGAGAAATAAAGATCATCAGTGCTGCAGCATACGTAGAGCATTTCGAAAACTTTCTTCAGAACTTGGAGTACATAGATATCGGACAAGACTCCAACCATCTGAAGAGACTATGTGCGTATGAAGGTCGTACACTTCCAAAAAGTATCTGAACTCAAAATATCTGAACAAGAATCGGAGCATTGAATTTGCCCGGCCAATTCGCCAATGCGAGGAAAACACGTAACACCATTGTAGCATCACCATCATCATCATCATCATCATCATCACCATCATCACATCATCATCATCATCATCACCATCATCATCATCATCACCATCATCATCATCATCATCATCAGCAGCAGCAGCAGCGTATATGAAATGTTTCGTGCCTTAAATACAGCAGATATTGGACGAGGCTCCACCCATCTGGAAAGCAAACAACGTTCACACGCAGGATGCGCACTTCCCACAAAAGATCTGAACTCAACAACAACAACAACAACAACAACAACAACAACAACAACTCGTCCACCGCAAACCGCGTGCCAATTGGCCGACGCGAGGCGAGCGCACCTGTGCGGCGCGGAGGGCGGAACCTGTTTCTGATCCGCGGGCGCGCGAGGGCCTCGCAGCAGCGCGCGCTCGTAAACTGCGCTCGAATTATTTCGAACGAAGGCGTACGCCTACGTGTACATTCATTAGCGAAGCATTAGACCGACGAGTTTTACGGGTTCTCTCTACCCTTTGGACAGATCGCCAGGTGATTTCGCTAACCCGGTGTGCGTTGTTGGGGCGTGCGGTTCCAGTCTCCTTTCTCTGATGTTCCCATGTTTATGTTCTTAATTAAATTTTGTTCACTTGTGAGCCACATTACAGTTACTAAATACAAATTGTTTGCGAGTGAAGAATGGCTCTTCGGGAAAATATTGTTCAATATTCTGCTTGTAAATGCGATAAATGGGTTTGTAAGTAATAAGAAATGGCATATCGTAATAAATTTTAGTATAATGTTGTTTGGTAATGTAACAGCCGTCGTATTTATCTCTAGAATTTATTTAATTCCCGATACTGAGTTGTATTTCATTGCATATACGTGCTTCTCAAAGGTAGGCCTGTAAAGATGTATGGTGCAACACTTGAATTAGAGTGTGTTGATGCGCCCATTTTTTCACGAGTTTGTGCTCGTCTACTTTGGTCATTCTAATAAAATTACTTTATATTAAACAAATATTCGGTCTTAAGAGTTGTAATTTGATATGGAATTTTTTTCTTTTTGAAAAATGTGTCAATCTTTTCTAGACTTGATTTTCTGGTGATAGAACATACTTTTGCTGCCGAAATTAACACCTCAAACCATGTTTTTATATTACGAACTTGAAAAGGAGAACGAGGTGTTTTGGGCATGTGTAGTAGGAACGAAATGAGACGCGTCAACGTAATATTTATTGCTCATAGCCGCTTTGGACGGTTTAGCCGTCACCATCACTTCTGGGATTTGGCAAATAACGTATTGTATCTCTGATATTTGCCACGTCGCCAGAACAGATGATGATGGCTAAGCTGTCGAATATTTGCCATAAATAGCAACTTGACACGAAAATAACTCATTGGACTTCTAAATAAGGTTTCTCTGATGAATTAATGAATCCTACAGGATCAAAACATATTTATCAAAGGACATAATGTTAAATCTTTGAAATATTCTTCTCTCTGCGTCTACAAGTGGGTTGTGTCCAATGTTGAAAATGTCAGTATCTTTATTTTCTTTTCATTTATTCCAAGTGTATAGAATCTCTTATTTTTTTTATAAGTGGATAGATATCATTGTCCTTTGAGAAATGATTATAGAAAGATATTGTTCGATGTCATTCGGTTTCTTTCATCAGTTCATTGCTTTAACTTGTGGATACGTTTCGTGTAACTCGTATGATTGTAATACAAATTTATGTATTACAAGCATAGCGATTTTTCGCAAAATCAAAACAGATCCTAATTTTAACTTTTAAATTAATATCAATCCCTTTTTAAGTCTCGTGTTATTTACTTTTAGTATCCTGGGACTAGCTACCTGTGTAAGGTGGATGTTAAAAGAAAACGAACATTGGTTTCCAGAACAGATCAGGGGCTGACCCACCCGTCGGCTTGCGGGGTCTTCCACAACCAGGTATCTATTACCGCCCCAGCCTGGACGAATTCTAAGATCCCGACTGGTCTCCCGATATATGAGGTAGTGTAGGGCATGTATGTGTGTGTGTAATGAATGGTGAGAGGACTAGACAAGGAAGAGGAAAGAAAATCTCTAGTGGTACGAGGCTCGTTTGTTAGGATACTTCTTCGGGATTGGCCTGGTGTTGATAGGAGAAACCACGGAAAACTCCCGATCAGAGCATTCGGCCGTAAGGATTCTCCTCCTCACAGCGATAGAATTCGACCTAGCAATGAAGCTAGTGTCGAAAATTCTCTCATCATCGCAAGACCTCCCGGTCAGAGGCACTGCGGTGACATCGATAGATGTCCTGAGCCACCTAACATGGGGAGTCATTTAACATGGAGGGGATAGCAGTCCTCGTGGGAGGAATTCCATTCATTTTACATGGAGAGACGGAGAGTCGTGTCCAGTCGCCACTGCAGTGCACGTGCGACACGTGTGACATCCGCGCGAGCGAGTGACAGAGGATGCGGCGGCGGCTGACAAACTGAGGCGGTGGCAGCGACGCGGCCTTGGTTTCAATCAGTGGCGACGGGCTTATAGAATAATGGCTAATGGCGAGTGGTTACAACAGTTTTAGCCGACTCTGCGGCGAAATTTACATGCAACGTGATCCGCATGCCCGACGCTAAACACCGCCATTAAGTTTTATTGGGAGCGAGTCTCCGCCGCCGCCGCCGATGGCGACGGCAGATAGCTGCACGGCCCCGCGCACGCGCTCCCGTTGCCACACGCTACCCCCCCCCCCCGCGCCCAGGGCTGCCAACGCGCCCGATGTGCTCGCTCTAGGTATTGCGAAATACATAGACTCAATTTCGGTCACTGTGCGATATATCGAGAAACACCCGGTTGAGATAAAATTGATTGATTCCGGACGCGTCAACGGAGAAGAACGTTATTCCCGTAAGCGTAGTGAATGTTTTTGCTTGGAAGGTGGCGGTGATCTTTCCCCGCTGGATGGCGAGATCCGGCGCCATCCTACCGTCGGCTATCGGGGTTTTCCTCTACAAGGTATCTCCCACCAGCAGAGCACCGCCCCAGCCGTGACGAGCTCTAAGCTCCCGACCGGTCTCTCGGCATGTCTGGTAGTGTAGTGCGTGTAAGTGTGTGTGTTTAAGGGGTAGGATTGGGCAAGGAATGAGAACGGTAGATTGCGCGCGGCCCGTGGCCTGTTTGCTCCGGCAGTTGCCCGGTATTGATGGGAGCAACCTCGGAAAACTGCCGATCAGAGCAGTCGGCTGCTAGAATTCTCCTCCCGTCCAGAGGCACTGCAGTGACATCGAATGATGCCCTGCGACACTGGTTCGGATGAGATATTTCAGGGGTGCAACTGTTCCCACCTGTGGGTCTCGGTTCGAGTCCCTGCAGTGACGGATTTTCGACGTCAGGGAGATAGCTAGTTGGAATTGAGCCGGTGACTGGAGGAGAATTCTCCAATTAATAACAGGTGAATCACAGAAATCATCGGGCCACGGACCGCTCGCGATCAAACTTCCTCAAACTTGTCCCCTCCACTCCCCTTCATAAACACACACACACACACACACACACATACACACTTGCAAGCACCGTACTACCAGTCATGATAAGAGATCGGTCGGAACTTGTCTTGGCTGTGGTGGAGAACCGCTGGTGGGGATATCTGCTGGGAGAATCCCCTGCCAGTCATCGAATAGGTTGGGGCCGGGTCTCATGTGCTAGTAAGGTAGTCACGTAGGCACCTCCCGGGATGTAATATATACTACACTAACGGGACTAATAGCCATAGCGGTTGACGTGCTCGTAAATAAAAAAATATTCAGTCAATCGAGAAACACTGATACGACCTCCATATAATATGAGAACCGGGTATAGAATTGCATACACCATCTTTGGTATTTTTTCTGCTTTCTTTCATAGATGTTTGATCCATAATGTGGCAGGTCTTCTAATAAGGCAACTGATACACCTGTGTAAAGAGTATTTATTTTCTACGATCAGTGGATTAGAGATTCAAGTTTCGGTAGATATTAAGTTTAACGATGACTAATCAAATATTACAGACTTGAGGTAATATTGTACAATTGATGAGCATCACTTTCTGACTGAGAAGTTTAATGTGGTGTGTGTACCCCCTCACTATTTTACATTGAGTCACGTTTAACACTGTGGAAATTGATAACAGTGAAGTTATTCCTGCATATTTAAAGTAGGATAATGCTAAACCTTACGTATGTGACTGGTTATATAGTTCCTTGCCACATGAAAGATTTAGAAATGCCTTACAAAATGTTGATAAAGCACATAATTTAAGAGAATCACTTACTCTCACTATGCAAATATCTTTAAATCTACTAATTTAGATAACATATCTTGCTTTCTACACGTTTAATACACTTCAGTTTCAAATCGACGCTTTTGTACCATAATGTATTGATTTCCTCAATCGACTAATGTTTGGTTGAAATATTCTTATATTTCAGTTTATCCTTCATGAAGCTCAAAAGATTTGTATGAGGTTCATGACGGTGCTGTTCCCTGGTCCTTGAAGTACGCTTATTCCCTTCTTTATTAGGATTTGTTTACTGTTTTAGCTTGATGTAAGGTTGCTAAACGTGTACGGGTCGTTATTAAACCAGGATTTTTGCTATTTGATTGATGCTATTTGTGACAGTAGTTATTCCTTATGAACTGCTAGGTCTTGGTCTTGTTTCATCGTTCCCTTTGTAATATATGTCTCCTAGGATCTAAGTCATTTCGCCCCTCGCCATAACCGATAGTGAATGCTTGACAGTTTGTTGTACACATTCCAATTTGTACGCCTTACCTAATCGACAAGGAATGTAACTGGAACATTCGTAAGAAATAGTGAAACATGATTCATCACTAAAAGAGGGGTTCCTCAGTCTTCACATTATCTAGTGTATCAGGCCACTCATCGCATTTTTGCCATCTCAGGTGTAATTTTTGTTGTTTTTTTCTGAGCGCTGTGATTATAAGTCTCTTCCATAAAGAATTTTTCTTACCCTTCTTGGAACAACACTTTTCAATACTCAACTATCTTCGTGCTTGAATATTTAGAAGTACGTCTTCTGTTCAACAGAGCAAACATTTTTAATTTGCTGTTGTCTCGATGGGGTAGATTCACCCACATTTTCCTACTCTTTAGTTGATATGCTTCGTTTTATCTTATTGCAAAACTCTTTCCATTAACTATTTTTTACTCTCTCGCCCTTACTTAGTTAGAAGAGAAAGTATTATAATCGTGCACTGGAAAACGACGAATTTTCGACAGAAAAACTCGTAAGTAATCTGTTGATGATTCAGTCCCTAATCGCCAGTTTCGACCAGAAGGAACGCTTCCCACCGTTGCAAAGAAAATCACGGAACAGCCGTGCTTCTTTATTGTTAGTGATGGTTGAATTTAACACTTTAAATAAAAAATAGCATTTCGAAAACAAGAGTATAGCATTTTGTTTTGTTTTTTATCTCCGTACAAAGAACTGAAGAAGCTGAGATCTCTTGAGATGACCCTGAGCGCCCAGGCTTTCAGGATGTTCTTATTATTTTTTGTTTTGTTTTGTCAGTTAAATCTTAATTATAAATTAAGTCAGTTAAATCTTAATTATAAATGTTTTCAAACATCAATCTGTTATGGTTGATGTCGCATCCCTAGTTACAGAGCGAACATGAAATAAACCATAAAATACAATTTAGCAATTGTTTCGCGGATTAATGAACATTTCGCACTTAATAGGTGATTTTGCGATAGATTTAGCATTGTATCGCAAATTGATAACCTTCAGAAATTTACTGTATCGATCGTGAAACACACAATTACTATTTTTTCAGCGATTGGTAATCGCAGTTTTAGGTAATTGCTAAAATTTACCATCTCAATTTATTGTATTTGGTGTAGTTCAGTTGCCACAGACATCGTGGGGGCTTCAACCAGCGCCTAATTTCGGGAAGCACAGGGCCGACATGAGGAGTTCCATGTACGACATGGATGATTCATCATGTGGTCATTTTGTTTCTCCACCTGAATGCCCTGCCTTCCTAATAATTCAAGTGTCTCCCTCCTTCAGCTCTCATGAACACCTTACCTTTCAATCCTTCATACAGTAGATTTATAAAGGCAAACCACTTCTGAGATTACCTGCCAGAAGAGGAAAGAGCAGAGAGACGAAAGTCTCCCCTCATCTCGTTCATAAATGTACTCGCATCAGCAGTACACCAGTTTTCGGTTAATCAGGTACTCTGAGCCTGGCGAGTATCGGTTCGATTAGGAGTGTTTGATTATTTTAATTATAATTATTGTTATAACCTTAATTTTAAAGATGACAGCTGAAACATAGCTCAATGAGCATTTGCACTTTCCATGATACAATTTATGGAAGTTTATCCAGCTTTAGATTAACTGATCACAATCTTTCTGCAACAAATGAAAACTAATTTTTCACCTAATATAATGATAATATAATATGGCTGTCTCGACCAAACGACAATGATAACCTAGACGTTTGGAATTGAGAAATTAAGTAATCCATGTGACAACTGTGAGAATTTTTCTTGCTTCACTTGGTGCATCACTTCAAAAGCGGACGCCGGGGTGCGCAAAAAATCTGCTAATAATCCCTAAGAACCTAATTAATTAGTGTAATGACTCAACTTGAATGTATGCATTTCAGTGTATATGAGATTTTTTGTGTTCTACATAGCTCAGTTCATTATTCATTTTAGGGAAAATTCTAGAAATTGATATATCTAAAAGCTGAAAATCTTCCGACAAGAACAGATCTCAATAGTGCCTGAAGTGAAATAATTTTCTAGATTTTATAGTATTATATTTGGTTTAGAATATCATGTATTGTAAAGATTAGTGAGATTGTTACATATTTCTATTCGTAATTACCAGTGTTTAGAGTTCTAATTAATCACCATGTTTAAAGATATTAACTTTAATTTTGACACTGAAGGATGGAAAATTAAAAGACGGATAGAAATGAAAGAAGTTGGGAATTGCCACATGAAATGTTGTGCGCTTTAAGACGAACGAACAAAAGAGATAGGAAACACAGCACATTTATTTCTGTCCTTTACCAGTAGACTTCTTTTCAATTTCATGAGTGCTGTAGTGTGGTTAACACACTCAGAGTTAATATGTTTGAAGAATACAAACTCAAGGGTTTGAGTTAATTGTGTTAGAATTCATTAACCCATTGTAATGTATGTTGTATGATCACAAATACGTACTAAACAATTCTATCTCACGACACCAACGAGAAACATGTTCTGTGAGAAAACGATCTTCTTAGACCACCCTCTTGATGATCAAGTATTAGTTATGATGGCTGGGTGAAGACATACGTGCCATTAACCAGAATTGCTGTGTTTAAGTCTTGTAGCAGACAACACGTAAACCGCACCTGAAGTTGATTCCTCTGATGACAACTTGTTGTCGACTACAACACTTGTCTCCTACATTATAGAGAAGTGATGCAGTATTAAAAACATCATAAATAACAGTGTCTTAAACGGCGATTAGACTATTGAAGCTTGAAGCAATCATCCTAAGCAAAAAGCAACAAAACAAGAGGCAGTGTAGCAATTCGCTCTGCTAATCTGTGTGAGCTGTCGGGTTTCACCTTGACCAAAATGACGTATGCGTGATCGGCCTTTCAATTGGCCGGTGCTCTCATTGGGTATTCAGTGTTGTGACTACCGCCATTCGAAGGCTCGAAGGATCGCAAAGGGTCGGATGCTGGAAAAAGAATTGAAATATTCATGCGGTTCTGTTTGTATGGGACACATTTTCTCGGCATTTCCTTTCTAGAATAAGGAAGAAAGAAATTGTTCTACGATTTTCCTTACACTTAGATTTTTTAGATCGCCGACCATTCATTACATATCTTAGGCTGAACTTGATTATGGTCATAGAGGCCACGTCAATTGAGATAAATGTTCCATTGTGTCTCTACATTGATGACGGTTACTCTTATTTATGCAATGAGTTCCTGACGTCATCAGCTTGCAATTGAATGTTACATTTTACATTTTTGTGTATCAAGAGTCATAAAAGACCTATCGTGGAATATGCACATTTCCTATAATTCAAAAAAATCAGTGTGACATCCCCAGACAACTTGTTCGGTCTTCGTTTGGTAATTATGATACCTCATCAAGCTTCTTGTTATGAGAACCTATGACGTGTTAAAATTATTATTTAAAATTTTATAATGAGAATGCCATATACCATAGGATAATGTATTGTAATAAACAGTATTAATTGACAGAATATAATATAAACAATTATAGTATTTATAATTGATTCTAATAATTTCATCTGGTTTATACTTTGCTATCTACTGCAGTTTTCTTCTTTTCATTTTAATGTTAGTTCAATATTACTGAAAATAAACAATTTTAAACCCCTGAAAATCAAAAAGGATAGTGGGTAATGTTATAATCTCATACGGATGCGGCACCCGTGAATTTCACGTGTTTGAAAAGTGAGATGGGTTTGGCACCCCTGCTAAAGTTAGTTCCACAGAATCTCCATCGTTATTCATTCATTTTCCATTATCGTTTGCCCATATCTCTTTGCCCTAGGCTGATGCGACAGTATAGCTTATCTGCATCCTAGCAATTTCACAGTTCAAGGGTCGTAACTCATTTTCTACAATAAAAAGTGCTCTGACGTTTCTAGGACAATGGACGAAGGGTGCGTTACTCGTAGAATAGCGACTATGCTCTTTTTCCACATCTCGATACAAATACCTGTCAGTTCCTCTCGTGAACGAAGGGATTACCATCCCTGCGTCTCGTTCAATAAGGGATCCAAGTCAAATAATATCATCTTCAAGTGTACCTGGAAACAGTAAAATTCCCCGTACGTGTACAGAGAGTTATCGGCAGTTATTGAAGACACATTGGGTTGCGGGTTGCATCCTGTAGATCAGTAACATGATCTACATATTTTCCAATAATTTCGCCTTAGAACCTTAGTAACATTTTAATTTCAGCCAAATTAAACAGATAAATAGAAAAGAGAAGGAATTGTAATGCTTCAACGGAAAGTGGCGATTTTTTGTCAGGGAAACTCGAATTTTAGAACCCTAATATTTTTGTAAGTAGAAAATTACTTCCTCTGACACGTTGTGTATTCAGAATCCATGTTTGGGGGAGTACTTGATACAGAAAAATTGGTTGACGACAAAGTCCGTCCGTCCGTCTGCTTATGTGTGATCAACGCGTGGGCTTAATCTATTTAGAAAATGTTCCCCAAATTTAATCTTATCATTTCGATCTGGCGGAACTAGAGGTTTTGCCAACTTAAAACAGATTGGTTTTGATTTTTGGGGTACTTTACATGAAGCCTTATCATTTTGAAAATTTCCCCAAAAAGGGCTCCCATTTTCTTGATGAAACATGTTACTCGGATATAATATAGGAGACTTTAAAAATGCCGTAGGTCTCTTTTCATTGAACTAAGATTTTTCGAATATTTCAAACGTTCAAATTTTTTTTCGTCGTCTTACTTGACTGCAATTGAAGACGGAGATTTTGTTATTTATGAAATTGTTATTCAAACACAGATCTTTAAGTAAGGTTATTTACAGTTCTTTGAAAACATGAGTCATTTTTGCGTAACTTTGCGTGAAATATAGGGAATTAAAAACGAAATATTTTCTCAAAAGCGGATCCAAATTGTTTCCTCGGATACAGCAAAGGATGTAATAAATGACGTATGTCCAATTTTCGGCAACTCTTTGTATTTTCGACAATTGCAAAAAAATAACATTGAAAAAGTACAATATTGATGATAGAGATTATTTTTAATGAAATCTATTTCAAGGCAATCGTTAAGTAATGTTATAAACAATGTTTTTGAAAGAAATTTTCGAGTGTTGAGTGTACCAAGTGTCCACTGTGTTGTTGTGCTCTTGCAGGGAGAATCCCTGATTAAAGCCTTGAAAAAGAACATTACATCCTCATAGTGAAAAAAACATCATTTCATACACTTATTGTCAGTACAAAAATAAATATTTTCTACGTTCTGTTTATTCTCAGTTTCTCCACAAGTACGCATTTATGTGGATACGTTCCAATCGCACCGAAACATTAGCGTAGTTCAGCAGATTGATCGAGAACGTCAATTCGCGAGTGTTGAGTGTACTGCGTGTCCGCCGTGTGGTTGTGCCGTTGCAGAGGGGGGGGTGGAGTCCTGGTGCTGTGGAGCCGCCCGCCGCCGCTCCCGCTGCGCGTGTGTGTATGTGTATGTATGTGTGTGTGTGTGTGTGTGTGTGTGTGTGTGTGTGTGTGCAGACGTAGCGCGTCGCGTCCTGCAATTTGCGGGGCGGGCGGCGCACGACGTCCAAGGGTCCGCCCACTTCGTCGATTGCGCGTGCTGATCGATCGGCCACGGTCGACTGGCGTTCGTATCGATTGGCCGCCTCGCCCCACGCATTCTTCGCTCTCGCGAGCGCTGCATCCCGCTGCGGTTGCCGCGCCGCGTCTCTCGCGTGTTTCGCCGCATCCGCCGCACCTCTGCCGGCTCGCTTGGTTGATTGCTTAGAGATTTCGGGTACGTCCACTCCCAGGGTCATTAGTCCCGTAAGTGTAATGCAGTTTTAGGCTCGGGAAGTGGCGGTGTTCTTCCCCTTTTCTACATGTAATAAGAAGCCAAACTACGCGTAGGCTTACGAGATTATTTTTCTGCTGGTGTCTCCACTAGCCGGGCACCGTCCGAGCCGGGACGAGCTCTAATTTGTTTCTTTTAGTGATTCCGGGCACGTCAACCACCAGGGTCGTTAGTCCCGTACGTGTAGTGCATGTTTTTGCTCTGGAGGTGGCGTGACCTTTCCCTCACTGTATGGCGAGATCCGGCACCGACCTCCCGTCGGTTAGCGGGGTTTCTCCCTGACCTCAACCCACCGGGCACCGCTCCAGCCAAGCCCCGGACAAGCCCTTAGCTCCTGAAGGGTCTCCCAGCAAGTGTGGTTGTGTAGTATATGTTAGAGTGTGAAAGGGGTGAGGATATGACATGGAAGAGGAAGGTGAGATCGCGCGCGGTCCGTGGCACGTTTGTTAGGGTACTACTCCCGCATTCGCCTGGAGTCGACCCTAGAAACCACGAAAACTACCGATCAGTGTAGCCGGCCACTAGAATTCTCCTCCAGGCAGCGACTTCGACCGAATATCGAAAATTCTGCCACCGTCGAGACTCGAACCTAGGACCTCCCGGTCAGAAGCACTGCAGTGACATCAGTTGATTGCCTGCCGGCCCTCTTGGTGTTTTTTTCTAATCTCGTAGGGTGTCTGTGCGCGTGTGCGTTTGTATCGGTAAATAACCGAAATACTGCAGTGTCCTTCAAAGGATTGTTTTTATGAACATTCAATGGAAGCCAATAATTCATAGGATTTCTTCTTCTGTGGTATCAATGTCATAAATTTGAAAAAATGAAATAAAATTGTATCACTTAAAAATTCCTTGAAACTTTGCATTCTGTATTTTAAACAGTATTGAGGTTTTTGACGGATATACATGTTTGAATGAGGAAAAATGACGCCCTTATTCCATACTCTAGTAACTGAAACTTGTTGAAGGACGTTCTTTGAGTTTTTCTCAGATTTGTAAAAATGCCTGATTTGAATACTTTTGCTAACACAAAATTATATTTTTCTTATAAAATGATATGAAAAATAAGAATTTAAAATAAAAGTTATGTAAGAAAAATATATTGCATTAATAATATTTTAAGAATTTTTTGTCGAAAACCAAACTTCAATCAATTTGTTACTATGCGATAATACGTTTTTTCAAGGTATTAACGAATGGTATAAAAACATTTGTAGTCACGAAAAAATGCGAAGATAAAAAATCGGCGCACTGCTTAACACATTTGTGTATTTAATAAGACAATGTATATTCTACGTTGAGTGTTAATTTTCAATTTCGTGTTGCATTGTTTTCATTGTTAGAACGAAACTGATCATTGAAGCTCAACAATGATATTAAAAAATTAAACAATCGAAGGTTGAGGCTGGTGTACCTGGTGACGGGTGACGCGGGCGGCGGCCTGCTCGAGGCGACAGGTGTCACCGGCAAACCCTAGGTCCTCATCCACGGCCTGCGTTCCCCCTGCCCCTCTGTCGATGCACTCCCCCGTGCCGACGCGCTCTACCTGCCCAGCGCCCGCGCCTCGCCCTGCAACGCCCAGCGGTCGCATTGCGCATACACAACTCCCGCGACCGTGACGAAGATTGACGCCGCTCTTGCGAAACACTTCGGTGTTCAGTTGGGAGTCGGCGATGGACAGTGGCAGCGCAAGAAACCTGCCATAGGCCCCCAACAACTCGTCCGTCTGTTGGAAAGCGGGCTTAAAATTGAGTTCAAGAAAGCAAGAGAAATATGTTGTAGCCGAATAGAGACGAATTCACTCAAAGCTGTGCTTCCTTTCGGGGACCCGCTTCGAGACTTTTTTCTATCAAAGTCTATCTGAATTAGGCTTTCAGCGTTTTTCAGAAAAAAAACAACAACAACAACGAGGAAATAGTCTTCTGGCTGCTCTGAAACGCAGTGCATGTGAATACGAGTGGGGTAAAGAGTATGCGTATTAATTACGAGGTTGTTGATTTAGCGATGTACCAAATGGACGATGCTGTATTATTTATTCATTACCATTCCTCGTTTCTTCGCATAAATCAAGTTAATAAAAATACCACAATGAAGATGGAACGAGTTATGAAGAAATAGTGATGAAAAGAGAGAAAAAAGCATGAGACGTTCGTTTCCTCTCACCCACCCACAGACATACAAATTCGACAATCATCACTCGGGAATTGAACTCGGTCCCTAGCTAGCGAAACCTAGCGCACAGACTGCAACATTAGGGGTAGCTCCGCCAAAAGCAATGCTCATAATTCAAATCCAACCCGGAGATGAGGGGTCGCCGTCGGGGAGTGGCTATTCGGCGGCTCGCCAAGAACACTTCTCCTCCGCCCCCGGCCTCATCACCTCCATCGCCACCTGCATCGGCCCCGCTCCCAACATCACTTCCGCCCCCGACGCCATCCCGCCACCGCCACTATCACCGCTCTCACCTGGAGGAAAGTAACTGTGGAGTGGCGGACCCCTGCCACTAACACAACCCTCGCCACCACAATGGCCACTGCCTGCCTTTGTCACCCCCTCCACCAGCTTCACGTTTCCGCACCTGCCGCCCCCTCTCCATCCTCCCGTTCTCTTCACGCGGCAGCCACGGCTCCCGCCCGCGCCTTGCCCCTCCCCGGCCATCGTCACCCACTCCTAGGCCCAACCTGTCTCCCATAACTCCCCTCCATGGCCTCTGCCCCCGCCATGGCCACTCTCTCAACTGCCGTCCCCTCCACCCGCGCTCTCACCTCATACCCGTCCGTCACCTTCCACTCCGCCCACCTCGTCCCCTGGCACTTCCTTTCCACCCTTCCCACCCCCGTCACGCCCACTGCCTCAGGTACTCCCCTCTACCAGCGCTTCCATCCCGCTCTCTAGGCCTCGTTAATTCGACCGGCATAGGGTATCAGTTGAGTGCCATTGACTGGGAGGTGCTAGGGTTAGAGTGCCGACGGTAGAAGGATTTTCGACTCCAGCTAGACAGCTAGGTCGGATTCAGCCGCTGCCTGGAGGACAATTCTAGCGTTCAGTTGCTCACATAGCTCTCTGTGGTTTCGCCTTTCAACACCAGGCGAATACCGGAGCAGTACCGTAACAAACGGGCCACGGTCTGCGCGCGATTTTTCCTTCGTCTTCCTAGTCTTATCACCTCTTTTACATACTCACACACACACACACACACATGTATTTCACTACCACACATGCCGGGAGACTAGTCGGGAGATTAGAGCTCGCCTAGGCTAGGGCGGTGCCCCGTTGATGGGAGATACCTAGTTGAGGAAAACCCCGCTAGCCATCGGTACCTCGGTGCCGGATCTCGCCATCCAGCGGGGGCAGATCACCGCCACCTCCTACAATACTCACGCACCACCCTTACGGGACTAATTATCTTACTTGATGGGCCTGGAATCTCTAACCAATCAAACCTCCCTTACTTCGTGGCGGCCACTGCAGCAACTACCACCCCCTCCACCGTCATCCCCGTCCCCACCCCGCCCTCTACCCTCCCCCACCCCGCCCCAACCGTGCCCCCATCACTGCTCACATTCTCAGTCCCATCCCCGCCCATATCCCCGCCCCTATCCCCGCCCACTACCCCGCCCTATCCCCGCCCCAACACCGCCCCATCCTCGCTCCTATCCTTGCTCCCATCCTCGCCCCATCATCGCCCCATCCCGCCCCCACCACCGCCCAAACCCCGACCCCATTACCACTCCCATCCCCGTCCCCATTCCCGCCCCAATCACGCCGCAAACTCGCCCCAACCCCGCTCCCATACATGCTCCAAACCTCGCTCCTATCCCTCCTCCCATCCCCGCTCTCATACTCGCTCCCATCCCTGCCCGCATTCCCCGCTCCCAACTCCGCCGACCGCGCGTGTCGCTCGGTTGCCGGTCGCGTGGGCGCGTGGGCCCTTTCCGGGCGCCCGCATCGACCGCGTTGCTGATCGGCCGCGCCACAATTTGCCTCGTAACTGGCGGCCGCCGCCAACGTCGCCGCCGCAATTACGAGCCTTTTACAATTTGCTTAAACGGCTCTCCCGTCTTGAATAATTGATTCGGGATTCCCTTTTAAAATTTCAATCTGCCGTAATTAAAGCTACACCGCAGGCGCTACAAGAGACCACCGCGACGGCCGCGCTACGCTTATGGCGTATGGAGTGTTGCCTGTTGCTCGATGTTTTATTTCCAGCTCACTTCTCGCGCTTCTACTCTCGGGGTTCTGGCGGAAAAGAGGGAAAGGTCGCAGAAGGTTGTGAAACCGGCTCGCCCCACTCCTCGCCCCACTTCTTTTATGCGTTCTCTGGGAGGATTTCGAATCGCTGTATTACTCATTAGAAAACACTTCATCAAAACTTCAATTATTTAATTTAACTGAGTTTACTGATACTTAATATTCAAGAGAGCAATTCCTTCGGTGTCGGTGTACTTTCCTATGTCCTAATGCTTTAATTTATATGAAGAAAGATCTACATTCATTTTAAGAGATTCTTATTGAAAAGGATTGAGATTTTACCAAGAATAAACAATTATTCTTTTCACTGTACATTTTCTCTGTTCTTCGAGACGTTGTATTCTTGGAATCATTAACTCAGAAATTGCTTGGGACTTCTTTAGAGCAAATGAAAAGTATTTCTTCTTCGAATTTTCAAATGCAATTAACCTCAGATTCGAATTATCTGAACATTATGAAGTTTAAATAGAACAATGTTTAAATTCAAGTTTAAAATTTTCATGAAAAAATCTACAAGAAAATAACTGGTTAACATTATTTTAAATGGATAAAGAATTCGTGTTTTTCAATAAAAATGTAAATGGATATAAATTATAACATATTAAAATAATCATAATTAGAGTTTTTCTCAACCAGTCGCAGAGTAATATTTACAACGCAAGTTGTACTTCTTCGCATCGTGATGAACTGTACCTACTATCTTTTGCTGTTGGTTTGCCTCATTGAAAATACATAATTTTACAAACTAGTTACATACCTAAATACCCAGTACCAGGAGATTTTAATCTGTTTTAGATAAACCGATATATATATATATATATATATATATATATATATATATATATATATATATATATATATATCAGGTCTATCATTTCGCTCTGGATAGAGAAGTTGATTTTCCTGCGAACAATTGCACAGACTTTATATGTATTTGCCGTTATTGTATAAAATATGTTATATTGTAGATATTGCTCAAGAATAATTTTTTTCATAAACTTGCCCTTTCCACCTTTTAATATCTGCCTTCTCCAAGTCGCGATTGCTATATTATGCCGTGCAATTCCAATCAACACAATCTACACTTCCGGCATCCTCATTCTTGTCCCTGCCATTTTCATTCACCATCAAGTCTGGACATTCCTCGAAAGTGTGACTCTCATTTTCATCTTCGACATTTTTCATTATCAGCATTTTTCCCATTATTGGAAGCACCAACACCATAGTGAGCACCATTAGCACGTTCCTTGTTATCTTCTCGTTTTCTCTCGTAACATTTGCTTCAGCCTCTGCCTTCACCTTCGCTTCGCCGACACCTTTTTCATCGCGTCGTTCTCATCGATCGGCAAAGTCCCCGCGAGACAAATTACTGCACTAATTGCAGGCGAGTGAAAGAAATGAGAGTGGCGGTGTCGGGCTTCAACGGCGGGTGAGCAGACAGAGCTGGTGTATAGGGAGAGTTGGTGAGCAGGGAGGGCTGGTGAGCAGGGAGGGCTGGAGAGCAGGGACGGCTGGAGAGCAGGGACGGCTGAAGAGCAGGGAGGGATGGAGAGCAGGGAGGGCTGGTGAGCAGGGAGGGCTGGTGAGCAGCGAGGAATGGTGGGCAGGGAGAGATGGTGAGGAGCGGTGGTAGTGAACAGGAAGGCTGAGCGGAGGGGGTTGATGATGAGGAAGGGCGGATGAGCAGAGAAGGTGGGCGGGAGACCATAAGAGCAGGCAGGGTGGTGAAAAGGGACGACGGATGTGCTGGGAGGGCTGGTGAGCCGAGCGATTGAGTGGGCGGGTGAGAGGAGATAGCGGAGACGCCGGGTGACAATGAACGGCAGGGACGGACGGGGACTTGGGAAGTGGAGGAGGAGCTGGGCTGCTGGTGCGTCTTGGGCACCAGAAGCAACGGAGGTCGGTGAGGGCAGTTGGTCGTGGTTTCAGGGGAGTGGGCGGTGCAAGTGGCTGCCGTGATGGCGGGGTCGAGGTTGGCGGGGGCGGTGGTGGCACTGTGGAAGCAGGGATGGAAGAGGGGACGGCTGGTGGGTGGGGGCAGCAGGGCGGGGCGGAGGCGTTGCGAATGGCTGAGGTGGTGGGTGCGGCAGGGACGGCGGGCTGCATTATGCATGAGCGGTCGCCCGCCGCGCCATGTCCTCCCACAGCGCGGGCAGGCGGCCGGCCAGCCAGCGAGCGAGCGCGGGGGCGCGGGGCGCGGGGCGCGGGGCGCGGGGCGCGGGGCGCGGGGCGGGGTGCGTGTGTGCCACCGCGGCACCCGCAGGCCTTGCTCCGCCGACTGCGCGGCCGCACCCTCGCCGCAGCGGGCTCTGCAACCAGCCAGCGACCGCCCCACCCCGTCCACGCTCACACACTTCGGAGCTTACCTGAAAACCGGCAGGAACTTGTGGAGGCTCTCAAGAGCCACAACAACAGCAATGGATCATAATTGACAGACAATATATTATTAGTAAGATGTTCTCTATCAAAACCAGCTTATTCCATTTGCTTCAAATCTATAAGGAACGCCAAACTCACAGTTTCATGTGTTGAGATCTGTTCTTGGCACAGTTTACGTGAAAATAAACTGGATTCTCACTACATACCTTGGTGATTGTGTAAACATTTACTTACCCAAAAATGTTGAAAAATTATTTTTGAACAATAATGAAATGAATTGTTTTTTATGACAAGCGCTTCAGTTACGTTACGCAATTGTTGGAACGTAATTTACTTTACAAGTGTCGCTTTGACTAGACCCAGAAACAATTTTAAATTACTATCTCCCATCGTAATTAGCGTCCCCCGGAACCATAACCCGAGCTGCTCACCATCAGCAACACGGAAGCGCGGAACAGAATCGAAGAAATTGCTGCCTTTTTGTTGACAGAAAATGATGCAGCGAAAAGATGCCATCATAAGACCATTCACTGTTTACTCCGAAACAGCTTGCTTCACATACAAACCGTCTTTTCGTATTTTCCGTAGTAACCGTCAAACGTATTTTCGTTTATTAAATCTTCGGTTTTCTTTCGTTTTATAGAACGAAGAACAAATTCTTGACATCCTTAAAAATACAAATACGAGTAATTAACTCAAATGTTTGCACTGGTCGACTGTTTTCGCAACTATCATCTTAATCTGCACGCCCTTATTTATTTTAATTAAATTCCTAGTGATGAGGAAATGAATTTACAGAATATTTAATATTAATGTGATGAAATGATTTACAAAATATTTAATATTAATGAAGAATGAATCCTCATATTACTTTAGCCTGTATTATTTTATGAAGACGAATTTTCTACAAAGACATGGTGAAAATATGTAAAGAATGATCATAAAAATAAAAGATCTTTTATTAAGTGCACCATCATTGTTATTTATTGTCTTCTTCAACCGTTCATACTTCGAGGAGATTTATGAACTTCATGCATAAGAAAATACTTCTGCATGCTCTATGAGTTCACCGTATTCTTTCTTGGCTATGAAAGTGAATATGAAATATTTCTTTCATACATTGTATTGGAATCCGGATAACAAAGGTAATACGTTCTATAAGTCATTTCTCCACGTAAACAATTACGTCATGTCTGTTTTGTGGTGTGATGAGGTAATACAGAAGCGTAACTTCGCATTTGCCTGTCACGTTCTCAAAACGTTATAAAACTTTGAATAACAATTAAACTCAATAATCGTTTCAAAACTTTCTAGATGCAGCTGCTTCCAATTAGTAGTTTGTTTTTGTAACTACTTCAAAAATTATAGCAAGTAGTATTTGTTCGAAGTTTAAGAGGTTTTATTTGATCGATCTCCGTCGTGTCTGATGCAAGCTTTTAGCAGGCGTATTGTTACACAGTGGCATACAGTTATCGGTTCATAAACCTCAAGTAGGCATATATTGTATTAATCGAAGACATATTCAGTGCAATATCTTATCATTAAACTGTCTTGCATCCATGGGTCATTATTCCTTACAAATTTGAAAAATCGTTGTTGTGACTTGGTTATTATTATTTAATTAATGTTTCTCCTACAGACATTAATTAGGAAATCGAAATGTTCATTGATGGTGTTTACTTTCTCGTGAAGAATAAAGATACATTACATATATATAAGTTATATAATGCTGCAGAGTGTTGAAGTCGTTTTAAACAGGTTGAGGGTTCTTATTATCGGATAATTGCGCGTTTTGAGAAACGACTTTTTCTCAAAACCCCGGAAAATTTCCTCCCAAAAATTTTGATATAAAAAAAATCATCTATGATATTCTGACAATCTCATGGCAATTAAACGGTTATAGGACCAAACAAATTGAAAACATATGAAAACATTTACGCGTTTTTTATAAAACACAATTTTATCTATGCAAATATTATAGGAAAAGCAACCAAACTATTGTGGTAAATAAGATTAACTCTCAATATATTATTCAACATTTTCTGAAAATATATTTAATTTCGAGAAAAGGAGTTCAGTGAGCCAGAATGTCGACTCTCCGAGTTGTGCTCAGGAGAGCGGTTTCTACCGCCGAAGGCCCTGTGTCTTCCTTCGCCGACGATGTTTGGTTGCCGAAAGACTGGGTCCAAACTGAAAACACGACTGAAAAGGAAGGAAAACTGAGTAGTACGAGAATGTATATGTCATTTTGTTGCACCACTAATTAAAAATATAATTCGTTTTGACTGACAGAAGCTCGTTTCTCCTCTAATTCTTAATAAATAAAGTAATTCAACTCGAGAATCACTTATGCAATAAATGGTTGGATCAAAATTTGAATTATATCTGGATTATAATGTTGACTTGCAAAAGTGAAAGCAATTATTAAGAATGAAAGAAGGAAAAAAGGTTTTTAAAATTTGAACCAAGATGTATCATGTGTAATTATAACACTGTATATACACGTGGAGGCTTTGATACATACACCTGAGTATAAAGATTCCAGAGAGAGAATTCAGTATACGAAGGATGTTGCATGTTAATGTATAAATTGCTAAGATTAAATTAATATTCACTAGTTATAATGGAAATTACAGAAGTTCAGTCATTCGTTTTAGGAAGACTTGTAACATTTAAAATGAAGCTGGCTAAACATCACGACTTAACAGTTAACAGAGAATTGGAAAAGCGAATCGACTTGAAGTAATTTAATTTTCTCGTTTGCGCTGTTTTCATCTTAAACTTTAATCTTTTCTCCAAGAACACTCCGAATACATAAACTGGAATAATAATGATAGTCCCGAGAAAATAAATTTGTCCTTAAAGGAACATTCAGTATATGATATTAAATCTAAGATTCTAATCTTCATGTTATAACATGGAAAACGCCAATGCAGAGGCATATCTAGTAACTTTGCATGTTGAAGGTGATGAGAGAACTTGTGTCACGCCAGCCCGAAGTTTCCAGATTGGTCCATTAAGATCCTAGATAAAGGAAGTTCGCGAGTCATTCTGATCACAGAATAAGGCTTTTCTCTCTTTGATTTTGCTTGACTTAAATAGCACGTTGGCATTGCGTTACTTCGGTATTCCCGCCAGGTGTGCGATCGGTTGAAATATAACTCACGATTTATCGTGTCCACGTAATATAAGGATTATGTAAAGCATGTAAGTATACTTGTCTCTCTAATAGAACCGAGTCTTTGAATATTTATAAAGAAGCGTAGGAAAATGTTCTTCAAACCACATAGTTGGCACAGATTACTCTCAACTGTTATTTCCGATTGCTGTTTCTGTTTTTATATTACATTTCCAGGTTACGTAATTTTTAAATATTTTTCTCTATTTCCTTTAGGAAATAGTACACCAGTTAACAGTTTTATTATTTTACAATATTTTATCTCAATTTTCTTTCTTATTATAAAATAATAATTATCACAATATGAATCGTAGCACGCATCAATCCCTTTAAGTCGGTGTACCTAAATGTACCCTCTGCTGCAACAAAATCCGCCTAATAGCATTTCATTAACTACACTGGTTAGCAAAATGCCCTAAAGCGCTGATTCACCAACATTAGAAATTAACTGAGAAGTAGACAAGCAGGGCCGTGAAGTGGACCGCAGAACGTCCATTCCTTAAAATCAGTTTATCAGCAATATTGGCGCGGTTTGGTGGCTCGTGCCGAGTGCCGATGAAGCCAATGAAGAGAACTGACGTTTGCCGCAATCGGGCCGCTACCCCTTCGGACCCACCGGACCTTTGCCATCTACTACGGGCTTGAGAATGAAACGGAAATAAATTCTTCTTTTTTCTAGATAGTGTTATATTTCACTGATTAAAATTGAAAATATGTATGTTCCATATAAAACTTTAGAAACACTTCCCTCAAATTTGACATGAAGACTTTTGAACTCCTAAGAATAAAATAGTAAGACTGTGCGGCATACCAAATTTTTCCTTAATTTAATGTTATTACTAAACAATCTCTACGATTTTAACAAAAAGTTATGGTATCGTTTAAAGATTTACATTTGAATGAAATTATGTCGAAAACTTCTGAGCATCAATATGGTTGAATTGTTGTTTGAAAAGTTGGAACCCAATATTTTTATAGAGCGTCATTGCCTAATTTTTGAATTTTTGTGTGTTGGTCGCGTTCTGCATAGCGCCATTCAATTGAGAGATGAATTGCATTGTGAAAGAAATCTCTCAACGTGTGGGGATGTGGTACAGATTCGAAAATACAGGTGAATTAGCTGAACCCTTGCGACTACATTGCCCAAAAGGAAGAACTGCAGAAAAGTTCCAACAGAAAAGTACAACATAAGCGCTATATAGGAAATGGACACTCCTCTAAAATATTGACTCATGTCTTTTAGAACTTATTCTCTAAGACTAATCAAATGCGGGAGGTTCACAAATTCTGGAACTACATGGTTTCTATTCACTGTGAGAGAGTTAAACACATTTCCGAAAATGCAATTGAAATGTTTTATATTTATGAATATCTAGAAATGTATTTTGTAGTGGTCTGCAATAGAAAATCATACTATCCACCTTAATGTAAGAACGTAATGCTTTACTTCCTCTTTTTCGTAAAGATACATGTTTTAAACGATTGCTGAACATTACGTTTTTGTACACTGACTAATTTTTTCAATTAAACAATTCAATTTTCGAAGTTAAAAAACTCACTCTCTTGTTCACTAACTCGTATAACCTCACGTTCACACATGCGTGTCTACCTTGGACAAGACCTTCTTCAAGAAGATCTTGACACAACCAAACGACGTAATAAACAAAGGACGTCAGAAAAGCGTTCATTCTATTAATTTTACGGTTTTATTGAATTTAGCGTTTGGACTATAAAACCGGACAAGCTAAAAAACACCTGGGGCCCCATCACCTACCACTTATAGGAAAAATCGCGAAATTCGGCTGAGTAGAACGGTCAATTTGTTTCTAATCAAAAACCCTTAGTATGTTAAAAATATTTTTTTTCGGTTTTTAAAATGTAGGCGTTTTTATGAAAAGTGGAACTATGCCACACTTATAAAAGCACGTTCTTCTATTCTAACAAAAGATTTCAATGAAAGATGTTCAGCCATTGTTTAGAAAAGATTAAAATGTCATTGGGGCTTCACAACGTGAAGTATCCACATAAATTGACTTATCTTAATATTATTAGGAGTGGCTCTAATTACCCCCTTCTCATTTTCCATGTTTCAACTCGAAAGCTTCTGCCAGAGTTATGCGTGATACATCCAGCCAACCAGCCAGGACGACGGACAAACAGATATCTGTGATCCATACACACAGAAACTGTGATTTTCGATTACAAAATTGCGTGTACCTTCTCTCCCCCTCTACCAATCTTAAACATCTTTGAAACAGTGCTAGATCTTACTCCTGATTTACTTATCAAGTTTCAGCTCAAACGCTTCTTATCTGACAGTTGTGCATGACACAGACAGGGAGGCGGGCATCCCGATTTTCTGGTACAAAACTGCCTGTACCTCCTCCCCACCTGCACCATTTTCACAATATTTGGAGCACTTATTATAGATCTTAATCCTGACATGTATGCTGAGTAGCAGCTCAAAGGACCTTAAACATGGATTTTACGACCGACAATTCATCGATTGTGAAGTTGATGATCGTGATTAGAATACATTTCCACCCTATATTGTAATATAAGAAAGGAAAGTAAAAATAGCGTAGATGAGATTCAAAATGTTACCAAAATGTGTTTTTTTTACCAAAAGCGGTTAAATACAATTCCAAATGCATTTGAATGCTGCTGCCGGGAGTTGCCAGTTGATTTGAGGCGTGGCAGATCGGGACCGGTTGGAGCGGGCAGATCTGCGGAACCGTGTGTGACGAGCGGAACGATGCCTGCAAGCAACGAATCTCTTAGCGTAACACAGTTTCGCTTCGGGTGCTGCCATGCGCCTCCAACTCGAAATTCACTCTATCCAACCCAAACCCGAACGAGTGCCTTTGGTCAAACGGCTTCTCTGCTGTACGCTTGGGCGCCCTGTCTCTCGGGCAGGCCGTGCCCACGTTGGCGCTGGCCAACACGGGCACGAGTGGGCGCCCGCGAGGAGAACGGGTCCGGACAGGCGTACTTTATTGGCCGCCGCTCACGCCTCTGCTGTCACTCGGCCCCGCGAGCTCAATTATTGCCCGGCGAGCGCGGGCCCCGCCGCGCCGTCCCACGGCGCGCCGAGCATAATTCACTTCCTCGTGTGCGTCCGCATTACACGTCTTGCCGGTAGCCGCGCATACGTCAACGCCGCTCGCCAAGGCGGACGCCAGGCTACAAGTGGCGCCCTCAAATTAGGGATGCGACGTCGCCAACTGAACATCGAGACTCAACATTAAAATATATATGTTAATAAAACATCGCCACAAAACCATCGATGGTTTTAACCGTAGATTTTAGTTTCAGTGAATATTCGCGGAGGAGGAGGAGGAGGGGGAAGTCGCAGGTGGTTGCAATAAAATCAAGAAATGGTCAGGATATTATCAAACATTTTATCTGATTCGATAATTCAAAAGTAACATAGCCTATCTACCGTTGAAACTTCTATTGTATTTGTTTTTCACTCCATCTCACTTTGTTCTGAAGAATGTCCAATTCATGGATATCTCACAAATATCACAAGTTTTTATTATGATGGTACTTTTATCACTCATGTGCCAATCTGATAAAAACATCGAACACAAAACATCTATGTTAAGCAACATCGATTTCAAAGAATAGATATTAAATACATCTATGATTTTATAAAAAACATCTTTGTTATAAAGATATTGACATCGATGGCGCATCCCTACTCCAATATGCGCCTCCTTCACGCGTTGCCAGATAGCGCGAAATAGATGGAGCGGGGCGAAAATGTATTTGCAGCGAAATTCTTTTGTGGTGTTTGGTGAAATATTCGGGTTTTGAAACGTCAGGTGGTCGTTTTGTGGGGGTGTGTGTTATACATGCATTTGCAAAGAATTGAACATATTTTAAGGACGTTATGCTATATCATAGTTTAGAGCATTGTTCGGCAGTCTGCACTGCATGCACGGATACTTAATAAAAGTGAGCAACAGGAGATCTACTGCGAAATATGAGTCGCTGAAAATGAATAATTCATTACTTACATATCTTTATCATTAGATGGTGTAAGAATATTTTGTTGAAATTTAAATCAAACATTATTCATGTTTTTGAAAAGTGTTTCTTCGTAGCAAGAACACAACATTCGGTAGGGATCGCATGTTTTTAAAACGAAAAACCGAAACACAACACAAAATTATGGATGAGCGGATTTCATATGAAACAAATTCCGTTATTCAGAATACTTTATAAATACCGAACTAATTGGCACCTTCCGGTGCCTATAAATACCGTGCATAATGATAGAAATGAACTGAGAATTATGAGAATAATTATTTTAAAATTATTAAAAAATTAAATACCGCAAATGGGAAGAGCGCATTTGGATTTTCACTGAAAATACATCTTTTCTTGGACATTTTTTGCCAGTTTTTATTAATATTTACTATTAATTTGAAGATTAAACTGTCCATAATTATTTTGAATACGAACACATTACCCATAATACCAACCATGAGAACGAAAAAGATTTGCACATACGAAATGAACTCTTTCTTACGAAGAGGTGTCAGTTTAGACCTACAGTTCACCGAGAAATTGAAAGTTACGAATTCAACATATCCATACATTTTATTTGAAAATATCGAACTTTTTTGTACTTGAAAAATCTCGGGACATTTTAACGTCCTTAAATAATTTGTCGGGACACCGGTACAAATGTTAGATCGGGAATCTGGAATCGTCCCAGGAAAACTTGGACGTATGGAATCACTGCATTTGGTCACTACGAAAACTGCACTTGGAACACTTCTCCCTGAGCTACCTGGAATTGCGTGGTCCGTGACGATTACGAAAGACTTGTCGACCTGTGATCTAGAGAATTGGGAGCACAAGGAGAACGGCATTGCAAAATTTATTAATGAATAGCTAGTGCTAGGTGGTAATCAGTCAACAATGACACATTAATTTATCGAAATCATATAACTCGTACAACTTCTTCAACAAAGATTACAATATTATTGCCTGACAACAGAAAGTTGAATTTTTTTAAATTGAATGTTTTGAGCAGTATTACAGGTTTCAAAACTGAATATTGTTTCAACTGAAACTCTGTCTGTTAAAAACATATTTTAAACTGAATAATTTATGCAGATGTGGGCAGTGGGAATAAAGTTACGTTGATAAAATTACGTTTCCTGCAGTAAGTTGTATAGTTAGTGCATCACTTGCAGAAAAAAAATTCTTCAAATAAAATACGCACACCATCCCATACATCGCTCCTACTCAGCCGTACCATAAATTGTTTTTCTGCGTATGGATCTGGTAATGAAAAAAATATAAATTATTTTTTATAACCTTCAAACCACATGAACATCTGGGTAACATTTCAATATTTCAACGGAAATACACGTTCTGGGAGCTCCTGATGCCAAAAAAGTGTTTTTTAAACTTTCGTTTCTTCCTCTCCGTCCGTCATCGGAGGAGGAACGGATCATCCGTTCGTTCATCGTACGTGTGTTCGTTCGTTCGTTCGTTCGTTCATTCGTTCGTTCGTTTGTTCGTACGTCCGTCCGTTCGTCTGTCCGTCCGTCCGTCCGTCCGTACCCTTCGTACGTCCGTTCGTCCCTCCGTCCGTTCGTTCGTCCGTCTGTCCGTCCACGAATTTAAAAAAATATCAAATCTGCCTATACGTTTGTCACCAAGGCGGTCATCCGCTGCACCCAGCCACTCTCCTACGTCTGCGGAGGCGGGTGGCCCAGTGGCTCGGGAGCCGCGCCAGGCGCTGAGATGCGCCCGCTCCGCTGAGCCTTCCTGAGCCGGCGCGGCGCGGCGCGGGGCCGCCCACGTGGCGGGCCACGTGGCGCCGACAGGTGATCTAATCCGCCATCCGTCAGCGGCGATTAGCATATAATGAGACGGCGCCCGCCGCCGCCCAGCCCCGACCTGCGCCGCCGCCGCCGCCGCCGCCATGGGTGTTCTCGCAGGCGACACACGGCGCGTGGCTGGCGAGCCCCTCGTCGTTAGCTTTTCATGGAGTTGTTGTCGTCGTTGCTGATTGATACTGATGCCGTTGCAGATTAACGTTGCTGATATGTCTGTTTAACGATGTTGACGACGTTCTTGATTTACGCTGTTAATGTCGTTTCTGAATATTGATATGCTTGTGGTTGTTGTTGGGATGAATTTCTTGTTTGTTGTCATTGCTGAAGATGACGTAAGTTTTGCATAGTTCTTGGAATCTTGGATGGCGTACGAGTTAACAGTTTCTCGAATGTTTCTTAGCATAAAATTCCTTGAGAATATATTTTCCTTTGCAAGCTTGATTTCAACTTCTCATTAAAAATTCACTGCGGATCCCTCTGTATGTTGCTATACCTTCTTTTGCCTGAAATACACAGAAATCGACACGTGTTTGAATGTTGCGTTGTGTTCCTTTGCCTCCTTCTAGACACAAATTCTCAATTATTTCGCGATTCTATTATAATTTTACTTTATAATTTGTTCTGAATGAATATTTAATATTTATCGCTAAAGCCTTAAAGTGATTCATTACAACTATAAAGTTGTGCGGGTCAGAGTTTGGAACTCTCTGGGTTACAAATATCCGTCTAAAAAGAAGAAGCTGATGCTAAAATATCGGAATTCGAAGTACGATGGAAAAGATTCCTGGTCAGTTATGCGATTTGATATAATTTGCGTAACTTTCTGGGATGCCCATTAACTACAGGGTGGCCGTTGTCTTGCGGGTTGCGTTTGAATGTCACCCATCATTATAAGCAAGGTGTTAACAATTTGTCAAAAATAAATGATTTTATAATGAATTAATAAATTCATAGTGTAGATTAAAGTGAAATGATAACGAGTAATTTTTATATCCCCTAGAGTTTTTCTCTATTTACTGACTGAAACCAAATGAATATGAAAAAGAAAACAGGATGATTACACGTAGATGCAAAATTTAATTTTGCAGGTCTGACCTTTTTTTGTGTCCCACGTGTACCGAATTACTGATATTTCCAGTTGCCGATACATCGAACCTCAAACAAGAAATTACCTTGTACATACTGGTCTCAGGATCAAAACGCAACCACGTCCCAGCTCGGGCAGGTGGGCGGTCGGGTGGTCGGGCGGTGGCGAGGCAGGGCGTTGGCGACCACACCTCATGCATAATGCAGTCCCTCCCCTCCACCCCGCCCCGCCCCCTCCGGGCTTAAAGAGAGCTGCCGGCGAGCGCGCGTGAGATCTCGTCGCCCTCGGGTCAGACGTCCGGCCGTCCACCCGTCCACTCGTCCACCCGTCCACCAGTCCTTTCATCCGTCCGGATATGTGGACTGGTGGCGCCCCGGCCATCGCCCCAACCTGTCCGCTCCGCGATTTCGTTCTTAACAATCGCGAAACGCAGCAGAACAAAACTTGAGATCTGGGTCACCGGGGCGGGTGAAAAACCAGAGAGGCCGCTCGGCACTCGCCTGTTTTCGCTTCTTTTGCGTTGTGAAGGTGTCGGGAGAGATCGGTATCAGTTGATCTCGGAAAGATTGGATGTTTGTAGACCTAACATGCAGAGATTTCTTTTTATTTATTCTAGCTTGGCCATTGGCCCTCTGTAGACGCATACGATGGTTACATTAATAATAGTTGCAGAGACTTGTTTATAGATATTTGCGTAGTCGATACGGAAGAAGGTACATCCAACAACAGCGATTCATTACATTACATACTACATTATCTGTATGGTATTGAGAACTTAAGGAGTACATTATTTTCAACAATAAGTGTTTGATAATAATTTAAAGTAGAAGTAGTAAAATGCATAAACATTTATTATAGATGTTTTAATTTAAAAAAGTACTTTTGATAATCTGAGATTCATGAATAATTGTTGACTAGTTCATAAAAATGCCACTATTCTTCCAACCTACAAGCCTTTGGCCATAACGAACTTTGGGCTGAGAAAGCGAGAGAACTGTACTGAATCATCGCTGATGAAGAAAGGCTCCCTCAATGCTACCAGGATTCGAACTCTGGCCGATTACGGGATAACCGGTTACCTAACTTACGGCTCTTGTGACATACAAAATTGAGAAAAAATGACGCGTAATTTGATCTGATAGACGGTAGTCATTTGAACTGATTTAAGAGTTTATTGGTGATTGCGACTTTTCTAATGTCTCACTTATTGTACATTAACTCGCACACTAAATACGTGCAAATAATTGCAAAACTATCTAATTGTTCATTTTCCAGATGAAAAATGAGCTGTTTGGAAATATAACGAAACAACGAGCTAAAATCGTACTTTTGGCTAATAATAGCTGTAAATATGTTTTTCATCTCAAAACAAGTCTTGTGTCAGAATTTGAACATTTACGCAATCTAACAATTATTCTTGAAACAGCTGAAAGAATGAATGAAACAACTGTTCAGCAATCAATTGAAGATTTTTTTGGCAAGAATATGATAATACAATAAATGTTGAGAATGATGACGATAAGGGAGAAATATATATTTTTAAACTGGGGATAATGTTTCTGGAGACAATGTTACCAATTGAGTCTTAAAATATAATTTTGGATAAAATGAAGTGTTATCACTTATTATAAACATCTCATTTTATAAATTACAACAATATTGATCAATTTTGTTGGGCATTTCTTTCAAATTTGCTGGTTATAATTTTGGGTCCGTATGTCCGTCCACGCAGTCGACTTCGCTTCTCCCTATTTGCCTTAAGCGACCGCTCCCCTCTCCCTCCTTAACTCTTAAGGCCCATTCACAGCTCAAACATAAACATAAGAATGATGTTAATATAAATGTTAGGACAACGTCCATAAGCGAACTCATTCACAATGCGTTCGCATAAGCACAATACGTTAACTTAAAAGCTTGCAAGCTTCTGCGCTTATGGTTAAGTAAGACATAAGAAATGAATCAATCACTGATCGGTAACCCAAAATCGAGAATCGAAATATGAGTGAAGTCGACAGACAAACTAACGCCATATGGGCCATAGATACAGTCGACACCTTAAAATCGATTCTCACATCCAACCAATAGTAAACCAGTATGTCTCACAGCCAATAGAAACTCTTATTTCGCTTACGTTTATGCTAGACATTGTGAATACTTCAGTCTATCAGTTATGTTAATGTTTATGTCTATGCGCTATGCTTATGTTTACGCTTGCATTGTGAATGGGCCTATAGCTTCGCACTTCTCCCGCCAGCTGCTCTTCTGTGACCCTCGTAGTTTCGCTCCCTCCGGCGCGACCTTTTCCCACAGGAATCAAATTACCGGCGCAGAATTGAGTGGAGGCTCTCGCCTCCTGCGGCAATACTGGGTCTGACTCTCCAGCGACGACCGCGCTCGGAGTGAAAAGCGTTGCGGGTGAACTGCGAATCTTTGTCTCTTAGGTGCAGATGTTCATCGAGATTAAAGCGAACAATCAAGCACAACTAAAATTCAAGTGGAAGTACACTAAGTATTTTGTGTTATATCCACAGAAAGGTGTAAGTTCCAGGATTGTTCTTAGATAGTACTCAAAATGAGCATACACATTTTTGACACTACCTAGATAGCTAGGTCGAATTTATCCAGTGTCTGGAGGAGAACTATAGCGGCTGGCTGATGTGATGGATAACTTTTCGCCGTTTCTTTGATCAGTACTAGCGAATGCATCTCCAGCGAATGGTGGCGGTGATGGTTAGCGTATCGGACTGTTATACCCAAGTTGTCGGGCTCATACCCGATCGAAGCCGTGGTGTTTTAAGGACGAAAGAAATTCTTCATACGCCTTCCTTCGGAGGGGAAGTAAAACCGGCTGTCCCATGTCGGTCGATTTACTACAAGTAAAAGATCATCAAGCCCAAAAGAAGCCACTGAGCTAAATTCAAATCGCCTGTTTCGTCACCCGACCCTCCTATCTCCGCTAGAGGGTGAAAGCAGCGTAGCAAAATTTGCGTGGTCAGACGGAAGAGGGAACCTGATGGCTCGACTCTCGCCCCGTAAAATAAGGCTTCAATTTAATTCAGTACCCTCAACATAAGGGTCACGGACCGCACGCGATCTTTCCTTTCTCTTCCTTGTTCTATCATCACCCCTTATTCATACACACTCATATACATGCACGCAATATATTACCACACACGTTGGCAGACCAGTCAAGAGCTTGGAACGTACTCGCCAGGGGCCGTGCCTTGCTGGGAGAGATACATGGAGGGGAAAATCCCTGTCAAGCCGACGTTTATGTCACTGCGAGATCTCACTAACTACTAGGCGTGGAACACCGCCAACTCCCGAGATGAAAAATAATGAGTACATAACATAGGGTAAGATCCCAAAAGTATTCGTGACAATCACCTTCTTGTAAATGGTTTTATTTCATTAATTATATTTAACAACATAAGGTTTGGAGAAATTTTGTCTCTTTCTTCAGATAAATTCACAACTTGAAACCTTAACGAAGAATTGGCATCCTGGTCTGCTAGTAGTGCAGATGTTCTTACGTATTTAATACTACAGCATGAGTACATCATCATATTTGTTTTTCCAACATGCACGAGAGTGAGTGTCAAACAGGACTCATGAATTCAAAAACGAAACTAAGTAAAACACATATAATTATTAACCAAAACCTGTTAGCCACAGAAAGGTATTTACGTAAACATAAAAACCGTGTACGTCACGTGAAAATTGGGATGGAATAATCGCACAATTTTTTAGACACCAGTTCGTGGTAATGGGAGATTCAGCTTTGGATTTTACGCACCGTACATGGATCGTTTCTTTCTATCACGTTGGAAATTGAACTGTGGAAAGCAGCATTTTAAATAACGCACTATTAGTGTACAACGACTTCATTAATGGATTTTCGATTCCCAATTTACTAATCTTTTCGTTCCACGATCATTTAGCGCAATTTCCCTTGAGATTCCAATGAAACTGAGTGCTGAACAATGAATACCTTGTTTTTAAATGTTTGTATTACGTGCTGCAACGGTTATAGATTTTCGGAATGAAAGCTAAATTATTTATTTGACAGTTTCACACAATAAAAACCTCTTGTTGAAGAGCAACACATTATTACATGTCTACAACTAGACATGTGTTGCATATCATGATGATATCAGTACTCAAATATGTATTAATTTACTGTGTTTGTGAAGAGGGATTAAACGTCAAGTTGAGAACGTATATTCTATCGACTGAATTGCAACTGAGAATTATCAATAAAACATGCACTTTTAGTTTTAGTGGATCTGAAACCAAGTGTAATACATACTGAGTTGAATTTAAATTGTACTCTATAGTTAAACTCTTTAGAAATGTATCATCGTAAACTTTATTTCCATGTTGATGTATGCACTGCCAATGCAAGAGAACATTACGTATTCTGTATTTTAACATGAAATACTGTCGTTAATATTGCCTCAAAATACAAGGAATATTAAATAATTATTGTAACCAGCAAAATATACCTAATAAATGGAAATAGAGTTTTTAAATTTTTTTTCAAAAGTCTCACAATCCAGCAGGTGAGGAAAACTGCCTCTTCCCGGGATATAACATGCACTACACTTAAGGGTACAATAAACATATCAGTTGACCCGCCAAGAAACAGTATATACGAGAGCAAGTCAATAAGTATCTACACTTTGTAACTTTACATAAGTAACTACATCTCTAATCGTCTGTAGTTTTACTCTACAGCTTTATGCACTTAACAGCCTCAATGTGACAACCCTCACTTTGCTAATGGGAACTCAGAGCCTTGGCCTGTCGGAGAGGACGTCATCATTTGGTTAGAGTCTTCTGCAACACAAGACATGTTAGGCGTCGTGGATAACCGACGTCGCTAAAGCTGTAGGGCCGTAGTTGCGCGGGCTCCAACGGTCGCGGGTTAGAAACCCACCTGGAGCATGGATGTGAATGTGTGTTCATGTTGTCCTATGTGTTCCCCTTATAGTAACCCAATCTTAAAAATCACAGTAACCGCTATATGACAAAGTAGACAAAAAACGACCTTAAGTATACAAAAAAGGACATGTAAATTCTCCCACCCAGAGACGGCTTTCATCTCCCTCGCGTAAAAAGCACTTCGGGCACACGGCGCCACTGGCAGGTGCGGTCATGAAGCACCTGGGAGAAGAACCTGGCCGGCGTCGTCATCACCACTGCCGGTGCCGTTGGTGCGCCAAACGTCGAGGGAGGGCGTCGCGGGATGGGCGTCGCGGGGCGGGCGTCGCGGGGTGGGCGTCGCGGGGTGGGCGTCGCGGCGCGGGCGTCGCGGGGTGGACGTCGCAGGGCTGGCGTCGCGGGATGGGCGTCGCGGGGCGGGCGTCGCGGGGCGTCGCAAAGTGTTTTTGCCGTCAGTGGCGTCGCGAAGCGCTGTGTTGCGTCCTGCCGTGCGTGATCTGCAGCGCTAAAAGGCGACGGCGGCGTTCTCGCGAATCTAAATGCTCCACCTGTCTACCGACAGGCGTTTACGTGACTTCTAAAAGTTACTTGCGGCGTTGCATTCTGCAGATAATTGGTCTTCAAGAAAATATTTATTTATTTATTTATTTATTTATTTATTTATTTATTTGCGAAAAAAATGAATGCGGGGAGAGAGAAAAGTTACAATATATGTATAAAAAATTTATCCCTCAAAAAAGTTATACTTCAAAACCATGTTTCCTTAAAGCTTGTTCATTCTTTCTTTCTGAACAGCTAAGTCTTCCTTTTTGCTTGTTTGTTTCATACAACCGTTCATGTTGCTGTTTCTACGGTGGTTCGATTTATAACACACAAATTTTACCTTTTGGATTAAGTGTTATCTTCGTTTTTCTAATTCCTTAACAATATACTTTTTTCGGCGAAATGAAAACCCCCATCCACCGAGTTGAAAACCGCAGATGAATCTTCCTGTTTTACATTTAATGAATAAATCCATAGAAGGCCTTGCGATGGATGGGGGATGGATGTTATATGAAAAGCTGACCCTTCAAATAATGATCGATGGTTGTGTAAACATGATAAATGTACGTCCGCTGGCGTAATAACAATAGAAGAGCTTTCATGGTATGTTGCGTCAATAAAATTCAATGTTGGATGCATTATATTGTACAGGTAACGTTTTGAATTGAAGAGAAATGAAAATCCACTCACGATATTGCATTTCAGCAGGAGTAGTGAAACAATATTTAAACGGTGATGTTATAGTTACGATAAATATTTTTTTAAATATAGGCTAACATTCATTGATATCTGTTCCTTCATGTATGAGTATTTTTTGCAAGCCTTTTTTCTATAGAATTGTCTTCAGAGTAAATCAAACAATTATATTTTAGCAGTTCATTCTCATGCTTCAGTGTATCTTTTGGATAATCAGGATTTTAGTATCAAAAATATCTTTTACTTTCTCACCATACTACGTATTTATGTATGAAAAAGAGAGTATTGTAATGCTGCTGCGGAAACTGGCGATTTTTTGTCAAAAATTCTCGTATTCTGGATCTATGATATCAAAACTGGATACATCTTGTTCCTGTAAGTAGTAAATTAATTTCTCTTACACGTTGTTGTGTAATCAAAATCCTCGTTTGGTGTGTCCTCGATACCAAAAAATTGGTTGAAGGCATATTGTCTGTATGTTCCCCCTCTGACTGCCGTCAACACTAGCGCCTAAACCGTTCGGACCAAAATTCGTTCGCAAAAACCGTTCGGACGGCTCCAAAATTGATATTCCTACATCGATCTGGCCGAACTCGAGGCCCACGACATTGAAACAGATATTTCCTTTTTAGGAGACTCTTTACGTGAACCTATAACCCCAAAGTCACAATTTTCTCAACAATAGCTTCAAATTGTTTGATTAAATATTTTCCTCAGGTAGAGTAAAAGTGCTCCAAATATGATGCAGGTCTTATTTTCATTAAACACACTGAATATTCAAAAATTGCAGAACAGTTTTTCGACATCTTCGCACAACCTACACTATTGAAGATTGAAATGTATCCTTAATGGAAACTGTGAAATCTGTTCTTCAATCACAGGTTTTTAAAGACCATCCGCAATTTCTCGAAAATATTACTAGTTTTCGTATAATTTTATATAAAATGCAAATAAAAGCAATTTTCAAACAATTATTTTCTCAAAAATGGCTCTACATTTTTCTGTGATTATTCTTATCAAATATATCAAAGGAGGCTAAAATGGTACAGATCCCGTTTTCGGCGAACTCTCCGGCTTTTTTAAAAGTGCATAAAGTTAACATTGAGAAAGTAAAGTACGGAAAAAGATGATTTTCCTTAATGAAATATGTTTTAAAAAATAGATCTTGAAATAAAGTAAGGTTTAATTGTTTAAAAACTCGAGTTGTTTTCACCTACTTTTTGTTTTTGTAAAAACTTTTTTTCAAATATGTCTCCAAATTTTTCTTTTAATTATTTTTCTCGATAGAGCAAAGGATGTCGCAGGTCTCATTACATCCAATTCGCTAATATTGGAAACATTAGAAATCACGCGAGAAGGCTCCTGCTGTTGAAGCACCGCTAGTTTTCTGTCGGTTGAAGTCCGAAAAGTAGTTTTTCCTTTGTTGTACCCTGCATTTTCATTGTAATTTTTTGAATTCTTATCTCAAAATTAAATCGCGTTGAATTCTCAATTAATTTGCCCTATTAAAACATTTAGACATCTTTTATTAACTGAGAAAACACATTTGAAGTATTTAATAAAATGGCAAAATTTAAAATAACTTTAAAAAGTAACTAAACAATACTAATCGTTACTCTGTGAACAATTAGTCACAACATATTTAATTTTGAAATAATGTTAACAGAACTGTTACCGTAGTAGGAAAATATTTGCACAAATGTCATACTTGTGCTTTTTTGTATGCGTTTCGGGATATTTATTGTCTATTCCTCTCTATGTATATACTGTAATCTTTACTTGATGAAAGATGGTGTTGAATACATTGAAATCATTATAACAAGCAGATCTGCAGAGCAAGCATCCTTCAGGGAGCTACCGATCATATATACCATAGTTTTATTGACCACCATTAATGCCATGAAAGGTTCTCAAATACGCAAGTTCCAGGTAACAGAACAAGTCCCAATATATTTTTACATCCGTGTTGAAATTAGTTGATTGTGTATAAAAACGTATTATTGTATGATTAGGGATGTGCAAATTTAAATTCCAACTTTTTGTGCTGAAATAAGCTACGACCGGATTACCAAGATTCTTTAACCTCGCTGCCTTATGCTAGCAATCTGATTTTAAAGCGATCAATCGAGTTTTTGCGAAGTTCCCCGCTCGGAGGTGTTCTTAATTCGCGTCCAGCATTCTAGAGGGCGCTTTCTACGACGTCTCGGCGCCACCGACGCCTTCATTGGTGCGATTACCGGCTCTCAACCGTTAGGCGGCGGCGGGCCGGATTAAATATTCACGGGCTGACGCGGGCGCGCGGGGTAAATTATTAAGAGAATTAATGGCTTCTAATCTGGTGATTATCTCCGGGCAATTACCACCACATAATACGTCTGCCCCAGTCAGCACTGCTTCTGTAATTTCGCGGACCTGCTCAGGGCTGGCCAAGCACGTCTTCTGACGCCGCTTGCGGCCCCTGAAGTGATTGTAACTGATTTTAGATATGTGTTTTCGAGAAATAATTTTGAAAATGTTTACTGCGTGTTTTTGTGTGATGTTTTTCAAATTATCAATTCCTTTTTAAATACTTTCGACATATTCGGCATCATTTAAGAAAACATATTTTTCAATATTTTTTTCAAGGTCTTTTTTTACTACGTGTTCAACAAATTCGTTTCTTCTACAGTAGATACTTTGTTCTACAGTATGAAATATTGACGATATTAAATTGATGATAATATTATCTCACATTTAGTTTTTTGGCCCAATAGTCTAAAATGACGAATTCTTGGAGAACATATTTCAGGAAGGATTGAACGATTAAAATAAATGGAAAACAATAATATTCACATTAACTTTTTCTTACAACAACATTAATAGTAGTAATAATAATAATAATAATAATAATAATAATAATAATAATAATAATAATAAATGATTTGCACTATAAACGATGAAGTCGTTATTTACAAATTGTATTGTGCTCATGTATTGTATAACCTAAGACTTTTCTTCTTGGCTAATATTATTCTGCTTCAATATTGTTTTATCAACTACAGGTGATAAAATTGTTTTATTCACTCTGCTCTGCTGACCTTTCCGAGCATTCGCTCTGCTGACCTTTCCGAGCAGTGGCGCAGTAAACGATTGATAAAAGCAAATATATTTTTTTAAATTTCTTTTTACTAACATTTTGAATGCAATAGAATCAAATATTACACACGATGTTAAAGATACGATAGAATCAAATAATAAGTTTATTGAAAATAACGTAACGATTTTCACACGTTATGTAACAAGTTATATTATTAATATTTTTTAAAGAACTTCCAATTAAAATATGTATTTTTAAACATGCAAAATGTATTTCACAATTTATTCTACTTGGTATTATATACACTTTACTTCCAAATACTCTAAATTTTTAAAAATACTTCTAAAGGTACAAAAGTTTTAAAAATACCTCTGTTTTATTTAATTTTTCTGCTAAGTGACGCAGGAAATTAATATACGTTTTGCTATCACGCTCTCTTCGATCTTAAGAAAACTTCAGATCCTCCTCTTTCCTGAAGGCGGTTTCAAAACCCGTAGCTTGTAACGCGTCACCCATTACGGTTATTACACCACATTACGCAGCATTTTGGAAATCGATTATGATAATTTAGTCGATCTGAGATGAGCGTCCATAACATGTAATAGTCGTAATTCGGGGTGCGGCACTGGCAGAGATGTTGCGGGAACGAGTGGTTCTGGATATGATGGCAACGGAGCGGACTGAGTCGGACATTACAGGTTTTTTGGATATTCTATACTTTATTAATGGCTATTAGGTTGGGATAGTGTCGGTAGAGGGAATGTCAAGTGTGATCAGACGGGAGGTGTCATTTACAGAATTTGTCACATTGAGGTCAAAGCGGCATAAGCTCTTTATGAAAGAAAACGCTTTTGTCAAAATATACTCAATTATTTGAATCATAAGCTAAAAAATGTAATTAGGAGAATGTCTTATTGATTCAGTTCTGTAGTTTCCATATCGCTGCTCAAAGAAAGATTCAATTACCAATCGTATTTACGAAAAGTATTTACCAAAACAGTCTGGAGAATATGTACTTTCATTATTAAATATAATATTTTAACTTTGGTTTTTGTAAATAGGGGTTGAAGGAAAACGGAGAGTGTGCGATATGTCGAAGTTGAAATTGCTTATTTTAGATTCATAGTATCCCACGATGGACCTCAAAAGAATAGTGCACGAAGGATTATACACAAATTGGAAGAAAAATAAGTTTATTGAAAATAACACAACGATTTTCACACGTCATTGTAACACATATCACACGACAATATAATACTTAGAAACAATAATTTTAAAGTGAAATTTTATCGTGGAATCTCCTTATGTACATAGCTTCAAAATTGTATACCACAATATTGAAATACAAACTTAACAAGGAGATGGAGGACATTCCAGGAAGAGGCAGAAGAGGTTACTGGGTTCAATAAAGGAAGAGTGATGCAATTTTCACCCCGAAACAGATATTAGATGAACGCAGAGTATACAATCTGCCTACATACATGCTGTTTCTGGATTGTTGCGAAGCTTATGACAGTGTTATATATATTATATAGTTATATAAATTGTTATATAAATTATATATATCTATATAATTTATATAACAATTTATATAACATATATAATATTTGAGAATATAAAAATTATCGACAAACAAATTCTTGAACAAGTATCCAACTTCAATTGCCTTGGCTGCAAAATATCAAATGACATCAACCCGAGAAGATAAAGAATGCAAGAGAATGTAAGTAAATGCAATAAGTTGAATGGCTTTATGAAGAGACATATTAAAAACAATATGTTGAAATGCACCCTAATGAGACTTAATAGTGTAATATCTCAACCTACACTCTGTTTCACTAATGAAACGTGGTCACTAAGGAAAAACGAAAGAAGAATAGAGGCTTCCCAAATGAATGTCTCGAGCTCTACTGGGTCTAACTTTGAGGGATTGAGTCCCAAACGAAGACATAAGATAAAGGTTAAATATTGATAGTGTAGTAAATGATATTAAAAATACCAACAGAAATGGTTTCAACATGTAAACAGGATGGAGCCAAATAGACTTACAAAGTTAGCGTTCTTATATAAACCTAAGGGCTACAGAGATATTGGTAGACCTAGAATGAGGTAATCAGAGCAGTTCTGAGTCTACAACGAGCCATTGGCTCCCAACCCTTGTTAAGGAAGAAGACAAATAATTTAAAAACTTTAAAACCGTTCATGTTTGTGAAAACACTATATGATACTAAGTAAACGGCCATATACTACAACTATGTACTGCAATTTTTATTCAACACCTTATAGAAATAGGATTCAAGAAAAAGGTGAACAATCTAATTATGGGGAATAAAATTTCGTACCTGCAGTTTATTTACATGAATTTCTTAAAGCTAGGTTTCTTTTTAACACACCTGGCTGTGAACCTATAACCTACATTCCACACTACCATTTATTATTCCTTTGGCTTTCTGCACAGAACCAGCTAGACGTAACATCATGATCGATGTTATGTTGTGAACACCTTTTTTTTAATCTCTTGAAATATTTTGCCATACCTTCTCGTTTGTAATAGTTGCTGTTTGGATGGGCTGCTCGTTAAAACTTTCCTTCATGAATGTTCGCTTCTTTCACTAGATGCTACCTTCACTGACGGTTTAGGAAAATAAATCAATAGTCTTGTTAAAACTTTTATTTTCATTGCTTCTTCTCCATTCACGAACAAAATCATCTGTAGATGTTTTTCATTGTCACTTTGCTTAATATTGCTAGGTGTAGATTCTATTTTAAGACCGAAGGTTCTCGCGGCTGAAGTCAGTGGCTATTCAGGAGGCCCAAGTGCTACGGTTTCGGCCGCCATTCTGCGACCTTCCTCAGGGCGAAACGCGTGGAGATGGACTGCACACGAGTTAATATAGAGCTAGGTTCCCCTCCACCCGTCAGCCGGGTGATCGGCCCATGCGGAAAGAGCATCCGACAATCAGGGAGCGGACCCCTTGGACGGGATGGGAGAAGGAACTCCACCTGTGGTCGGACGTCATGGAGCAGCGGGGACCGCGCCCTGACACGTCGAGATAAAGTAGATTATCCATGCATCGTGAAAACGTTGGCCTTGTTGGCATTGAGGTTTTGAATTGAATTGAATTGAATTAATGCCTTATTTTACGTGACGAGACTCAGGCCATTAGGCCTGCTCTTTCGTCTGACCACGTAAATTTCGCTACGCTCCTTTCACCAACTAGATTTTGGAGATGTTTGAGAATTTCCACAACCTCTTTTACCATCGTCGGTCCCAAGCGGAGTTCTCTGGCTAGGAGGCGGGTGTTATATAAAATAATGGCTTGGCCGGTTTTCCTTGTGTGGAGGGCTAAGGACAATTTATTAGTGTTATTGTAACAATGGCGAATGTGTTCACGGAGGCGTTCTCCAATGGTTCATTCCATCTCGACGATGTAACTTTGGTCGCAGCTGCCTGAGATCTTGTATACACCTGTTGTCGTAAGAGGAGGATCGCGGACTTTAAGGAGTAATTACATTTGCTTCTAGTTTGCTCGAACTCCCACGGCATTAGATGTCACACAATTGAGATAACGAGTTAGCCACCAGAAATAGAGTTAGTGTCGAATTTCCGTCCCTGTCTTAAAGTCAGTCTACCAGTCAGAGTCGGTGCAGAGATAATGGTGGCTAACTCATTATCTTCATTGTGCGACATCTAATGCGATGGGACTTCTAGAAAACTACAAGCGAGTCTAAAAAGAAATTCGTTCCGAATCGTTTTAAAAGAGTTGGAGAAGAAACCAAGGCAACTATGCGCACGTGAAAGTAATGCTGTACTAATGTGTGTTCACAACAATAAATGGCTCTGCGAATGTCTCTATTAGCACAAAGAACAATGTGAAATCAGTTGTCTGACTGCCGCTGTGCGAGATGAATGTAACCCGTATCGAGCAGCGCTCGATGCCCAAGATAACCATTATCCATGGAAGAAATGCGGGAGAATGTAGTAGGGAATTATTGGAAACCCTTGGGAATAAAACCACTTCCATACTGGATAGTCGCGAGATGAACAGGAGTGTATTTACATACAAACTAGTGATCAGGACTTGTGAATGTGCAGACAGATGTGGCACGTGCTGTAATCAAGCATCTGTCTAGTCGGTCCTTTACATCGGGTATGTAATGCTTTTGGAATGATGTAAACTCGTATATGGTAAAATTCTTTGCAACATGAAACCAGTACTGTCATACCAAATAACTTAATAAATATGAGAAACACAATTTTCGGTGTGTCGTTAAATATTCATGCAGCTAGTTTTTTTATGTGTATATTTCACATTTTCCACCTGTGTTTGTATTCTCACCAAATAGTTGCTATTACTTATACACCAACTATCATAGAAACCTTGAGAAATACTGTCGCACTTTCCATATTTTTTAAAAGAACCGTCTATTTCTGTTCTGAGATAAATTATTCCTCTAAATATTTCTGGATTTGTGAATTATTTAGTTTCATGTTTATGTTTAAAGCAAACTAAAACACAGCACATATGCAAATAAAATTGTTTATTATGCACAATTCACAATTATTTTGTTTAAGTTGTCCATTATGAAGTGCAATTTTACTTCTGAATGCATTATCTATTTTTGTGCTATAATGGTAGTTCCTAATAACAGTAACTGCAAACTGTTATTACGTGTTACGGAAGCTTCATGTTTATTTAATATTCCTATTAAGTGGTTTAAATTTTTAAACCTATTATTCGTCCACTATCTTCCCCTCCAAACAATAAATAAGGAAAACAAAAAAGAGTTGTTTTCGAATAGCACTTACATATCCACTTTCATTTACTATAAAAACAATTTTTAAATTTCCGATTTTTTTCCTATTTAAATTTTTTGAATTTTCTTTCTATTGATTTTACCATTTGAATAAAGTTTTGAAGATTTCGAGTAGGCCTTCCAAGTCTCTTTAATTACTAGTTTTTCAGAAGAGAATAAAATGTAAGGATTTTTTCTTATATTTTGCTCTGTAATAGTTTTCCATTGTTAGGAAAATTCATAAATAAAAATGCATGCAGAAAAACGGTAGACTTTCTTATTTCCTCGAGAAATATTATTTGTTGACACCTGCAACAACAACACTTAAGAAATAACTATCTCTCGAGATCTTCCACACACTCGTATTCACTACTCTCGTGCATTTGGCTGCCGGAAATTGCACACACCTTGGCAAAGAAGAGTGACAGAAATAAGAACTTTCTTCTGGAACTGACAACTTCCCACGAAAGAAACGACGTTCAGAAACCTTACGTTTCGAATCTACGAACCTATCATCAAATGGAAATAAATTTGCCAAACACCGTAAATAATTCATAACAGTCAATAATTGTCTAATCTTGAGTACTTTCAGTAACAATCAAAATTCTTAGAATTAAGATGTAGCTAATTTCAGATGTAGACAGAAAATTGATATTCTGTGGCGCTTCCTACGAGCGTTGTGCTACGAAAATGAACGGAGGCGCATATGTTGGCGAGTAGGGTCGCGGGACATGTATTAAGAGATCACGAGAGTGACCGCTGTACGCCGCGGTGCTGGTAACGAACCAAGCGAGAGGGCGCTAGACAGACGCTTTTTGATTTAAAATCTTCATATACATCGATATTGTTACAATGTTTTGAATGTTGAATGACATTAAAAGGAAAATATGTATTCGTACTGTATTATAATTTTTTTGGTTATCTTGGGTACAACCGTGTAACATAAGCACGACCCACATTCCATATTCGGCAACTTTCTCATAGATAGGAAAATCAGGTTTTTATTCATATCACCCATTAAGTGGAAGTGTTTCTTACATAACTTTTGCAGAAATTGCGTCTTTGTCGAACAAATAAAATGTGGCCAGCCGACGATTTGCTACTGACGAATTATTTATAATTTGAAAGTCACTTTCGTACATAGTTTAGAAAGTTACCTAATGCGTCAAAAAGTTGATGTCGAGATTTTGACGTACAATCATAAGGCACAGACGTACGTTCGTAAACACATATTTGAGGTTTCTAATACCGAAAAAGTCCGTCGTCCGTCCTTTGGCCTGCCCGTTAGTCAGTCCATCCGAGCGTCCGTCTGGCCATCATTCTGTCCGTCTGTGAATCACTAGCACCTAAACTGCCTTCAGAACTTTCAAAATAATATTTTAATTTTTAGGGTAAACATGAAGCTCTTAGGACGTATTCAAATTTTCTCAAAAACGTTTAAATTTTTTCTCGATTTTTTCTCGAATAAAGCAATGTTTACTACATAATATGACATAAGAATAATGTTCTTATAAATAAAATTAAGTTAAATAAAATTGCAAAAGTTCAAAATCTTTAGATTCTATTCTACAATGGATTCACTATTAAAGATATTCACTATTATTTCTCAATGAAATCGATTTTTCAATGTAAAGTTTTAAAATTCTATATTGGTCATTTTTAATCTTTTTGTTGTTTTCACACACTTTTAAGTTACATCATTTGAATTATTCATGTGATGGCTGAGGTGCTAGGATGATAATACCGTGTGGGGCCCCTGCGGCTACGCGAAAGTGCTTCAACCCGACGTGGCAGCGACTCGACTAACTTCCGAAGTAGTGCTGGATGTGATTGACACCATGAATCCTGCAGGGTTGTCCAAAAAACTTGTAAGAGTACGAGGGCGTGAAGATCTCTTCTGAAGAGTATGTTACAATGCATCCCAGATATGCTCAATAATGTTCATGTCTCGAGATTTTGGGGGCCAGTGGAAGTGTTTAAATTCAAAAGTGTTCCTGGAGCCACTCTGTGGCAATTCTGGACGTATGAGCTATCGCATCGTCCTGCTGGAATTGCCCAAGTCCGTCGGGATACACAATGGACATGAATGGGACAGGATGCTTACGTACGTGTCACCTGTCAGAGTCGTACCTAGACCTATCATGGGCCCCATATCACTTCAACTGAACATGCTCCATATCATCATAGAGCCTCCACCAGCTGGAACAGTCCCTGTTGACATGCAGGGTCCGTGGATTCATGAGGTTGTCACCATACTCGAACATGTCCATTCACTCGAAACAATGTGAAAAGAGACTCGTCAGACCAGGCAACGTGTTTCCAGTCATCAACAGGTCAATGTCGGTATTGACGGGCCCAGGCAAGGCGTAAAGCTTTGTATCTTGCAGTGATCAAGAGTACGCGGCTAGGCCTTCGGCTCCGAAACCTCATATCGATAATGACTCTTTGAATGGTTCGCACGCTGACACTTGTTGATGGCTCAGCATTGATATGCAGCAATTTGCGGAAAGGTTGCACTTCGTTCTCATGTAATGATTCTCCTCAGTCGTTGTCGGTCCCGTTATCTTTTTGCAGCCGCAGCGATGCCGGAGCTTTGAAGTTTTACCAGATTCCGGATATTCACGGTACACTCGTGAAATGGTCGTATGGGAAAATCCAAATTTCTTTGCGATCTCAGTGATGCTATGTTCCATCTCTCTTGAACCGACTAAAACCCTCCTTAAATCTCACCGAAATAATGATAACCTGCCATTGACGCTGTAGTAACCAATCTAACAACTGTGTCAGACTCTGGTTGTCTTACATAATTGCTGCCGATTAGAGCGTCGTATTGGTTCCAGATCTCTTTATTTTAATACAAATGGCTGTACCAGTTTTTGGCTCTTCATTGTATACAATTATTGGAAAACGATATGAATAATAATTAAAATTAATGTTAATATATTACATCAGAGAAGTGTGTAACGACTAGATGGGGTACTAGAGATAAAATGTAAATCCTGTTATTTCAATAAACATTCGTACTAATGAACCTATAGAAAACATTCATGAAACTTTCTGGAAATATTCTAAAATTGCTGTACCGCAACATGTAATAACAACCATGCGACATGAGAATTTTAATAGTATAGAGAATGAATAAGATAATTTGTTTCCCGCCAAAATATATTGTCACTGACCAATGAGCATCACGAGTGAGCCATTGCAAGGATATACGTGATCAGAATTGACAATACGTTTTTATTAGATACAGCCATATTGCTCGTTCTAGAATGTTAGTGTCCTATTTCAATTCCCGTTTTGTGATTCTATGCATCATTCTCACACAAAATAGATTTTAATTTTGTTTCTTGCAAATCGTTTCACAGCCATCTATTAAAAAATTCCATTTACTTATACTGCGTGCTCTCAACATATCCCGTTTCATTATTTTTAATTAATTATATGGTTTATATTATACTGTAATATTAATGATACTATACATATTAAATGTTAAATATTACATGCCTGTTAACTCATGAATATTTGAACAAAGATGAGGAGGGATGAGGACATTGGAATTTTTGGGGGTGGGAATAAATAAAACATTAGTTCCTACAATGGTCTAATTGCCGATAGAATGACCGTGTTGACAACTACACAAGAGTGATATTTGTTTTCGTGTGTGGGTATGTCTGCTCACGTGTCAGTGTGTGTGTGTGTGTGTGTGTGTGTGTGTGTGTGTGTGTGTGTGTGTTAGAGGGTTGCGATACCGCACGGTAGTTTAGCCGCATGGATTAACACTTGCTACGCCTGCAATTACTATGAGCCTCTCCCGGGAGCCAGGGGAACTATTTCATGGATTGGCATCGGGAAAGATGTACGTTTACGACTCTCCATGCGCGCCGTTACTGCGTTATTACTAAATTTAGGTTACCCTAGAGCGCGAGGGTGTAAATATATTCAATTAATATGCACAGTTCATGTGATTCACACGTGCGCTCTTCTACTTGTACCAGAGAATAGCGCCTAGCGCGGACAAGAGGACGCATGCCAAACACACATAATGTACGCGAACGACCCGCGTGCACTAACGCGTTACAGGACATTATTGAATTATTGTGGCAGTGCCTAAGACGTGTCCACAAGGAAAATTGCAGAGAATGGAAATGACATTGTGAACGAGACAGATCATAATAATTGTATAATAATATGTAATATTTGCCCCTGCGAAATGCGAAAATTAGCAAACTAGTTTAATGTTAATTTTGAATGAGTGTTTTGGTCACTGAAGTCATATTTCATCTTACTTAAAGAGTCATTTGTGAGCTTGTTTTATTTACTCAGTTATACTCTCCATTGACGGAAAACTCGAATTGTACTAACTACATATCTGATGATGACGTTGCTGAAGTCTTTGATAATATTGTGTGATTACTATGTTCTAGTTATTTGTGAAATTATTTACATTCAAGAGATTAATTTCTTAATTACATATTTAAACACATGAATCTGTTGAGTAATTCTGCAACATATACTTTGCAATATAGCACAGCAAATTCTGTTTCAGTACTTTTCTGTTTTTGATTAGTTTTTATTAGAAACTTTCATCAAGTCTTGTATTTGATATTAAACGTCACATTGAGCCAAAGAATGGTATTAAAAATGTATTTAAAAATAGCAAACAATTTCTCTTGGGGAGTTGCGTTAAAATTGAAACCTAGGATTGATGAAGAACTGGGTTTTCCATAGTAAATATCGGATATCATTATGTAATTGTTTTCATTATTGTACGTAACAAACATGTGTTTGTACAAATGGAGGACTGGTATTAATATTCCCAGGCAGAAACGGGAGTAGAACACGTTTTAATCATTGAGAAATTTCTAAAATAATCCTTCTGATTGAAATATTGACTGGAAGAGTAGTCAGACTCAGCGTATACGCTGGACTACCAGTGTAAATTCTAATTGAGGTGGAAACGCCTCCAGAAACTGTCCATCTTTCTTTTCTATCTAGATTGCGAGAAGGGGGAACTTTAAAGATATATGCTAATGTGTTCGCTGATAACCAACGAATAAAGAGTTATAAAATGGCAATTAGTGACAGAGTGTTGTATTTGGGTTCAAATTAAAAAGAAAAAATCACAAAAATGTTGGAAATGTTAGAAAACTGAAACATTAACTAAAAATTATAAATAAACATTTTTTAGTAAATAATTTTGTGAAGACAAAATAAACGTCACACTATACGAAATCTAAAAATAAATACTGGAGTTAAACTTGTTACTGTAGTGCTACTGTAATGCCTACTGTACTGTAATTGGACTTGTGCTCGTTAAAATGATAAATGCTCTAAATATTGAAAGAGCAAATTTTTACATCCCCTACATCAAAAGAGAGATAGCTACTTTTAGTAATTATGAAAATAATACATAAATCGTAACCCTGCACTCCTACTGTACAAACTAATTACCATTTGACTTTCCGACCAAGAGTAAAACCCCTGAACTATATGCAATGCGCATTACAGTACTGCCTTGCAATTTGCCAATGCCCCTTCACGTATGCTTCTATAAGACAAAGGATGAGTGTACCTTATCTTTAGCGACTATTCTCTTAGAAAATTTTGGACTCCACAATTTAATTTGCCCTTTCTCGCCTATGTAGTAGAAACGTATTATATTTGCGTTAGACAGAAAAAGTTAAGTAATGGTAAAAAATACGATGCTGGGATTACATACGTTTTGTCAGTTCCTGATACCGAAAATTTGGTTTACCTTGTAGGCCTTCTGGCATACTTAGTATAGAGAATGTATTATAATGATACATGAAAACCTGTCAATTGTTTTTACAGAAAAAAACACGTTTTGTGAGTTCGTGATACGAAGAAGTGGACAAGATCCCTCATATATATATATATATATATATATATATATATATATATATATATATATATATATATATATATATAACTTTTTCGTATAAGCAGAGTAGTCAAAATTTGGGGGGGTTTAAATCCAAAAAAGTATTTCTCATAACATCCAACGATCTGCTATCCATCGTTCCTTGCATTCGCTCTTCTGTCCATCTATTTGTGTGAAAGACGTACAGAATTTTCACCGCAATGATTTTTTTCAATTGATGTTGCTGCACTAGAGGTCCTGAAAATTTGAAATGTGAAAAGGACACTAAAAAAATGATTCCACATTTTGTCATTAATGTTTTCTCGAATAGAGCAAAGTGAGCATATAAAACTTACACAAGTTCAATTTTTAGTATACTAATGGAAGTTTAAAAAATTACAAATGTTTTAAAGTTTCTGTATCCACTCCTCGTACTACATAGTAGCAGATAGAATTTTCTTAATGAAATGTGGTACTTGAAATAGGATCTTTTTTAATTGGTGTTATGTATATTTTATAAAATAAGAGTAGTTTTCGGGACACTGAAATCTTGACAATTTAAAAACAAACCTAAACAGAGTTTTCTAAAAAACTGCTTCTGATTGTCTCTTTACATTTTTAATGAAATTGAGCAATGTTTGCATAATAATATGGCAAGATCCAACTTTCATTAAAAATTCTAATGTTTTGTGAATGGGAATGTTCAATTTTGTATGTGTCGGGAGTGTTGATATACTACAACTATGCAGGTAGGGGAACGATTCGTACAATTGAATGCAGAGACTGTGCGCTGAAGTTCAAATCCCAGCCTGGGAAAATATTTTCTCAGTAGCAAATTATCTTGCAGGTCCAATTAGTATTAAAATATTCCAGAAATGTTCCAAATATTGCGAGAAAGTATACGTTGCTGTAACCCTTATCCTCTAAGGAAGTACTAGTTTCTGTTGCTTCAATTTGGGATTGTTTCTCTACACGAATCTTAGCACTAAGTCAAATTGTTACTATTAAAAAGTATCCCAGCATGTAATTTGCCTAGGCGAAGATATTGTTTTAACTGAGTATTTTTTAGCATTGAGCATATACCTTTTGTTAAACATGCTTAAATTGAATTCATTTCTTTCATAAAGTTTCCTGAAAGTGAAGTCCTGAAGATACTTAAATATAGCTATATAGATACTTAAATACATAGTGAAACTACGCAATCTGCTCCTATCGGAGAGCTTAAAGCTTTGGAGTTGAAATTGTGTTTCACTAGCAAACTTATAAACAAGACAAACTTACTCACAAACTTATAAACAAGAAAATGTTTAAAGTCAAAATATTTTCAAGAAGACATCGGAAAGATTAGTGTTTTCCGTCGGCATGGTACAGTACATATGATGTGAAGGTTTCGGTATTTAGTATATATATATATATATATATATATATATATATATATATATATATATATATATATATCTTTCGAATATATTTCTAAAATGTCACGCAACGAGTCAGATTAGTTCCATGCATCACTCCTGGCTGAGTAGATTGCACGCAGCTGTGCAGATAAGAAGAGAATGATGGAGAACAAAAAATACACGAACATGCGTGCACACGCAGTTGTATCACGCTGTATTTTATTCATGTTTACGGCGACTGTAGACTTTGGGGCTTCTGAGGATCGTAAAACGAGATAGGAACGAAGGAATTAAAAAGTCTGGGTTTGTAATTACATATACTAAAGTTATGAAATAACCAACTAAAGTATAACTGATTAATGAATAGCTACCGAAACACACTCAGAATTTAACACGATTTCCTTCTTGCAATTTTCTGAACTTAAACACTTGTATTTAGTTTGAACAAGCTCTTTGTACTTCCTGAACTATCTACTGAATTTCAATTTATACTTCAGCTCTGTTACAATTATGGTCGATTGTATTGTTTACGAATACAATATTAGGTAATTCATTAAAAATGTTTTTCTTGAAAATTCAAAATTATGACGTTTCTGATTATATTTAAAACATACACATGACTTTTATCGTCTTAAGTATTCTGAATTCTTTAGTAGAATATTTCATTTCCACATTCACATATTTAAAATTTTTAATTTTCCAAATCTCTATCTACATTCTCCATGATCCAGGAATTCGTGTGTTGAATAAATATATCTACTGATTTTTGTTCCCCCCTCAAACCCCATCATTCTCAAGCCTATCCAGATCCTTCCCTTCTCTGCTTCTCTCGAACCATATTTGTTGAGTTATTTACCAGAAATACTGTAAATTTTCTACAGAATTCTATGTGTAAAAATAGTTCCCACATATTATTTGATGTCTCTTCCGTCTCCTTCGGTTCTTTTATGTCCCTGTTCTACTTGTTTTTGCCTGTCTTTTCCTTCTTATTATCCTTGTTTTATATTTTATTCTTTCTCTTACCCGTCTTCTTTTCCTTGTTTTTTCGACTTCTTCTCCTTCTTATTATCCATCTTCGTCGCCTTGATGTTGACCTTATTTTGCTTCTTGTTCTTGTCCATTTACTTGTTCTTGTGCGTATTCTTCTCCCTGTCTCATCTCATTGTTATTGTTTGTCTTTTTATTGTCTGGCTTTTCTTTGCTCATAATTGTTTGTCTGCTTTCTCATTGTTGACTTTCTTTTTGTATGTCTTCTTCTCCTTCTACGTCTTTTTCTACGTGTGCCTCTTCTTCGCCTTTTTACTTTCTCGTATACGTACGTATAACAGTGATTCAGACTGCTCGGATAATGTCTTATAGTACTGTATAATATAATAATAATAATTACTTTTATTATTATTTGTATTATTTTTGGCAACCTTTTAATGTTCGAGCAGTTTTTCAATTTTCTGCGTATAGAAATCAAATCTCAGATCAGAGTGCTTGCGCAGATAAGGTAGTAACGAATAATAAACGTTTTATCGATATATACAGAAATTCAGAACGCAGATAATTTATATTACTTTTTAAAACGGGAGAATCTAATTATTTTGAAACTTGGGTCTTAATTCACTCATTAACCTTCTATTTAATTGTAATTAATTTTGAATGATACATTTTCTACTCTGATACACATTATGTGAATTGTTTGGAACTAACGTTGCAAGGTTAGTATCTCTGTTCTACACTTTCTAGTGTTGCTATAAATTTAGTACATGGAGTAGTCGCATCTCATATTTCTAACACGTACAACTTTTATAACATTTTGAGGACCGTATATGTTGAATCTATTGCTTGAAAGTAAGTCCTTCGCAGTAGTTTATTTTGCCTTGCAACAATCACAGCCACTTAGTACTTCGTGCTGTACTTCCCATCTCAACAAGGCCATTCTATTCCGAGTGCTTAACCGCAAGAGGATCGTTGTTCCGTTATCAAGCGCTCGCGAGCTTCGCGGAGCGGTCTAGAAGGCAGCGTATCTCGGCCATTCCTCCAGACGTCTATCCGCGTGATGAGTAAGTGGCTCTCGGAACATCCAGCTCGGGCTTGCGGCCGTGGCGGTGGCGTCTGCAGTTGAAGGCTCTACTCGCGAGATGGAGTGATTGCGGCGCGTGGCGGGGTAAAAGGGTGGTGCGCGGTGGTGGGGGGAAGGGTGGGGGGAGGGGAGGGGCGGGCCCGCTGCGAGTAATCCTCTTAGGGCTGAGGCGAGTTCGCGTCTCGACGCGAGTGCTCCTGGCGAATGGCACCGCAACCAACTGCCTGTCCGCCCGCCCGCCCGCGCCTCTCACACGGCCCCAACAGAGCCCGGGACACAGGAAATCAGCGGCAAAGGAGTTCGGAGGGCCGTGAATTAAGGAATAAAGAAAGCGGGGCGTGGAGAAAATTGGGATCGGATAATGGGATTTGTCGGCTTTTAAAGGTCTTATAAAACAGGCTTGCGGAGTGTGAAATTGTACTCGTAATACTGTTTTGAAATAAAGTTTCAAGGAACCTTAAGGCAGTAAATAAAAATAATAAAATTATAAATGTATATATATTCTTGAATATTTACTTAAACAAAACAGGTGCATCTACGATTTTCGTATAATATTATCTCTTCATCGTTTAAGTCAAACCTACTATTTTAATAATTGTCTCTATATAGTATTGAATGACTGGGGTTCAATTGATTTATTTTTCGTCGGTAGTATTCCCGTAATAGTACAATAAAGACCAACAGATATTGTCCGGTTACTTTTAGTTTATCTATACTGAAATTTATGTTTCATAACTAATTTAATATTCGCAAAAGGAAAAGCTATATAGTAAACTTAGCATCCCTGAAACGATACATCAGCACCCTTGCTGAAGAACTCACTGACACGTCCTTCAGAGCCTCTTGAAGCCTCTTGTGCTGGCTCTGTTGATCCTCGGATGACAGACCTGAGGAAGAGCACGTCAGAGAAATAGCCATTAGCTCACCAGCCTCTCACTTGCCATCATTCAGAAGGCAGAAGATCTAGTAATCACATGGAAATTGATTACTGATTCCGAGTGCGTCAACTGATAAGGTTATTCGTCCCGTAAGTGTAGTGCATTATTTTCATTGCGAGAGGTGAGGGTGATCTTCCCCAGCTGAATGACGAGATCCGGCGCCGACCTATCCGCTGACTTGCGGGCTTCTTCCCTAACCAGGTATCTCCCACCAGCGGGGCACCGCTCTAGCTAGGACAATCTATAAGCTCCCAGCTGGACACCCGACATGTTTTGTAGTGTAGTGCATGTAAGTGAGGGATCGAGGATAAGACCAGGAAGAGGAAGGAAATAACGCGTGCGATCCGTTGCCTGCTTGCTAGGGTATTGATCCGGCATTCGCCTGGTGTTTATCGGAGAAACCTTGGAAAACTACAGATCAAAGGATCCGGCAGCTAGAGGTCTCCTCTAGGCAGCGGCTGAATTCGACCTAGCTGTCTAGCCATGCTGAAAATCCTGCCACCGTTGGAACTCTAACTGTAAGACTTCCCTGTCACAGGCCCTGTAGTGACAGCAGTTAATGCTCTTAGCTACGTAAACCGGTCCACGTGAATATTATAAAATTTATTAACAAAATGTAAACGATATCCCTGGCAGATCCGAGGAAAACAAACCTTCGTTCTCTCTCTCTCTCTCTCTCTCTCTCTCTCTCTCTCTCTCTCTCTCTCTCTCTCTCTCTCTCTTCTCGTTATTTGAGTTATCCCTATTTGCAAGATAGAGGATAGCTGCATCCAATTGTCAATGGCGGCGTTGACTGATGGATGCGCAGCAATTCTTGCGCGGCGAATATGACCGAGAAAATCTCGTCTTTCGCAGAGTGCCGCGTTTGTAATATCTCTTCTCCAGTTTGCGTTCGCAGTACACGGAGAGGACTCGCCGAACAAGAGAGAAATGCTGAGGGGCTCAGAGCCAGGTCGTTATAAAGCGCCGACTTTCCCCCGCGACGAAGAGACTTTAACCATTGTAGGATCACGACCATTGACGAATGATGAAATAAAATTGGTTCACGGGATTGGTCAATGTAGATAGAGAAACAATTAGTTACACCAACATTTCGGAATATTTAATTTCTTCATAAGGGCTAGAGTATAAACAATGAACAGTGCATGAGGACAACATATTAGTAGTGTGTACTTTCTATATTTTGGTGTTTTATTTATCTTAGTTTATAATTTATTTATTTTTAAATTTTGTTTGGTTTTATTTGTGTTAATTAACTATCAATGTATTGTAATGTATGTTGTCCTCGTGCACAATTTATTGTTTATAATCTAGCCTTGATGAAGAAATTAAATATTTCGAAACGTTGGTGTGACTAATTGTTTCTCTAACTACATTGACCAATCCCGTGAAGAGACTTTAGATTGGGTGTCGATATAAGAGATGCGCATGAGCAAGCGCTCTGTCTAGGTTGTACGCCACTCACAACAGTTTAGTTGTGATTTTGAAAATATTTATCATTATGGGCATTATTTGTCGTCTTGACGAATTGATTAAACATATTTGTTAATGTTCTGATTATAGTCGTTTTGCAGTCATCGTATTTTATGAAAGGCTCTCGTCTCTATTAACCAATTCATCCTTCTATCATCATTCTCCTAGTTTCCTATCCTTGATATATACTTAGACAACTTACATAAAACTATGTGTAAAAAACACATTTAATTATTAATGAAGAAATTAAAAATTAACATTAATCTAATTATTTATATAAAATAAATATTTCCTTTGAATGGAATCTGCGGGGTATAACGTATACAGAGGATACCACATTAAGACAAAAAGAGATCACATTTGCATGTATGTATCCCGCTTTTGCCATTAATGCTTTGCCAGGACATGTAACAGCTCTTAATACCTCACTGTTGCATTAAGGCCCAACGAATTGAGTATGAAAAATTAATAAAACTTTAGAAATAAAACCACATTAATAATTTCCCCTCTGATTCTCACGGTAAATTCGTAAATCATACTAGTTCACGAATGGAATTGTATATCTAAAATTGATATTTTTATGATATCGACTCGATTAATGAAAACCAACACTTCTGTCGGTATGATATTCCTAGTTTTAGCAGTTATGATTGTAGCAAACAATATGGACGTTAATGAGATAGTAGTACTCCTAATGTAGGAATACAAATAGTAATGACATACGTCGTATAAATCAACATTTTAATTTAAAACATTAGCAACATTCGATAGCTTAGACTCACTTTCAGACTTTATACCAAATTGAAAACGACTGAAAACCAACACAACTAAATCACAGCCTAAAACAAACATGCTATACCGTCAATTCCACCCATTCACACGCAAACACGTCCATAGTCAAAATAAGAGTAGAAAGTCAGTACCACTCTAGATTAACTTTATAAAACCTACTCATTAACTAAAATAGCATCATCTTTCAAATTTGAAAATGATGGCTAAGACATCAGAAGCTGCGAGTCTTTTAAATATTAAAAAAAAAAATGTTAGTAAAGACGACATCTTTCATCACTACTCGTATTTTAATGCAAACATGTCATCAATAGATCACCAGCAGAACGAAGGAATGTTTGCGCAATGTTTATCACGTCTCATAAAGCAAGCACTCAAATATTGAACAACGTTTTACTTTGTGTACGAGCGCGCGCGCCCTCTGGCGGAGTGAGGTCTGCGCGAGCGCCGGACCGCCGAAGCAGGCTGTACCATTGAGCGCGCTCCGGGTGAATGGAGGCGGTGGCGCCGCGGGGCGGGCTCCGGGGGCGTCGGCCGCCGTCGCCCACGCGCCGCCCGCCCCGCCCCGCCCCGCCCCACCCCGCCGCGTCGCGCCGCGCCGCGCCGGCGCCCACCGACCCATCGCCCGTGGGCGGCTGGCGCTGGCCCCGCGGTGTGGGCGGTCGGGTGGGGTGGGGGGTGGGGGGGGAGGGGCCCTCTCGGCAGCGTAGCGCTGTCGCTGTCTGCGGCCGGCGCGCCGCCGCGCGACCAACCCTTTCGCTGGTTATGGCTTTTCTGGATTGCGGCGTCGGCGGGCGCCTTCGCAGCGCGCTGCAGGTTGCGTGCGAAGCTGTTGTTTGGTAACTGGGTTGCGCCAGGCGAAGGAAAGCAATTGATTCGTCACGAAGTTTGTAATTTTGTTCCTCTTTACCTGTAATAGACGCCGCCGGTTAATGAGCTACGAATTCTGCTTATTATAATACTAAAGTGTACTTTTTACTTTCTCGCCCCAACGAAGTTACTTTGTAAGGTACATCGTAAATTACTTCGTAAAAAGTACGTTAAGTATTTCGAAGGTACTTAGTAAGAAGTCGGGAAATTCTCAGCAGAAAAACTCTTATTCCCGGGCCCTGGTAATGATAAAGTGGATAAATACTGTTGCTAAATATAGAAAAAAATCCTTTAACACGTGGTGTAGCCAGAATCCATGTTCCATCGAAATCCATGTGGGTCCTTGGTAACAAAAAATAGATTGACAGCAAAATGTCTGTCTGTCCGTCCGTCTCTCTTTCCGTTTGCCTGTGGTCAACGCTAACGCCTTAACCGTTCAACCGATTGTCTTCAAAATTGATATTTCTCAATCAATGTGAATGAACTCCAGGCTTTCGGAGTTTGTAACACCGGATACCATATGTCTTCGGATACCATAAAGGACGCTCAAGAAAATTGTACAAATCTCACATTAGTTGGCATATCATATTTTTTTAAATTGCAAAAATTGGAATTTTTTGAACTGTTTCCTTAAGAAAAATCTGTTCCTTAAACACAGATTTATAAGTTCATGTTCAAGTTTTCGAAAATATGAATCGTTTTCGTGTAATTCGGCACAAAATAAAAATAATTTAAAACATTGTCCTTAAAAACTGCTTCAATTTTTTCTTTAATTTTCCCCCGTGGATAGAAGAAGGGATGCTTAAAGGATGGCGTGGGTGTCATTTTTGTTAAACTCTCTGAATTTCGAACATTGCAAATCTAGAAACAATTCGAGAAAGAATATGCTGTTGTAGCAACTAGTTATTATTGTGTTTGCGAATTCCCAACTATTACAAAAAGCCCTTATATAAGCCCTTTACGTCCCCCTGTCAATAAAACAGAAGACTTTTGCTCGTGAAAGTTGTCAATTTACAAAATTACTAAGAATATCAGAACTCTCAGAAACGGAATGTAACAATTTGAGAGTTTTTCTTTATTTTAAAAAACATCAGTTTGTCTAACAAAAGCATACGCATAAGGAAAAACATGTTTAATGGGTTTCTTACAGCATCATCCCTATTTGATGAATTAAAAATTTATGTACTACAATTTTCAGGTCTTTGAGAACAGCTGAATTATTTGTTATACATTTTCCATTATGTGATATTAACAAAACGATTCATCAGCTTTCTGATATATTGACTTTATAATTTATTATCAGCGTGAAATGCAGAAAGAGCATGAAAATCAATATACAATTTAATCTCTAATAGGATGGTTTTCTTATTTTGCACTTATTCTATAGAACTTTGAACGCAATCACTGCAATACACTACATGTGTGTGCTTAAATTGTTTTACATTTTTATTTATAGAAGTGTATTACACGCCTATTTATATATATGTATTTATTAAAATATTGTTCTTATTGGAACTAAATCAGTGAAGGAATAGATAAAATAGGGCAATATAGAGTCACTTTTTATGATAATGTTTCTAAACCAAGAGCAAGGTGATGTCGAGAATCAATTCTCAATATCAATGTTGTGGTACGAAAATCGCAATCACAAACCTTTGTTTTGATCGGAAATGAGGCGTTATGTCCATGTTATGTTCAACATATCTTGAAATGGATATCGACCTCTGATTCGCCATTCCAGGAAGCATGTTGCAGAATGTCAACATGTCTACCGCTAATTAGTTGTGTTGTACTCTACAGGCTACAGCAACGTTGTTTGTAGAAGCCTGATTGGATTCGCTATGATACCCATTTCATATTCGCGATTAGCGTCTTAGCACCATTATGATAATATCGCTTGATGTAATGTTTACTTAAACAATAATGTTTAAGAACGTGTTCTGATATAAATGGAAAATATATGTTATTGCTTATTATAGAAAAATACGTAGCTTTTATATTCAATGATACCGTGATTTTGGCGTCGCATAGCATAATCTAGGATTATCTCAATTTATATTTCTTTCCTTCGTTGACTTATACCATTTGGTTATTATTTTGAGAAAGCACGCTCAAGGAGACCCGTGAGAGCTCATTCCATTACAAAGGCAAAAGAATACAAGATCTATTAGAATCGAAACTGTAAACGAGGTCAAAATACGTGTTACTTTACAACACAATGACAGATGACGTTAGACAATTCAAATCGATACACAAGTTTATAGTCCAAGTAAAATATTTTCTACTGCACTTCTGTTTCTATGCAGTTGGAGATTATGCACTGTTTTGCTTCTCTTTGCTTTGCTTTGCTTCTGGGCAAATAATGTTACGCCACAATGCGCTCGTTTCAACGAACTCTACTTTTGCTAGTTGGTAGGAATAGAATTGGTGGGGTGTGTTGCTATTTTATTAGTTATCTTATGAAATCAAAAGTGCACCACATTTACCGATGTCAATAAACTTTCTATACATCAGGAGGTACAATTTTAGTTTTTCGAATGTTGCTAACCTCTCTTTCTTTGTGGTTTTATTCGTAATTCAACTACATACTGTAAAAACATGGCGAAGAGTTTTTTTATTTTTTTTTCTCGATCCAGCTAACTATACTTGTGCAGATTATACTTCTTACCCATATTCACATAAAATTTCTACTCTTTTTTGACGAAAATAAGTAAAATCAAATGCTGATTGCAGCATATGCTATTCCCACTAAATTTCCTACATGAAGCAAGAAAGTCTATAAAAACTAAAAAGTCCAGTTTCAAATATAAACTGAATATTTAAAGATTAAAAAGAAAAATTAATCTCTTAAACACAAAGAAACTAACTTGGAATGAAGAATTTACTCTGAATTATAGCAATTAGCAATGTTAATTCCATGTGTATAATAGTGATAATGCCATGTACTTATTTCATGACTTTGACGTTGCCCTCATATTTGAATTGATTATTAAGAGCTATGTTTTTTATTTGTGTTCTGACACTGAGTAACGCGGGACGATAAAGTACGTATATTGCATTTCGTACGTAGTTCATTGCATTTCCTGCCTAATAAATGATTGGTTTAATAACAAACCTGGATAATGTTGGACTATTCCAAATAGTATTTTATTACATTACATTTGTAGAAGGCATATCCTCATTATACATATTCTAGATGTAAAATAATGCATTTTATTCAAACGAACTGCGTCTTGCTGGGGCGATGTATATATAACAACACGTACAAAGTTCCCAGTAAATGCACTAGTAGCATGCAGGCTGGGGAACTTTCTTCTTCTTGCTCTATTCGTCATAGAGTTATGAATGGTATCAGGAATTCCTCATGCACGCAACGTTGTGTTCAGCGAGTAGAGAGGTGCATGCATAAACGCCCTTGTTCTTTAAGATTGCAGGTCGAGTTTGTATAATGTTTCGCCACAAGACCCATGTTTCACTAACATTTGTGTAACAATAGCCAGAATTAATTACGGAATAGGCCCCTCAGAGTGCTAACGTGGTCGCGAGTAGAAAGCGTAGGGAAATGCTTTCTGCTGCAGTTGAGAAAGAACGAGAATAAATTATTAAAGAGAAAACTTTGCATATTGTTAAGTTGATAATATACCGAAACAAGTGGTGGAATATTTTTGGGAGGGCAGTGGTGAACCCGCAGCGATCAGTGCGATAACACTCAGTGCCAGTGTCGTTCGTGTGAGCGGTGCGAACAGTGCCACGTTCAGAAAAAGTGTTATTTTAGTTGTAGTAAAAACCAATAAATCATTTTTAGACTAGTGAATGGCCACAAGTAGTTGCTCCGTTACGGGGCAACTAATTCGAAGCGCAATGGACGCTACCTATAGTGAAAATGGTGGTGAAAACTCGTTTAACAGTGAATCTGTGCAACCCATCCCAGATCAAGCAATACTTCAACAGCAAGAACTTCTTCAGCAACAACTACAACACCACCAACATCAGCAACAAATGATAGAAATACAACTCTCTCAACTTCTAACTCAATATCATGTGCCTCCACAACCGCCTCTGCAACTGGATCAACTACAGCAACTCCTGACGCAGCAACCACAGTTACCGTTATCAACAAGCAGTGCAGATACGGATTGTCAGAAGACCGATAGATTAGTACAACAAAGCAGTAGTACAACAGACGTATCAACAATGTCATCTGTTGAAGGTACGTGCGATAACACTCTGGAGTGGCAAGAAGTCGTCCCGAGACGGCGGAAACGAAAAAATAGTGAACCTTCACAAAGAGCTCTAAAGAAAATGCCAGTTACAGAAAGTATTACAAATTACAACAAATTCGAACTTCTTTCTTCTACAGAACCAGAAAACAACACAATAGAAAAATCTGAATCCAACGAACGAACCAATGGTAATAAAATTCCACCCATTTTTCTACCAGGAATAAAAGACGTGAATATCTTAAAAAAATGCATTGAAGAAGTATTAAAAAAAGAGGAATACAGCTATAAATTACTGAACAGTGACAGTGTCAAAGTTATATTAAGTACAGTTGAAGCATATAGAAAGCTCATAAAACATTTTGAAAATAAAAAATTGCAATTTCATACATACCAGCTCAAAGACGAGCGTTCTTTTAGGGTTGTGCTTAAACAAATTCACGCAAATGCAGATGTTAAGGAACTGCAAGAGGAAATTGAAAGTTACGGCCACAAGGTTCGCCAAATTTATAATATCCAACACAGACAAACAAAAGCGCCACTCCCTCTCTTCTTCATAGATCTACAACCTAGCAAAAATAATAAAGATATTTATAACATAGATAGTTTACTGAACTGCAAAATCAAAATAGAAGCACCTCGAAAGAAGAAAGAAATCGTACAATGCAAAAGATGTCAATAATATGGACATACAAGGACATACTGCCATCGAAAACATCGCTGTGTGAAATGTGGAGAAAATCATCCGACCGAAGTCTGTAAAAAGCGAAAAGAAGACCCACCTAAATGTGCTCTATGTGAGCAAAACCTCCCAGCAAACTACAAGGGATGCGAAGTCTACCAAGAAATAAGACAAAGTAAATATCCCCAGAATACACAAAATTCGTATCTTTCTCACTCACACCATCGAAGCAACAAACTTTTAAATAGTAACGTACCTAGCGAAATGCAACACCGCACTTGGGCCTACGTAGCCAAGTACCCTCCATCACATCAAGTCATAAATGATAATAGTAATACTGAAATTGCACAACTAATATCAACTGTTCAAGAAACTTTTCAAAAATTTGAATCAATACTAACCAAGCAAAGTGAACAAATCTCCAACCTGATAAGCCTCATGACCAAAGTAATAAGCAAATTATGAAGACATTTCGTATTGTTGTATGGAATGCCAATGGACTAGCGCAACATTGCAGAGAAATTAACAATTTTCTACAAGACGAAAAAATTGACGTAATGCTCATCTTAGAAACTCATTTCACGGAAAAAAGTTTCTTTAAGCTACCTAACTATGAAATATATGATACAAAACACCCAGATGGCACAGCCCATGGAGGTACGGCGATAATAATAATAAGAAACATACAGCATTCTTTGAAATCAAATTTTGAAAATGATTACCTGCAAGCCACATCTGTACTAGTTTATGACAGTTTCGGTTCATTGACAGTGTCAGCTGTCTATAGCCCTCCAAAGCATAAAATAACGGAAGAAATGTATAGAGAATATTTCGATACGTTGGGTGCAAGTTTCATCTCTGGAGGTGACTACAACTCAAAATATTCGCAGTGGGGGTCAAGACTGTCGACTTTACGAGGAAAAACACTACTCAACGTAGTCACGTCACTCAACGCAGAACCGCTATCGACAGGAGAGCCAACGTACTGGCCAACCGACTGTAATAAGCTGCCGGACTTACTTGATTTCTTTATCATGAAAGGAACAAATCAGAGCTTTACATCAATTGAAAATTCTCTCGAATTGTCTTCCGATCACTCTCCAGTAATATTAACTATTAGCTCTCATATAATAGAAAATAATTTTAAACCTAGTATTTCCAATAAAAAAACGAATTGGAGTGACTTTCAAACATGGCTTAATGTAAATATAACTGCAAACGTTCCTCTAAAAAGTGAATTCGATATAGATGAAGCAGTTGAATTTTTAACTACTAGTATCCAACAAGCAGCATGGTACGCTACACCAGAAACGTACGGAACAGCTTCTCACAAATACCCCAAAATAGTTGACGAAATGAAAAGAAATAAGAGGAGACTTAAGAAAGTTTGGCAAACCACGCATGATCCAAATGATAAACGAAACTTCAACAGGGCAGCGCAGGATCTTAAAAGATTTCTTCAAGACCTACATGAAAATAAAACCAAGGAGTATCTTGAAAGACTATCACCAACCAAAGACAACGACTACTCCCTATGGAAAGCCACCAAACGCATTAAACGACCAATCAAACCTGTGCCGCCTATACGTGATAAACATGGAAAATGGGCTAGCACCAACCACGAAAAAGCAACAGTATTTGCGGAACAATTTGCAAAAGTTTTCCAACCATTCCCATCAGATGAAGAAGAACAAGAAAGAAATATTATTCAGTTCATTAATACACCATATCAAATGTCTTTACCAATAAAGCATTTCAAGACAACCGAAGTTTCATATGCAATAAAACAAATTAATCCTCATAAAGCACCTGGCTACGATCTCATCACCGGCATTGTTCTAAGAAACCTGCCAAAAAAAGCACTAGCATTGGTAACCTCAATTTTCAACGCCATCATCAGAATTGGACATTTTCCCTCTCAATGGAAATACAGTCAAATTATTGTCATACCAAAACCGGGGAAACCTATTTCCGAAGTACCCTCATATAGACCGATAAGCTTATTACCAATCTTGTCAAAAATCTTTGAAAAGCTTCTCCTCAAGCGGATACTTCCAATCATAGCCGAAAACAACATCATTCCAGACTACCAATTCGGCTTTAGGTTGAAACATGCCCCTACCGAACAAATCCACAGAATAGTAAAAGTCATTAATGAAGCGCTGGAGAAGAAACGTTATTGTTCTGGTGTCTTTTTGGATGTAGTCCAAGCTTTTGACAAGGTGTGGCACTCAGGACTCTTATATAAAATCAAAAATATGTTACCCCACCCGTCTTTTGCACTACTTCGCTCCTATCTTACTGAAAGACGTTTTCAAATAAAATTTAAGGAAGAAACATCATCATTCTATCCTGTCGCAGCTGGAGTACCGCAAGGTAGTGTTCTCGGTCCACTACTGTATCTACTATACACGGCCGACCTACCTGTTTCAACGGACATCACGTCAGCCATGTTTGCTGACGACACAGCGTTTTTAACTTCTCATGAAAATGCCATCGAAGCATCAGAAAATCTTCAAGAATACCTCACTGTGCTGCAGGAATGGTTCACAAAGTGGCGTATAAAAACTAATGAAAGTAAATCTGTCCATGTAACGTTTGCACTCAGACCAAATAGATGTCCTCCAATTAAAATCAGCAACAAGGATATACCACAGGCAAATTGTGTAAAATATCTTGGTCTACATCTAGATCGAAAAATGACTTGGAAGACACACATCAGAAAGAAAAGAACAGCTCTCGAAATCAAAATCAAGCAATATTATTGGCTTCTAGGCAAAAAATCGTCTCTTTCATTGGCTAATAAAGTACTGATTTATAAATCGACAATAAAACCTGTTTGGACCTACGGAATAGAACTTTGGGGCACTGCGGCTAACTCAAACCTAGAAATACTGCAACGATTCCAATAAAAAACTCTAAGATTGCTTGCCAATGCCCCGTGGTTTGTTTCAAATACAACATTACACAATGACTTACACATACCTACAATAAACCAAGAAGTCCAATTCAGATTCCAAAAATATTATAAGCGCTTAGAAAACCATCCAAATTACCTTGCATTAAACTTACTTGACAATAGTCAAGAATTAAGAAGATTGTGCAGATTTCATCCCCTGGACCTCTTAAATAGGTTCGATCATTAATAAACAAAATGTATATTGTACTGATATAGTAATTGCACTGTAACTAAGTAAAACAGCTTAAATTTATCTATAATATAAAAATGAATCGCAAAATGTGTTGGTAACCGCATAACTCAACAACGCCTGGACCAATTTGGGCAATTCTTTTTTTAAAATGTTCGTTGAAGTCCAAGGATGGTTTTTACGTCTAGAAAAATTCGAATAATTACGGGAAAAACCCTAAAAACAGCCTTTTTCTTTTTCCCATACAAACGTTTTCTAACTAAAACGTAGAGTCAATTTGAGCTTTATCACTCTAGCTATCTCTATCTATCTCTCACTATCTCACACTAGCCATCTCTCACTCAGCTAAAGCACTCATTGTTGTAGGTATGTTCGTAACGTCAAAGAGTCAATGTGCACTTTATTACCGTTATACAAAGTTCAAATTCAATCATATCTATCAAAACAGTGTGCGTGTGTGCGTTGGAGCACAGAATACATGGTTGGAGGATTTAATGTCGCGTTCCGAAACTATTATAATGTAACGAATATTGCATCACCTGCCGAAGTCGCTGCGCGTGGATTGCGTCATCTGCCGCCGCCCCTTCCCTTCCCCCCGACCTGCCGAAGTCGCTGCGCGTGGATTGCGTCATCTGCCGCCGCCCCTTCCCTTCCCCCCGAACTAGACGGTTCCGGACTATTCGCGAGCCGCGGGGAAATGCCAAGAAGGTGCCGGGCGCCTGGGGGCAAGCGCCGGGCAGGTATAAATAATCCGCTGCCGGCGGCCGCGAGTCAGTCAGCAGAAGCGAGTTAGAGAAGAGTTAGCAGAAGAGAGTAGAAGTGAGTAGTGAGCAGTAAGACGTCAGTCCGTCAGTGCGTCCGAAGTGAAAGCTGTGCTGTGAAGTGTGCATTGCGGTGAAGAGTGGTGCAGTGGTTGAACAGCAGTCAGCAGTCTGAAGTCTGCAGTGGAAGCTGAGCTGTGAAGGGTGCATCGCGGTAAGCAGTGGTGCAGTGGGAAACAGCAGTCAGCAGTTTGAAGTCTGCAGTGGAAGCTGAGCTGTGAAGTGGGCATCGCGGTAAACAGCCGTGCAGTGGACCCTGGTGTGCGCAGTGAAGTGTGGTCTGCGCAAGGAATTGTGGTCTGCGCAGGGGAATTGTGGTCTGTGCAGGGAATTGGGGTCAAGTGCAGTGGACCGTGGACAGTGCATGGACTGACTGATACTGTAGAAGAAGAGAACTGTTTAAATAAATAGGGTGTAAGAAGTGAACAGTGTAAATAAATCAAGAGAACGGAGTCGTGTGTAACAGTGTAAATAATTAAGTGTAATATATCTGTAAATAGACCAAGTAGATTTTAGTGTATAATTGTTCCCGAATAAGCGTAATTGTTTAAATAATATTTCGTTGGTTTTAATTCACCACGGAGAAACGTTACAATAATATAGATATGCCTCCTATTAGACGAAGCAATTTAGGTAGAAGAACCCGAAATGCTACAAAGCAAGCTAATTACCGATCTAATCATGCTGCACAAGAACGTGACGACCGAAATGAACGTGAAAGAATTCGGATATCACGAACGCGTGAAGCGCGAGCGCTACATTCAAGTAATAATCGCGCAAGTTTGAATCGAGCTGCTTTCAGTTACGATGTGTCAATTGACTACAGTAACTACCAATGTGTTGTTATTGGTTCTATGAACTCGGTTTGCTCATATTGTAAGGCATTGAAATTTAAAAACGAAGCTAATGGATTGTGTTGCGCAAATGGTAAAGTGAAATTGATACCATTGGAACCACCACCAGAGCCATTGTACTCATTGGTTTCAGGAATAGGAACAGATTCAATACACTTTTTGACAAATATCCAACAATATAACAATTGCTTTCAAATGACTTCATTTGGGTCAACAAACGTAGTTCGGGAAAATTTTATGCCAACTTTCAAGGTATGTATTATAGCAGTTAAACATACTTATTTTATGTTCTGTCACCTAAGTTAAGATGTGTTACTAATTTTCAATGTCTTAATCATTAAGATCATAATCATCACTTAGTCCCCATATTATTTGGTGATTCAGTTTTAGCGACACTTTTATTATTTTGAAACCCAATATATTTGATGATAGATATTAGTTACAACTAATTAGGAGACAGATATAATTTTAAAGAACAAATATTATTTAAGTTTGATCACTGACAATCCATAAATTTATACCCCACATTGCTTATTTATTTTATTTTATTTTATAGTGTTTGGTACAAACAATATTTTTTTAAATTTACAGATACAAGGCCAAATATATCACAGAGCATGTTCACTGTTACCAGTGTCAGATAGCAACTACAAATTCCTGCAAATTTATTTTATGGGCAATTCATCACAAGAAACTAATCTGCGTTGTGCACATAACAATTTAGTAAAGAGGTCTATTGTAGAACAATTACAAACTTTATTTCATGAACACAATCAATTGATTATATTGTTTAAAACTGCCCTGGATCTGATGCCATCAGATAATCACAAAATTGTAATCAGAGCTGATAAAACACCTGCGGGTCAACATGCAAGACGTTTTAATGCACCAACTATTGATGAAGTTGCTATCGTTGTAGTTGGAGAAAACTTGGAATCCCGTGATATTGTTTTACATCGTCGGAATGATCAACTACAACGTATAAAGGAAACACACCGCTCATATGATGCACTGCAATATCCCATTATATTTTGGCAAGGTGAAGATGGCTATGATTTCTCAATAAAAATGATAAATCCCATTACAGGTAATTAAAATATTAGTTAATATCTCAGTCACTATATTATGTATTTTAATTTTATATTGCAATGTTATTAAAACAAAATCTATTTACAGGTTCTGAAACTAACAAAAAAGTCAGTTCAATGAACTATTATTCATACCGCCTAATGATTCGGGAAAATGAAGACAATCACATATTGAAATGTCGGCGATTATATCACAAATATATTGTTGACATGTATGTTAAAATTGAAACGGAGAGATTAACATTCATCAGGTTGAATCAGACCAAACTCCGATCTGAAGAGTATATTCACCTTCGAGATGCGATTAATACTGATGGAAATGCACAGAATGTTGGTCGGATGACTATTCTTCCAGCAACATACATCGGAAGCCCTCGACATATGCACGAATATGCTCAAGATGCCATGTCGTATGTTCGTCATTATGGTACAGCAGATTTGTTCATCACATTTACATGCAATCCGCACTGGATAGAAATCAAGCAGGAGTTATTCCCTGGGCAATCTCCCATTGATCGTCATGATGTTACAGCCAGAGTCTTTAGACAAAAATTGAAATCTTTAATGGATTTCATCGTAAAACATTATGTGTTTGGTGAGACACGCTGCTGGATGTATTCTGTGGAGTGGCAGAAACGAGGATTGCCACATGCACACATTTTGATTTGGTTGGCTGAAAAGATAAGGCCAAATGAAGTTGATGCAGTGATATCAGCTGAAATCCCTGATGTACAAGTAGATCCTGGATTGCATGAGGTAGTTATCAAAAATATGATACATGGTCCCTGTGGAACTCTTAATCAAAATTCACCATGTATGATGGATGGTAAATGTTCAAAACGATATCCACGGACATTAATATCGGAAACAATTACTGGTAATGACGGTTATCCACTGTATCGTCGACGATCGACAGCAGACAATGGAAGATCAACAATTGTCAAATTAAATCAAGAAGATATTGAAATAGATAATCGTTGGATTGTTCCATATTCACCCATTTTATCAAAGACCTTCAAAGCACACATCAACGTTGAATCTTGCCATTCAGTGAAATCTATTAAATACATTTGCAAATATGTAACCAAAGGGAGTGATATGGCTGTGATTGGAATTGGTGCAGAGAATTCCAATGATGAAGTTACCCAATACCAAATGGGCCGCTATGTTAGTAGTAATGAAGCAGTATGACGAATATTTTCTTTTCCTATTCATGAGAGACACCCTTCCGTTGTTCACTTAACTGTGCATTTAGAAAATGGACAAAGAGTGTATTTTACAGCACAGAACGCAGTACAAAGAGTTGCTCAGCCACCATCTACTACATTAACCAGTTTTTTTGAGACCTGCCAAAACGATGACTTTGCACAAACATTGCTGTATTCTGAAATGCCAAAATATTATACTTGGAATCAATCCTCAAGGAGATTTATACGACGGAAACAAGGAAAACAAGTTCCAGGATACCCAGATGTGTATTCCACCGACGCCATTGGTCGAATTTATTCAGTACATCCAAGCAATGATGAATGTTTTTATTTACGACTGCTATTAGTCAACGTACGTGGCCCAACATCATTCCAACATTTACGAACTGTTGATGGTGAATTGTGTGGATCTTACAGAGAAGCCTGTCAACGTTTGCAATTGCTAGAAAATGACGCTCATTGGGATCAAACTCTCAATGATGCTGTAATATCATCAAACGCTCATCAAATACGAACATTGTTTTCTATAATCATATCTATATGCTTCCCATCAAACCCACTTGATTTGTGGATCAAGTACAAAGATTATATGTGTGATGATATTTTGTATCAAATACGAAATAGAATGGGAAATCCAAATATACAAATCAGTGAAGAAATATACAATGAAGCATTGATTTCAATTGAGGACATGTGCTTGATGATGTCAAACAAACTATTAATTCAATTAGGCCTGGCCGCGCCCAATCGTCCAATGCATGATGCTTTTAACCAAGAGTTGAATCGAGAAAAACTGTATGACCTTAACACTTTGAAAGAATTAATTCAAACAAATCTTCCATTGTTGAATGAACAACAGAAGTATGTATTTGATACTCTTATGAAAGTAACAAATGATGAAACTGGAGGGATTTACTTCTTAGATGCACCTGGTGGTACAGGAAAAACTTTTTTGATTTCATTAATATTAGCAACGATTCGCGCACAAAATAAAATTGCACTTGCACTCGCTTCGTCGGGAATCGCAGCAACTTTGCTTGAAGGTGGTCGAACAGCACATTCAGCATTAAAATTGCCATTAAATATGCAAAGCAATGAAACTCCGACCTGCAACATTTCGAAGAACTCTGCAATGGCAAAGGTCTTGCAGCAATGTAAATTAATTGTTTGGGATGAATGCACGATGGCACATAAAAAATCTTTGGAGGCTTTAGACAGAACCTTAAAAGATCTACGGAGCAATCATAACCAATTTGGTGGTGCAATGATTTTATTAGCAGGAGATTTTCGTCAAACATTGCCAGTGATTCCACGATCAACACCAGCTGATGAACTCAATGCATGTCTAAAGTCCTCCAATTTGTGGAAACATGTCAGAGTACTTTATTTAAGCAAGAATATGCGTGTCGAGTTGCAAAATGACCAATCTGGAAACATATTCTCTAAACAACTCATTGACATTGGTGATGGCAAATTTCCTATAGACATGTTGACTGGCTGCATTAACTTTCCTCAAAGTTTTTGTCAGTTAACTCGATCAAAAGATGAACTTATTCAGAAGGTGTTTCCAGATGTTTCTCAAAATTACAGAAACCATGATTGGTTGAGCGAACGAGCTATATTGGCTGCAAAAAACATAGATGTAAATTAATTAAATTTAAAAATTCAAGAACAAATTACAGGCGAATCGAGGATATATAAATCAGTTGATTTGGCTACTAACCAAGATGATGTAGTGAACTATCCACCAGAATTTTTAAACTCGCTGGATTTACCAGGATTGCCACCTCACAATCTTCAATTAAAGGTTGGATCGGTAGTTATAATGTTGCGAAATATCAACCAACCACGTCTTTGCAACGGCACACGGTTAGCGATAAAAAAATTACTAAACAACGTGATAGAAGCAACTATACTGAAAGGAAAGTATAAAGGAGAAGACGTTCTCATACCGCGCATCCCAATGATTCCGACTGATGTGCCGTTTAACTTTAAACGACTACAGTTTCCAGTTCGGCTTGCTTTTGCTATGACCATAAACAAGTCCCAGGGGCAATCATTAAGTGTTTGTGGTATTAATCTGGAAAACCCATGTTTCTCACATGGTCAATTGTATGTTGCCTGTTCCCGTGTTGGAAAACCATCAGATTTGTTTATCTATGCGCCAGGTAATCAAACAAAAAACATTGTATATCACAAAGCACTACAATGAAAATAAAACTGTTTTTTGTTAATAATTATGATTCACATGATTAACAATAAAGCGATTACTTACTTTTAAATGCTTATATATGTTTTATTTAATTATATTTCTTATTCACAACGCCCTATCACCAGGGTGACGGTTCTGTTCAGGAGATTTTTTGCCCAGACTATAAAATATGTAGGAACAAAAAACTGTCACATTACAAATCTTTTGGACAGAACGAAGTCTGTCGGGTCCGCTAGTATATATATATATATATATATATATATATATATATATATATATATATAAACATAATTACGTTCATGATTGCCAGTGTATTTATATATTGTCTGTTGTTTTTCTGTCTTGATCATATTTGTCCTATGTTATATTTGTGATTTATACCATTTATTTGATCATTACTGAAAATGAATTCACGAAGGACTGAGAATGCCCAGTTCCTTCACATGCCATTGTAACTTTGCTAAAAGATTTGCCTATTGTTCAGATGTCCAATTTGCAAATAATAATAAATAAATAAAAAAAATATTTTTGGGAAATAAAGAAGGTTGGAAAGGACATTACATAGTGTCAGAAATGCATAAAATAATGCATAATTCAAATAATGAACGAATATAACAAATCAAAGTGAGATAAATAAGTAGAGTGTTAATCACTATGACCGAAGAGAACGGAAATGAGGAAATTGAGTAATAGTCTAAAAGAGCGAAGCTCAATGCGTAAGTTTATTTGTGCTCTAATATGTAAAGAATAGTCTATGTAAAAATGAAATAATATTTTAATTGGTACTTACTGCTATTTATATTTTTATAACATTTATATAGCTACCAAATATTCCACAAAAACTATTTCATGCTATGTAATTCTATAATGGTATTGTAACATTTGTGCGTGAAGAACTTAATACAAATGAATAATGAAAGCTGGAGTGGAAAATATTTTGCGATAAGTAATCAAGAACTGTCGGCTTTAGGTAGTAAGAGTAAAGAATATAAAACCCTTAAACATTACTTTTGAATGTGATATACAAGTCTAAAGGTACATAGACATCATTTTAATGGTTTTATGAATATTCATTTCAAGTACGAAGAAAATTGGACATTGCTTAAAAATCCTTAACAGAAAAATTTATTGACCAACTGACAAATCCTGCAGAATGGTCTTGCGTTAGGCTAGAATCGCTGAAAAACCTGAACATTTCTTGCAACGGAAACCGAAAGAAGAACTTACTTTTAAGAACACTAGAACTTGAATCTGGGAAAGGAATGAAGAAATGAAAATCCTTTTACATGTTGTTTTAAGTGACGTCGTGGAACATTGATACAAAATTCCAAAACAATGGAACAAAGCGTTTGGCGGAGATTTGCAAATGAATAGTCACAAGGAACGGTTCCTGGCGCACTGTATTATTATTATTATTATTATTATTATTATTATTATTATTATTATTATTATTATTATTATTATTATTATTAATATTACTATTATTAAATTATATGTTCAATCCGTCTTGGATTCTCTGTATTCCCCTACGTGATTAGTTTGTAGTGAAAGGGGAAGGTACTGGTCGTACCCGCCCAGTTTGTGGTCCAGTATACGGTCCAGTGTACGGTAATGTCCAGTCCAGTGTACGGTAATGAACAAAACGCGTCTGGAAATGATCATGGAAAACGGAAAAACACCAAAATTATAGATCAGGTGGGCCGATAAACTCGACGCAGGCAGCGGCTACAAACTGATGATGAACACACTGAACAAATTTTTCGGCACTCGCCCGAAGAATCGCTGAGGTGACGCACACATGTACCGGAACTTGTGACCATCATCTTAATTTTCCATATTGCCCACTGTCTACTTGGCGGTCCGGGAGGTGCCTCGTCCTAGGCTCAGATGTCAACGTTTCAGCCGTAACGCCGACGACCTTCCTCAGGGCGAAATATCTATTTCGACCTCTCTCGGGAAGCGAAATGCTGTTGTCCTGTCTGTGCGTTTATTGGCTTCGTTTGCTGCTTGGGTGTATTATGTAGAAGTTGTGTGGTCCGGACGGAACAGTGAGCGGTGGGGTAGGGGGCGGGGAATGATGTTTTCGCTCGCCCTCACCCTCCTCCTTGCGATAAGCGACTTGCTCTTCAGGCCGAGAAAGCCTGTCGTAAAACTTGTATATTTTCTCATTTCCCATTTCATATTGTGCGGAAGCTATCAGATGAAACCCCAGAGCAGATAAGCTCCCCTTGTGCGCTTGAAATACATTGGATGTTTCCTGTTTGGAGTCTGCGCCGATGTGGGAAGTTGTACTCATGTGCTACCATTGCATCAAATACATATCTGGATTCAAATAGATTGACATAACATTTTCCGGAAATATTTGTGAAATATAAGTATATTATGGTTTATTAACCAATTACGACACTTCCTTATTTGAAATAAAATATTTTCTTATTCGTAATTACTTTTTAGTCCTCCAGCTTCTATAAAAAACAATTTTTGTATGAATATGTTTACAAAGCAGTTAACATAGCTATAATCAAGTAGAAAATAACTTCTTTCTTTCTCAAATGAGAAATATTGGAAAAGTTTTGAGTCTTCCGTACGTGGGTAAATGAAAGTTAATTTTAAATTTTAACGCACTCAGCTCATGCTCAGCTTTAGTTTCTTGGTTGTCAATTTACTTTTTTCACTATTTGGAAGTATAAGGAAAAAATCAGAATATGTTTAATTCCCAATAATTATTTTTATGAGACAAGTTGCAATATCAATGATGTAGAAAACAGGCCACTTGAACCGGTGCCAAACATTTCTCTTTTTACACTTCCCAAACCACGAACATTGTACTCGGCGCATCTTATACTTCTCAAACAGTTCTTCGTTCGAATTTTGAATGTAAACGACTCTTATTTAATCTTATACAGCAGGAGGCTCCATTTCCAAAACTATACGCAAGTGATGTCGTTGATTGAAGCAAAACCCATTTCACATTGACGTTCATGGACCAACTACTGCCGCATAACTTTTCCATCAACGGCGAGCATGATAACCATGTTTGCGTTACGTACATAACCCCGATGGCCGCATTCCGAGATTGAACATTATTTGGAAGCAGGGGCTTAGGTGGGGTGAGCAAAATGTCAGGAGGGCTGAATGGCGGCTGTTGCAAAGGGTGGAACTGCCTGGAAGTGAGGCGAGGGAAGAGTGGTGACGGCCTGACGGCGGTGGATGTGGAATGAGAGAGGATACTGTGGCGAGGGAGCGTTTGGGTAATGGGGGCAGAGTGACTGCTGAGGACGAGAGTGTGAATGGCGGTGGGAGCGCGAAGGGCGCCATGGGAGGTGTGGGAGGAGGGGCAGGTAGCCGACATAGCCAATGGGAGGGTGTGGTGTGTGGAGGGACGGAAGGATCGGGGACGGCGGCGGAAGCTCGAATTCAGCCGCTTCCTGGAGGAGAATTCTAGCGACCGGCTGCTCTGATCGATAGTTTTCCGTGGTTTCTCCTATCAACACCTGGCGAATGCCAGAACAGTACCTAACAAAACGGCCACGAACAGCGCATGATCATTCCTTCCTCTACCTTGTCCTACCCTCACCCCTACATACACACACCAAAATGCAATGTACTACTACACATGTCGGGAGGCCAGTCGGGAACTTAGAGCTTGTCCCCGATGGGGCGGTGCCTAGCTGGTTGAGAAAAACCCTTTAGCTGGTAAGTCGGCGCCGGATCTTTCCATCCAGCGGGGGAAGATCACCACCTTCTCTCGATAAAAATGCACTACACTTACGGGACTGTTGACCTTAGCAGTTGACGCGCTCGGAATCAATGATCAATCAATCAATCAATCAATCAAACGGCGGAAGCTCCGTATGTGTGAATATTATTGGATGAAGCGAGGTGACGGACATAGCATCGGATGTTGGTGGAGCGGGTGATACATAGCGGTGCGTTGTAATTTTGAGGGCTGTGACGGGAGCGATGGAGAGAGCGAACATCGAATAAAGCGTACAGAGGAGAGGGCAAGGCGACTGGGGGAGGTAGGCACAGCTTTGGTGGCATTTGGCTGTGCTGCGGACATGCGCCGAATGTAGTTAGTAAAGCGGACAATAAACCTTATCTGAATCTAAAATGCAAAACCCTGGTCGATGCCGAGGGCGCAGCGGAGGGTTGTCAGGAAAGCACAACAGTCACGAGGGTTACAGGGAAGCCGTTCAGCCTTTCCATTCCATTTGGTGTCATCCGGCAACGAAAAATTTGAGTTACTTTGCGGAACGCAGTTTTGCTTAAATTTTCCCAGAGCATTGAAGATAATATTGAACAAAATATCAGTAAAATTATTGTAAACCATTGGTAAGTTGTAGTTTCGACTACAGAAAGTTGTCCATAAAACACAAAATGACAAAATATGACATACTAAAACGACATAAAAGGATAGAAAACGATTCATTACTATGATGAATTTTGCATTATGACAGTGCTAAGTAAGATCCTTTGCGGGGTACGATTGAAGTAGGTAAAATATTTAAACTTAAAAGAACATCATTAAACTTCCTAGAATATCGATATATTGACCCTAACAATAATACATACGTTCCCTTCGGTATTGTGAATAATCAGACCTAACTCATCGAAATAATTTTCAAAACCTCTACAATTTTACCAAACACCTCTACAGAACTAGAAGTGCTACAAAACAGTTCGGACTTTATCGTGTAAGTTAGTTTCCTGTTCTCGTGTATCGTCGCTAGCTTTACGGTTTCGTGCCACTCAACATCTTTCCTTAGCATATGATATACCACACTAACATGTATTATAGAGCTTCAGAAATAAGATAGTAACTAATTCCCAGGGGTTAATTTGTTACTGGCTGCTACAACAATGTGTACAAATGTATAATAAACACTAAAATATATAAACAGATCTGTGACAGTAATTTTGAAAGTGTTAAGTTACATTAATAAGAGATTTAAAGTCGGGAAGAGAGTAAAATAGAGTTTTTATTTTTTAACTACAGTCCAACAATCGAAAATATTTGAAATAATACAACTTATGATGTTTAGAGAGGACGTTTTGAGACTTTTCGTGTCTATTTGAGGTTTTTAAGACACATTAAAAATTATTATTCTTTTCAAAAATATTTTTTTTTGCGTTTGAACTTGGACCCGAGAATAGACAAAAAATAATGTGTTTCTAATAGTAAACATTATTTTCTTGTTTTCCATTTTTTTCAATTACAGAAAATAATGTAAAGTTGACGCAAAAAATACAAATTACGTTTTTGGCTGTAGAGAGGTGATGTTGTTAGGAGGGGGCTAAGAAATCTTTTAAAAATGTTATTTTTATAATGAAGTCATAGTTTGACTACTCATCTATGATTTGGTTTTAGCAATCTTTTTACCACCTTATCCGGTGGAACCTGATCGAAACAGCACAACAAGTTACGGAGTTTCTAAATTTTACTACATTTACCAATGTTATCTGAAGTTGCTCGAAATAACTTACAAACACTCTCATGTAGTATTTTAGGATACACAAATGATTATAAATAATTGCGATTAAATGCTAATGTTTTTATTGTTACCAAGGGTAAACTCACGCGTAAGTGTTGGTAGGAATGACTGTTTACGTAACGCCAAGGAACACGGGCTTTACAAACAGTACATAAATTATAGTACATTTCGTTTGTCATGTTAAAAAACCCGTCTCAGATGTATTATACTAAATGAAGAAATGTATGAAAATGGGAATCTCTACTGCATGACTATTCTAATTATTCTGAAACTTTTGTTAATTGCAGAGGTATAATATTTCTTATTTCTATAATTGCTTTGATAATATGTAACTTCTGTTGAAAGTGAAGTACTTTACTGAAGTACTGAGTGCGCATGAAAACATAAATTAACTCAAAGTTTAACCTTATTTGATGTAATTAAAATGTTCTCTTTTCTCTAAAGTTTTAGGTTCTTAAAAGCTAAATCTTTGTATTAAAAATGACGTTTATTTACAAAAAATACAAGTTCACTGCCGTAAAGTGTTATATACTTTTATTAAATCATGGAATACCTCTAACAATGATATTTTTAAAGCATTAAAACCTGACAGAATATTTATGTATCTCGCGAGAAATATACACAAACAAATGGAAACTTCATTATGAAATCTGGAATTACTGAGCTAGAAGAGGGCTCCAGCAATTCCAGCACCATGTTCCAATATCGACCAAATTATGTTGTTAAAAAAGTAAAAAGCGTAGTTTTCCCTTGCACATTGTTTGCTCGCTCCGGAAGGCCAAAAAGTTCGCAACCGGCTAGAACGCAGCGCGACGGGAGCTCTTAAAGGGGAACGTGTACGGAGGAGCGGAAGGTCTGAGGGCGGCTGCCCGTTTGCTCGCTGCCCCAGACGCACTCATAGGCCCATTTGCTTGCTCCCAACGACCGCCCTTTCTTACCATCCCATTCTGCAACGGCAGTAAGGCTCTAATTGCACGCTCAATGGTGCGTATTAACAGTAATTACATGACTATTCCACAACTTCGCCATCGAATTACTCCGGCCTTGCAGCATTCTCTCGCGCCTGGAGCTTTTTTCTTGTCATCCATCGGTAGAGAAGCGCATTCCAATAATTCCGACGCATTCTCGAAGTCGGGTATTGTGTTAGAGGGGAAACCGCAGACTGTTATTTCTGAACGTGCTTTTATTTTGTTTGCTTTCCGATGCGTGTGTTTACGACGGCCTTGTTTTTTCTGCATTTTGTTTTGTTTTTGCAATATTCATGTATTACAGTTGACAATTTTTAAGTTCAAGCATTGTTTTAGGCACAAAATTTATGAGCATTATTTGCTATGAACATTTCCATGCACCTTCGTCTTTGTGAAGTCGTTCTCTAAAAAGGATGCTTCAGAAGAAAATATTATTTTCTTGGTTTGTAATCTTCAATGCACTGCAAGGATGTTTTGCTCCAGAATGCAAACACGAAATATATTGCAGAGGAAAACTGCTGCACGAGGTGCAAATGAAAGCTATTTTTCCTGATTCTAAAACGTTTGTTGATATGAAACTGAGATACCCTTGGAAGGAAACAGTTGATAAGTTTGAAGATTTGTATAAGCAATCAGGTGGAAAGGTCACCCGTGACAAGGTTGAACAATTCGTGAAAGACAACTTTGAACCTGTCGCTAGTGAGTTTGAGAAATGGAATCCTCCAGACTGGAAACCTGTTCCGAAATTCTTGAAGAAAATCAAAGACCCCAAACTGTGGGAATTTGCGAAAAAGCTGAACACGATATGGAAATTCTTGGGTCGCAAAATCACAGACGTGGTTCGCGAAAACCAGGAACTGTATTCTATAATTTACATTCCGTACGGAGTGATAATTCCCGGAGGTCGATTCAGAGAAACGTATTACTGGGACTCCTATTGGATCAACCGAGGCCTTATCACTAGCGAGATGTTTTACACCGCTCGAGGCATAATCGCCAACTTCTTGTACATGGTGCGGAACGTGGGGTTGATACCCAATGGCGGTCGCATTTATTACAGTGGCAGATCTCAGCCCCCCATGGTCATCCCAATGGTGCGCAGCTACATAGAAGCGACGAAGGACATTGACTTCCTGCGAGAACACTTGGATACTCTAGAGCAGGTATGTGTATTGTTGGCGGAAAAGGTTTGGAATATGAATGTTACGAAATTTTTCAGAGAAAGTAGTGTTTGCTGAAATATAGTAAAGATAAATAATCCACGAATATTTCATATTTGTTAAACGATGGTTCACCAAAGTACTAGGTATTACAAAAGGTATCGATCAGCCATTGGATTGTGTTTCAATCCTTCATCTGTCAGTAATTTTTACCTTCACTCACTCTCATGATTAAGAATCATTGCTTACAATATTTACTATGTACATCTCACAAACACACCTATATACTTATAATGAACCTGGAATCGTCGCTTACACACAATTTGCTGTAAATTTTGGGAAGACTCTAACCCTTTTACAAAAATATGATAATTCAGAGTATCTTAGATAGTAGGATAATAAAAAATATAAACAAATTTTCTAATTGGAAGGAAACGAAGGAATATGCACAGAAAGGTATTGGAGAAAGGCAGTCGATTTTATTCTAAAAATGATTAAAGAATAATGCTCAGAGTACTTTTTTGTAAAGATTCGCAAGGAGTTCATAGCACAGTGACTTCCAAGAACTGAAAGCTTTATTGGTAGGGAGTTTAATTTTCATTGATTTTGATTTTGAAGGGTATTATCACTGTATTTATGGGAAGAAGATTAAAATGTACCCGTAGCGCAGAGGCATGCAACTTGAGACTCTGGTTCAATAACCTTCATTTCGATCCAATTAGCGTTTTCCCCGCGATTCATAGCGGAAATGTTGAGATGGGCCTATGTCTTGCTTGTGGATAAAAATTGCTTCACTATCTATACTTGTTTTCTTGAGTTCTGATCAGAACATAGTTATTCAACTAATCGTCCTCCTTCACCTCGTGGGGTGAGTGCTCGTCAATTCCTTCTCGTGGGGCACGATGAGGGATACGCATAAGCTCACTTGCTGTAGTTTATTTATCGTTGAAAATATTTTTTATTATACGGTGAATATTTGTTTCTTATTAAGAAATATTGCCAAAAACGCTTGTTGGTACCTGCATTCAGAATACAATTAATGTAGTTTAAGATCTAGGGTAGGGATTGCAGAGCTGAAGAAACGTGCACATATTGCACTACTCCGTAATGGTACGTCACACACAGTTTTAAAATGTTTTTGAATTAAATTATTAATACGTTCATAAGTAACACCTAGGGCGGTTTATCCGTGTTGCAATCCCGGGTTCGATTTACAGTCGCAACAAAAATAGAGTTCAGCTTTCCTTTAAAATCCTCTCAGTTTCTGTAGCTGTGTGACGAAGAAAAGGTCAGGCAGGCGGAGTTTGCTAGTTACGATGAAGGGAATACGTTATGTTCACCACATGTCTCTCTTACTCCCCGAGAGTGGGAATTTAACTAGGTCCAGGCGTGGGGGTACCGTTAGCTAGTCGGCAAAGCCGGACAATCGACCCAGAATGCCAAATTCTGTGCCAATGACCCCCATGTTGTTCACGTTTTTCGCGTAGTTTTCCTGGTCCTTTTAGTGAATGTTTAGACGGCCTCTAGTTTTGAGAAGGATCTTGGCTGTCCGGGTGACGCCGCGTCGAGGGCTGTGTTGCCGACGTTTCGACCATCTGCGAGGCACACTAGCCCTGAGGAATACCACGATAAGATGGTCGAAACGTTGGCATCACAGCGTTGGACGCGGCGCCATCCGGACAGCTAAGATCTTTCACATGACTCCAGCCGTGGAAGCCTACGACTTCACGGCCTGTAGTTTTGTTTCTGGACATAATACATGTAACTTCACTCTCTGTGTAGGTCTTCTAGGGTTCTAAGGGAAATGAAGTTATTCAAAAAACTCTTTCTCCATGTTCTCGCGGCAGGAAGTCGTTTACTTCAGGAAGGGCACGATGAGGAATAATTAAAAAATATAGAGGTGTCCCATCAACTATGGGCCACCCCAAAACTTCTAAACGGTTCACGATATCAAAGGGCTGTTCTCATTCAACAATGCAAAGTAATGGGATACGTAATATATGCCGTAGAAAAATTGTCTGTAATATTTTTAGTTTTTGAGAAACTTAATAATATTTGATTTTTTAAATGAAACTTTGTTTTTACTCAACAGCAATGGATAGATCATAAAAAAAGGAATACAAGTATGCATCATGTGATAGTATTTTGATAGTAACATGAGTACAAAAGTAGACTTTCTGACCTGTGATTTTAAATTAAACTGACACTTTCTTGTAGCAGCGTTTCTACCCTTGCCTCTGGAAAAGTTGGTCTTCGCGGCGCCAACACTGTTACGGAGAAAAGGGAGACTGAGCTGAGCAGTATGGCAATGGGGGATAGAGGGGAAACTAAAGCAATCCATGATTTTGTCACAACTGACACAGCAACAAACATAAGTATTAACGATGAGAATGAGTTTTTTCCATCGATGCATCAGAATTCAACTTCCCTTATTGTTATGTTTGAAAATAACCTTTGCTAGCATCTATCTTACACTACCAATTTTTTTATATCGTTCATTTAAAGGATCGATGCTTTGGAATTTCAGTCAATGAAAGAAATGATCAATTCTGATGAATAAATGGAAAAATATTTCATTCTGATCGTTAAATTTGATACTTGTTCATGCATTCTTCTCGTGAAAACTATTTGCGCTGCCGCCCCTCTCAGTCTCCCCTCTCCCGTAAGTATCGGTGCTGCGAACCGAATGCCACCTTCCCCAAAGGCAACGGGTAAAGGCTGCAGGCTGCTACAGGAAATATTGCCTGTTTAATTTAAAATCACATGTCAGAATGTCTAATTTTGTACTCAAATTACTATCAAAATACTAACATATTTGTATATATCATTGTATTCATCTTTTTATGGATACTATCCATTGCTGACGAGAAAACTATATAGTTCCATTTAAAAAATCAAAGATGATTACATTTCTGGAAAACTAAAAATATTACAGACGATATCTTTACGACATATCGCTAGCACCATAATTCCTCATTGTTGAGTGAAAACTACACTACCACATCGTGAACCGTTTATAAGTTATGGGGGTGGCCCACAGTTGGCGGGACAATCTGTATAGCTGATTTGCCTTTGTAAGTAGTTTTTATTACATCGGAGAGAATATTTATTATCAATTGTTGCCGAAATTGCTCATTTTCTTATGTATTCAGAATTCAATTTGTATGCCGGTTAGGATAGTGATCTCTGAATTTAACAAAACGCATAGAACACATTTCTCCCCATAGTATGTCACACAGTTTTTTATTTGTTTTTGACTTTAAATAAAGTAATAAACGCCGACTTGGATGGCCGAGGTGTCTAAGAGGGTGTACCAACTCAGCGCTCCGGTCTGAAAGGTTGGGGGTTCAAGTTACGCTTTGGAAATGTTTTTTTGTGCATTTTCTCTCATTCATGTGTTGTCACGGAAGGCCTAGAGTTCCAGATGAGAGAAGCCCGCTAGTGTGTTGGTATCGAATACGTGTCCCATCGGGACGTAAAGGGAAACCGGCCATTTGCTGAATAAAAACAATAAAATAAATAAATAACGAATAGATGAAATGCGGCGGCAAGGAGTTCCAGTTCTGGATGAAGCACCGCACGGTGAACGTGACGGTGCGCGGCGTGACGTACCGCCTGGCGCGCTACTACGAGGACAGCATGGGCCCGCGGCCGGAGTCGTACCGCGAGGACATCCACCTGGGCCAGGTGTTCCCGGACGCCGCCACGCGCCAGCACTTCTACTGCGAGATCAAGGCGGCCGCCGAGTCGGGCCACGACTTCACCAGCCGCTGGTTCATCAACGACCGCGGCGTCAACAAGGGCGACCTCTCCCACACCAAGGTGACCAACACACCTACTAACAAAAGGCGCATTTTGGGTTATGGTAATGTGTTCTTTTGTGTCATTCGCGATCCTTCTATGTGGATGAGGAGTACGTCAATAACTTGGAAACGGTTTGAGAACTCGAGATTAGGCTTGTTCCGAGTTGAAAGTGACCGGGAAATAGCGCTCTTCGTTTTGTAGAAAATAACGTGATAATTAGCCGTGGCTATTATTTTGAAATTCAGAAAATTCTTTGCAGTTCTTCGGAGCGTCAGTAAATAGCAATTCATTATATTAACTTTTGCAGGATAAATATTTTTATTGAGTTTTGATCAGTTGTAGGAAGAAATCAATTTCTACATTCTTTGTTAGTTGACAACGCTTTGACCCTTTTTTGGGCCTTCATCAGGGCTGGCAAAAATTTATTATATTGTAAGTTAAACAGGTCTGTTTTTTGTTTGTTTTTTATTCTCTCCTATACCTTAATATGATTCACAATGTATAACCATTTCATAATACATTAACATTAATTTTATCTGCAATGGTAATTTTTACGTTCTTACAACATAAATGTTTGCATAAATTAGTAGAATACAATACTATATAATTAATACAGCACAATACCTGTACAATTACATACAATGTTAATTACAATACAATGTAATGAAATCAATTATAAATTTGTATTATATTATTTAAATATATATATAATGGGACGGAAATAGTTCTCCAAAATTGGAAATAAAAACTCAGTTGCGTTTCTGTAAAAAAAACAGTTTGATATAATTTTGTTTCACTATTTACAATATTTACAATGGTTAAATGAAAAAAGAAGATTACCTGTAAAAAAAACAGAAAACAACATTTAAAGTTTTTACTTCAGGTAATGTTTTAACTTTTAATCACGTTTTTAAACACGTGTGATCTCAACGCGATCTTCTTATCTTCTGCCTTGCTAGTCAGTCATCAGGCGGCTCTCGGGACGGTGTCAGCTGTCGATAGCGCGGCACATTTGAATCGAAGAAAACGGTGACACCGATGCGAGTGTCGATGTTTTCTTTACATCTCCCCTCTTTAGATGTGAACAATTCCCATGCAATTGTTCAATTTTTATAATCCTCTACAAGTGGAGTTAGTTTCGTTATGTGATAGAGATTGGATTCTTTTTTCTTGTGTCCGGTGTCAACTTCATAGATTGAGTTAGAGATTTTTCTTGTTATCGAATATGGTCCAATTCGCAATTCATCTAATTTCTTTCTATTCAGACTATTTCCATTTTCTACATATACGAGGTCTCCCTCATTTAATTCAATTTGTTTTCTGTGTAGGTCAAATCGTTTCTTGTTTTCATTATGAGATTTTTTTGTATTCTCAAGTGCTATTTTTCTGTCTCTTTCTAAATTTTCGGTTGTGGTTTTTTCCTTTAATTCATGTGGTAGGATGTTTATGTTTCTACCTTCTAACAAATATTTTGGTGCAAATTTTGTCACTGTATGCTCTGTTTCGTTGTATTTTTCCACAGCTTTTTTCGCAATAGTTGTCCATGCAATCTTTTTGTCATTTTCGTTTATAGTGCATCGTATTTTATTCACTAAGGTCTGGTTTAATCTTTCATTGAGACCATTTGAGAAAGGTGAATCTACGGCAGTGAAGATCATTCTTATTTTTTTCTTTTCCAAGAATTGTTTGAATTTTTTGGAATTTATTCCTGGATATTGATCCGTTAGTACCATTTGGACATCATGGTTTTCTGTCACATTCTCCATTAGTTTTATGAAATCATCAGAGTTTTGGTTTTTTGATGTTAAAACATAAGCGTACCGTGTGAAATGGTCGACCAATAAGTGTAGGTATTTTTTTGTTGATCGGGATCCTCCGAATCCTCCTATGGTGTCTATAGACATGATCTCAAATGGGTACGTTGCTGGTCCTAAGTGTGACATTAATCCAAATTTCGATTTTTTTCGTGATTTATTCTTTATGCAGATGTCACAAGTTTCACAAATCTTCTTAATGTTTATAATCAAATTTTTCGCTGTATAGAATGGTGTTATTTTATTTATCATCTGGGTTCTTCCCAAGTGACAATAAGTATTGTGTACGTTTCTTATTAATGCTTCACTGAATTCTTCTGATAATAAAATTTTGTCTCTTCTTTTTGATTTTTTATAATAAATTTCATTTTTTAATATCAGCTTATTCTTATTATTTTGAACTTCTGTGTGTTTTCTTTGATCATTCTTTATTTCCTCTAGGTTTACTAGGTTTACTATTTTTAATATGTCATCTGAATTTTCATCAGGTTCTAAAACTGGATTCCGGCTCAAACAGTCTGCCTCTTGATTTAATTTTCCAGGATTGTATTTGACTTTGAAATTGTATTGAGACAAATAATATGTCAAATCACCAAGTTCTTCATCTGTTCTCGCTTTTATATTAAGATTTTCTAAGGGTTTATGATCAGAATATACTAAAAACTCTCTTCCAAGAAGCCAATGTTGCCAATATTTCACGGCTTCTTTTATTGCCAAGCACTCAAGGTAAATTGCTTTTTTATTTTTCTGAGCTTCACTCAATTTTTTTGAAAAATATGCCACTGGCTTACTATCTCCATTGTTGTCTTTTTGTTTTAATACTGCTCCGATTCCCTTGATACTTGCATCAGTGTAAATATGGATTGGTAACTCTGGATCAAATATTTTCAAAATTGGTTCTGAGCATAGTAATGCTTTTATTTTTTCAAATGATTCTTGACATTCCTTGGACCATATAAATTTCACATTTTTTCGCAAAAGATTATGTAGTGGATCTAAAATAATTGCAATGTGTGGGACAAATTTATGATGATAATTAATTTTCCCAAGAAATTGGCGTATATTTTTTTGGTTTTTTGGTGTTGGGAATTGTTTTATTGCAATTAGATAATCCTGTAGTGGTCTTATAGAATTGTCTTGTATTATATGGCCTAAGTATTTTGCTGAGTCTTTTGCGAAAGAACATTTTGAAAATTTTATTCTGAAGCCTTCTTTTTCTATTGCTTCTAACATCATCGATATGTGTGTTATGTGTTCATCAAAAGATCTTGAAAAGACCAGTATATCGTCTATGTAGTTTACTGCAAACTTTGTTAGACCATATTTTCTCAAAATATTGTTCAAAATCCTTTGAAAAATAGCCGGTGCCGTTTTTAAGCCAAAAGGGAGGCTGGTCCATTGAAAATGTCCTTCTTGCGTTACAAATGCGGTTTTTTGTCTATCTTCTATTTTCAATGGAATTGACCAGAAAGCTGAATTAATATCTAAGGTTGTAAAGTATTTGCAGTTGACTGTTTTTACCATAAGATCCTCAATCAGTGGAAAGGGTTGTGATTGAGGTACAATGATTTTATTTAATTCTCTAAAGTCAATGCATAACCTTGATTTTTTATTATCTTCTTTTTTATATGCTAGAGTTACTGGTGCGGCAAACGGACTATATGATTCTTCTATTAAGTTTTTTTTTAGTAGCTTTTCGATTTGGCTCTCAATTTCTCTTTTGTCTTCAATCGTACATCTGTACGGACGTTTATAGCAATACTTGTCCACTATCAAATCAATATGTGCTTCATAATTTTTTACAGTGCCGATATCATACTTATCTTTTGCAAATACTGATTTATATTTTTCAATCAATTTGTCAATCTCAAATTGTTTATCTACATCTAGATGATTTACAATAATTTTGAATTCATCAGTGTTTACATGCTCGTTGAAATTGACTTTATATTCTTTTTCTGCATCATCTAAATACTTAGAATTGGTATTATTTGTTTTTCTTTCCTGTCCGTTATTTTGAAATTTTTCTCTCAAGTCACCTGGCACATCAGGAATGTTTTCATTTTTATTTTTTTCTTCTTTCTCTTTTGGATTATAATATTGAGTTATTTTTAAATCCTCATTTTGGATCAGTTTAAATTCTTTTATACAATCCAGACCTATTAAAAATTCGTAATTGAAATTTTCGTTGTCTATAATAAAGACGTTCATTTCTTTCTCTATATTGTAGATTTTTATTTTCAGTGTTATCATACCTTTTGTTTTTTTCGCACCATTAATGGTTTTCAAGTTTACTGTTTGGAAATCATTCATGTTTTTCTGTTTTAACTTTAATAATTTTGCGTTTATTAATGACACATTCGAGCCTGAATCATAAATGCCCGAAATGTTGAGAGTGTCATTCAACAGTAACTCGATTTTTATTAATGGTGGAATTTCTAGTTTTTTGGATTGTTTTGATTCAAATCCACTTCCAGTTCCGAGTTGTTTATAGATTTTATTGGTTCAGTCTTATTGTCATTTTTCCCTTTAAACCAACAATTAGATTCAGGATGGAAACGTTTACCTTTTTTTGCATTCTCACAGATTCGGCATGGTTTTTTTTCTTCAAGTTTTTTTAACTTATTGTCGGGGTAAACTTTTCCTTTGTAATCAGTTGTATTTTTTTTTACCAGGTGTTCCAGCTTACTTATTTCATTATAGAGATCTTGAGTTTCTTGTAAAATTTCTCTGTCGATATTGTTTAACACATAATCTGGTAAACCAATAGCTATAAGATCGATTAGAGTTTCTGTATCCATAGATTTTCTTATTTGTAACAGCAGTTTTTCTTTTTTTAAAGCATAATCGAGCAAAGACCCAGATTGATACTTAAATGAAAAAGCATACTTTATCGGAGACCAGCCTTTATTTCCAAAAGTTTCAATAAAGTTCTTTTTCCAATCGCTCCATTCTGATTCTATTGTATATTTCAAAATCATACATGTATACCAGTCTGCGCTTGCATTTTCTAGGAGAAATTTTAAAGCTTCAATTTTTTCCTGATCTTCTACCACCATAAAGCGTTCACATTCTTTCTCAAACTCATTTATCCATTGACATGCATTTGAGTTTTTGGCATTAAATTTATCAATCATAAAATCATTAGCAATTTTCCCAAAGTTTTTTACTTCAGATTTTTGCTTTTTATCATCTAAAATTTTTTTCAATAACTTTTCAATTGTTTCATTTGAAATACCCTGTGCAGGTTTTTCCACTTCTTTCTCTGTAATCTCTTCTAAATAATAATTTTCAAATTGCAAATTTTCCTCGTCGTCCAAATATACTTGTTTTAAATTCTCTGTCAAAGTGATCCAGACTTTTCGAAATTGATGTCTTTTCTTGAGTGTATTTTTTATCTTACCAAACATTTGTGTTTCAGTCAGATCTTTGTGCAAAAGTGTGTTTTGCATTTCATCTGGTAAGGCAAAAGTTCTGCCATCCGGTGTGCCAATTGAGGTTAGGCATAATACCGTTGATTTTCCATCTCCTGCTCCTTTCATCATAAAGTCGAATCGTAGTTTATCCATCTTCATTTGAAGTTTCCAAAACAAAAATGTTGTTTTATAATGGGACGGAAATAGTTCTCCAAAATTGGAAATAAAAACTCAGTTGCGTTTCTGTAAAAAAAACAGTTTGATATAATTTTGTTTCACTATTTACAATATTTACAATGGTTAAATGAAAAAAGAAGATTACCTGTAAAAAAAACAGAAAACAACATTTAAAGTTTTTACTTCAGGTAATGTTTTAACTTTTAATCACGTTTTTAAACACGTGTGATCTCAACGCGATCTTCTTATCTTCTGCCTTGCTAGTCAGTCATCAGGCGGCTCTCGGGACGGTGTCAGCTGTCGATAGCGCGGCACATTTGAATCGAAGAAAACGGTGACACCGATGCGAGTGTCGATGTTTTCTTTACATATATTATATAGTGAAAATTTATATTATATAGTGTAAATATGTGTGTGTGTGTGTGTTTGTGTTTGGTACATTCTATAGTCTATTCACTTGCCATCTTCTCCTAACCTCACAATGCAATGAAGAGCTAATCCTTTTCTTTTAATGTAAACCTTCATGTATTTTGGATCATGAATGTGGATCAAAGGAAACAGGAAAGAAAACAAAAGCAAACAAAGAAAAAAACCCTTTGTAAATTAAAGTACAATAAATTTCCAGTCCTGATGAAGGCCCAATAAAGGGCCGAATCGTCGACAATTAACCAACGAAGAAAGTAGAATTTCTTTCTACAACTGACCTGAGCTAACAATAAAACAACAATATTCATCCTTTAGAGGCCAAGAAATATTGTCTACATCTTTTCAAGCGCGTGCGAATACAAGAGCGTTATCGATTAGTCTCTACACAAAGCCACCCCAGGCTTCTTGTCGCGCCTGCGATGGCGCTGTCCCCAACTCGCGTCTTGGTGGCGGTTGGCAGACGCGCTTCATCGTGCCCGTCGAGCTGAACGCGGTCATCTACTGGAACGCGAGCATCCTGTCGCGCCTCGCCAAGGAGATGGGGCTGCGCAAGAAGGCGTCCAAGTACTCGGACATCGCCAAGGAGTGGCTGCTGGCGGTGGACAAGGTAAACTGCTTGCGACTGCTTGGCTCTCCTCTTGATATACACGTGTTCCGCCAATTCCGCGACGCGATTACTACTTCTACCCTAGAAATCTGGCACCGCTTTGGACCGGCTGCTTCTTCAAGGTGTGCTTCGATTGAGAGCCTGAGAGAGGACGGTTGAATTTTGTATAAAACCACAACCATTACAAATATTTTCGACATTCACATGATCTCGACGAACTGTAGAGAAGTTTGGAAATAACAAATTTTCTATCTACCTCCATAACTTCTAAGCGCTTCACGATTTCGTATTTTTCGTTGTATTTGTTAATTTGCTTTCTATCTGTCCCTAAAATGAATTATTGGTTTGTGTTTGAGATTGCTCACGTTTAGGGTTAAACTATTTATGTTAATTTATAAGCTGTTATCAAGTAACATTCAGTAAATTGTTTCTTAATAATAAATTATAAGGACATTGCGTAACCATAAGAGAGCGTAAAACCAAAATAATTGAATCGGAAAGTCAAATCTGGAATACGTATATTCTTGCGCTATTGAAGGATTTTACGGTTGTCCAACTAGTTAAAGGCTATGTTGTTCTTTAATTTCACTTGGAAAGTGATGTTTCGGTGTTTTATTTATTGAATTTTGTATTTAATAGAGGGCTCTTGATTCAGATTTGCGTAGAACCTCCAAGGTGGTTGGCATAATCCCACAGGTGGATTCTATTGACCCACACCAGCTAGATTATTGCATTGAAGAGGATTAATCTGTTTTTTAGGGGCAAGTGTGAGAGGTGGTTGATTCACCAGACGATGTGAGAAAACGTTTAACATTGTTTTCTTTTTTATTGGTTTGGTAGTTTTCTACATTAACGTTAATCGAGATGTAATACTAGTGTTGTTTGTTAAAATAAATTCAGTTTCATTTATTATTTCTTCCAAATGTGAAAGTTTTGTTTGAATATTGGGGCACTTGATTGCGTTTATTAAACGGACACTATTTCTTGTAGCAGAGTTTCAATCCTTGCCTTTGGATAAGTTGGCTTTAGCGACGCTGAGACTGTTACGGGGTGAGGGGGAGACTAAGAGGGGTGGTAAAGAGCAATGCGTAACACAGTAATACATGGTCTTGTCACGTTGGACACAGGAACAAACATTAATATTACCGACCAGCATGAAGTATTTTTCCATAGATTCATCAGAATTGAACTTTTCTTCTACGGGTTGATACTCCAAATCATCGATTCTTAAATCATAAATCATCGTGTCATGAAACATTGCACTCAATTCGCGAGCTCTTGGACTCACTCAATAACATGGATTAAACACGTAGTTGATCTTAAGTTACTTGGAGCCACTGAAAATAGGATGAAGTCCCGAAACACGTGTATGGCGGTGTTTTTTTCTTATTAAAATTTATATTGTAATGTAGTACTTTGTGGCTGATACCTTTGTTATCCTTAATTAATAATCATGGATTACCCATATATCTGCTGCCAGCACAGAATTTATTTCCTACTAAATTACAAAAAATAGTTTTAAATGAGAGGGTAATGTACACGGCCGTTGGTAGTTGCGAGACATTAGCTGTGTCAGTATAATGAGAGAGAAAATTATAGCGCTTGATTTGTTTAAATTAATTTATATGAAACTGAAGAATACTTTTTCATTCAATTCGATCTGACCGTGAATACGTGTAGGCAAATGCATTCCTTTTCCTTTGTATTGCCTTTTCTGAAATAATGATCAAGGCCGCCATCAACAACTGTTTTTAAATGTCGGGGCCCCCTGGTAATAAAGCTGTTCGCTAAAGTGGTCTTAATTGAACAAAACAGAGCCAAATCAGAATTTGGCAGCGCCTCTTTTCCATGCTACCAAAGTTCTAACAACTGATGCGAACCGTCATGCTCCTTAGACATTGGAATTCTCAATAGTTTCCGTACAAAACTCGCAACAGTGGTGATAATTTCATTATTGTGGAGATATCGTATTTTAATTCATGATAGAATGTGAAATAAATGTGAATAGATACAGTTTTCCACAAAATATAATCATTAATTTTAATAAAGAATGTAGTCCTAGTCAGGTTTCTCCCATCGTCAGTGGCCACAGCCACAACATTGATTTATACACATACTAGAATATAGAAGGAAAAATATAAATAATGTAAGTAATAAATGAAAATAAATAGAAAATAAATAAATTTTATAGTTCCTCACTATCCCTTAACAGATAATGTTATCTTTGAATAGCTACAATTAACTTTCTTGTGTGAACTTTCAGTAATTCGCGATCTCTATCAACAGGAAACAAAAAAATGTGGATTTTATTCCGAATATCATATCTTTCGTAACTGCAAAAACACAACATTTCGTACCGTTTTTCACAAATCAAAGAGTTTAAATAAAATTCTAACACACGAAAAACACTCTCTTACTCATCCCCAAAGGAACGTTTTTCAACTTTCGTAACCAAAGAATGTGGGGTATATCGTAGTTTGATAACCTCACAGTTAAAATGGTAAACACGCCCTTCAGATAAAAAATATTCGGACTGAATACCATTTTGTTACAGATATAAAATTTCCTAGTTAGTAGGCTTCGTTATTTCTAAGGCACTGGATTCCCACAGTATCCAAGTGAAGTCAGAGCGATAAGCTTTGTGCGGGCATAAGGGCAGATCGACACCAACATACATTTACATATCAAGGACCGCATTCTCAATGCAAAATTTCCAGAAAAAAAAACTTGCCGCTCACTTTATGAACGCAGAGGTATCTCAGAGAGATCACTTTACAAACACACCTATAATAATTATAATTATTATTGACATAACATGTTTAGTCATTGGTCAGTTCGTTACGTAGTTGTGTAGTCTTAGAATCTCAACACGATAAATAACTTAGGTCTCTTTAAGATCCGTTGGGTTAGAATATTTTTTTTATCTAGCTCATAACGTGTATTATCTACAATTCAACAACATTCATGTTTTGTTTAATAAAAATTCTTTAAAGAAGACGCGCAATTTCTCTTAAACGATGACTTTGCTTCCCCCTCTCTGTCACAATAAACTGTTGAAGACAAAAGTTCGCTGCGTGCACTGATGGCACCATTCAAAACATATCTACACTGCCGCGAAATAGAAACTATTTTCCATTGAAGACGAGAACTTCTATCCGTGATTTTCTCCAAAAAATCTAAAGTAATAACCGAAGCAGGTGAAGACCCATCATAGGAAATACCCCAAATTCCTGAGAAAGCTAGAACGCAAATTATTGATAAAGTTGCGAAGGCATGACTGATTATCCGGATAGTGGGATTGCTTCATAAAATCTAGTGTCCAATTTCGTAACTAATACCCCCACTCTACCCACTTTCTTTAATCCATCGTTCAAGAAAAGTTGCGCAAGTAATACGCGCTATATAAATGCGCTATTAAATACTACCAGCATTTATAAAAATATAAGGTGGATGATATTTTATTTTCTAATCATTTCATGCTTTGCATCTATTTGTAGTATTTATCGTGCCCTGCAACTCCCAAATATTTTCTTATTTTCTTTGCTTCTTGAAGACAATGTCCAATTTTTATATACTTCCTAGATTCAGTATAAGCCCTAGAGGATGAGGATGCCTCCTCACCCATTTCCATTAAATGAACTGTGAATGAGTTATGTCAGTATTAACCTGATTACGTAGGAGCGTAGATTTGATACAACTAAAAAGAATTACATTAATTTTATATATGTATGTGTTTATTTTTATAAGGTGCTGTGGCATGAGGATGTCGGCACGTGGCTGGACTATGACCTTCTCAACAAAAGGCGACGCGATTACTTCTACCCTACAAATCTGGCACCGCTTTGGACCGGCTGCTTCTTCAAGGTGTGCTTCGATTGAGAGCCTGAGAGAGAGGACGATTGAAATTTGTATAAAACTGCAACCATAACAAAGATTTTCGACATTCATTGGATTTCGAACAAATGTAGAGAATTTACCAACTTTCTGTCTATTACGTCTTGTATGTGCATTAAAATCAAGCAACATACTCATGAAGACAGGAAAATCTGCAGGTTTAGAATTGATAAATTATTATCACGTATTCAATTTTCACGACAATGGTTGGAGAATATTAGAATATTACTTCTTCATATGAGCTCATACTTGAAAATTGCAGAATTCTCTTTCTTCGGTTTTCGGAATATTTTATTTTTTTCAAATGTCAAAAAAAATCACTAATAGTCGAAAATAATTTTCAAAAATAATAATTATTGATCTCTTGCTACAAATAATTAAATAATGTTTTAAATTCAAGTGAATTAACATAGTAAATATATAAAAGAAAATAATTAGGTTACGAATTGGACAAAGACTGTATCAAATAGCTGCGATTTCTTGATCTCCAAAAGCCAGCAAACACAAATCTTGCTGCAGTTGACAAGAATATTTTCAAGTATAATTTTAATATGAAATTCTGTCATGTCTATTGCTCTCTGTAACAAAATTTAAATGTGGATGGATATTGTGCTATTTGTGTCAGGTTTTTGCAAATGAGTAACCTCAAGAGCACTTTTGCTGGACACATCCCAAAAGGAATATTTTGGTGTAAATTTGTATATTTTTCATTGACAGGGATATTTGCCTCTACCTCATATTGGACACAATGGAAAGGGATCTTTTTATGTTGATACTAGTCTAGCTTGTGTGCCTTCGTACGAACGTAATAAATCAAGACATTTTACCATGACGGCATATTTTTCAAGTGTAATGCCACGAGTTTCAGGAAACACAAAGTGCATCTTTTTTAAACAGAAATATTGCCCTTGAGTATAATATTGCATACTAAGTAGTATCTTTATATGTAAATCACTTATAAGGGTCATTGCTTAAAAAGTTTTGAGATTTCTGCTAAACCAAATTACGTGATTGTTTCTTCAAATAAAGGTGTTCGGTCATAGATATGTTATAACTTGCTCTTATTAATCCGATATATATTAGAAATACTAAATTTTAATCTGAAGCACATATTAATTACATCTGAAGCACATGAAACAAACTGTTTGGGATTTTCGATTTTCGTACCGTGCATATACTTTCCTGTTGTAACTTTTATACTGCTCTTCTTCTTGTCCAATGTAATCGGAAGGATTCAGACAATTAACAATTAATAGTTTTTGATATTACTTTTTTGGCAGAGTTGTCCGGGTTGATACAATTTTCTGTTTTGTTTAGATGAGTAATAGGAGAAACACTTTAATGGAAAAGTTTCGGAACGATATTATTCGTTCTTTTATTCATACACAATACTGAAGAAGAAATTTTAAATACATTTATTTATGTAATTATGGACATCAAATAGAGAAAGACGTTCTAGATAAATGCTGACACTTGTCATTATCGGTATTTCAAATGATACTTTTAAGTAAAAGTGAAACGGGAATAAAGTGTTCATGCAACAAAATAAATATATAAAATCTATATTTGATACATGGTTATAAGCCATATGTTTGCCAAATGGAAAATGACAATATAGTTTTATACTTGGTATTTGCATTTATATCGTTTTTCATTCAGGTGGAAAAACGTCACTTGCTAGAGAGCGAGCAGCTGTTCACACACAAATAGCGACTGCATATGGTCGCCTGCGGCTGCCCGTGTTTGTTTTCTGAATGTTACTAGGTTGAGGAATTAATTTTTGTTAGGGTGAAGTAAACAGTTTTTTTCGTTCACGGCAGAACGTACAGTTTTTGATAACTTTTAAGAATTTCCGAATTCCAGGAATGTCAAATTAATTTCAATGCTAGATGCGCGATATGTAATTGCAATTTTTCTAATTGAGTTTTTTTGAGTTCTCGTTTGATTTAAATATTTAATGAACGCACCATAAAATAATAAAAATATTTTCATAATTTATTATTATTATTATTATTATTATTATTATTATTATTATTATTATTATTATTATTATTATTATTATTATTATTATTATTATTATTATTAAAATTTTTATCACTTTCCGTTGGCAAATTTGGAAGGAAATTAGGGGGGAGAGGGAAGGCGAGAGCGATAGAGTCACCACCCGACGTGAAGTTTTTTTTATAAAAGAACTTTTCAGTTTCGTTGAATTTAAATATATTTTGTGTTCTCTTACAGTTATGTATAACGTATTCAACTGAAACATTTAAAGAGCATTGTTACTATTGAAAATTAGAAAAAAACTATTTTTAGCATTGATAATGAGAAAAACTGAAGCTTCAAAATAAAATTTTGCAGATGGACAAAAACAAAGTTTGAAGAATTCTATAAATAACAGTAATAAAAATATCTTTATACAGACTTTTCTCCAATACCTATTCAAGTCTCTAAAAGTCTTCGGTAACAAAGGAACTGCAGTTTATCATTACAAACTTCAAAAATAAGATGAATAAAGTGAACAAAAATAAGAAATGGCTTATTTCTGTATCATTCGGTAGGGGAAGGCTGAAGCCTCCTACCAGTCGAGAGTTCAGAGCGTGTCCCTAGTGGGGCTAGAGGGATTTTCCCCAGCCAGGTATTTCCCACCAGCGGGGGATGGTGGGAGATTTCAGGCTGGGGAAAAACCCGCTAACCGACGGTAGGTCGGCACCGGATCTCGCCAACCAGCGGGGGAATCACTGTCACTTTCCGGAATACAAACATACACTACACTTACGGTATTAATAAACATAGCAGTTTATGTCCCAGGAAATATTAATCAATCAATTTAAAGGCCCCAGCTTCCTGTTGCGCGTGCCACCGCATGCGTTTGTTTCCGGTCGCCGGGCGAGCAGGACCGCGCGGAGGAGCTGGGCGAGAAGGCGCTGGCCTACCTCGACCGCTTCAAGATCCCCACGTTCCCGGGCGGCGTGCCCACCAGCTTCGAGCAGACGGGCCAGCAGTGGGACTACCCGAACGCGTGGCCGCCGCTGCAGGACCTGGTGGTGTCGGCGCTCGAGGCCACGGACGACCCGCGCGCGCAGCGCTTGGCACGCGAGATGGCGCTGCGCTGGGTGTGGACCAACTACCGCGGATGGGTCGACACCAAGGTCGGCTATTGCGCGCTCCGCACGGTTAGGCCAGTGGCGCACGAGCGTTGCGTTGACGCGCGTTATTTAAAAGCTGACGATGACAAGTGCCCACACGAGTCACTTAACGCGCGTTGTAGATAAACACGTCTCTTGTACGAAACGACATACGAGCGCTCTTGGAGACGTGCGTTGCGCCCACAGCTCAAGCAAGTCGCTCATGGTACAACCCAAGTCAAGACATCGCGCGTTTTGCAGCTTTCAACGCGTGACGTCCGCTAGACGACGCGCGTTGCCAATAACACACGTTGCCAAGAGCGTAAGATTGCCTGGTAATCCACGATGCGAGTTAAGTGACTCATGAGCGCAGACATCGACGCAGCTGGCGTCGCAATAGCACTAGGTGACGCGCGTCAACCCAACGCTCGTGTGTGATAGGCCGTAAGGGACTCCTGCCAGCGCGCAGGTTGGGTCGGAAAGGGGTTATTCTGGAAAACTCGTTTGCTTTTTAGGGTGGGTGTTCTCACAGTTTTGGCGAATGCGAACGAGATGGTGGAAGGGAGTGAAAAAATCCTAAAACCTTTTTGCAATTAATGTGTTTCTTTAACTTATAGTTCCATATTACAATCAGTCAAAATTGTACCGTGTATTTAAAATTAAATTAATTTATTAAAATGTCCCCCTTTATCAAATACGTTACATTTAGTTAATTCAGAAAGTTTACAAAATAGGGAAGATGAAAAGAGCTCAATTTAATCGTTTATTTCAGAAACCCGCCAAACGCTAAGTTTCTTACTTCTAGAAAACTGAGAAACATCTCCCAATTTATCTGATTTCAAAATTTGTTCATTTTTAAAGCAGTTGATAAATGCATATTTTTCATATAAACCTGCCCTAAACAATGTGTCTATCCTCTTAGAACAATTATCCGACGCTAATGCTTGTGTTAGATTTTGTATTTTGACGGGTTTCTGAAATAAACGATTCAATTTTAAGAATGTTTTTAAATAACGGATCGAATGGTGAAGACTAGCTCATGTCCAGTCTAGTCTATGATTCCAGACCGACACGAGCCACAATATCTCATGACGTACGATAGCCTGGTTGTGCGTAACTTGGTTTCGTGGGACTAGGGTCTTCAGATTTCTAAAGGTCTGGCGCGAGCAGTGTAAAGATTAGAGGACATTCCGATGCCGTAGGTGAATTTTGGTTAGTTGTCTCAAGACCAAATACGACGTCAATACAGCTTGTCCACTTCATCATAACGTGGTAAGCTAGCAACCAGTTTTACAGACAATCGGCATAGATACATTTTGTGAGAAATGTATCATCTGATCAACTATAAGCTATAGGTTGCTAGCTCGTTTATTCACCCTAATCAACTAATGGGTGCACTCAGGGAATTGCTTAAATGTAATAAGATTCCAAGGCTCAATGGAAAGTTTGCTCTAGAAGAGCAGAGAGGGGATAAGAAAAAGATAAAATAAATTTTATTTGAACTGCAAATAGGCATAATCCGGTGGCAGCTAATTACATAAAAAAGATAATATAACTAACGTGCAAATTATATAATAATAATAATAATAATAATAATAATAATGGTACAACAATAATCATAGAAATAATAAAACAACTGATAAAACCCCTATAGTAATAATAATAATGATAATAATAAAAATAACATTAATAATAAAAATAATAATGATATAAACAGTCAAATTCATAAAACATTAAATTACGTTAAGAAAAAGAAAATTCCATAATCTAACTCCTCACTGAATGTTTTTTCATTTAAGACCACACTGCACTGCACTTCACTTCACACTTCACTTCATTATGACCTTTTAATCACTTCCTTCATTATTTCTGTTATACACTGCACAACACCTCACTTCATAATATATCACTTACGCATCGCTCTATAAGCTGTTATTCTCAGTTAAGTCGTTCATATACTTAGTAATACCCTAAATTAATTTCCTAAACTGTTGAACGCTACAAGGAAAGCGTTCAAAGGTTTTTGCTGGCAATCTATTCCATTTCGTTATTGATCGATTTGTGAATGAAAATTTCCCGACATCCGTCCTCTGCGGTCTTAAATTTATTTTGTGCCTGTGATCCCCCCTATTGATGTATGTAGGAATACTTAGCCGCCGATTAATTTCTTTCCAAGTTTGATTGCCACTATAAGCTATATACAAAGCTCAAACATTTATAAAAAGAATAGAGAATACTTTATAGATTGAACGTTTATTTTTCAAATGAAATGATTGTAAAAATGAACTTGCCAACTAAATGATAACTTCTCTGGCTGGGAATCTGAATCGCCTGGATATGATGAATGAGGATTTTAAATGTACGTTTAATGTCACGCAGATTGAAAAGTGATTAACATTTAAGCTAATTTGAAGTGACATTTTGGAATATATTAAATATTTTCCATCAGACTGATAGAAAAATAACAGTAAATTAATTCAGTTCTATTTTAGTACAACGTTTGGTTTAATGTTACGTTTGAAAACGTGAAAAGCGTGGAGCAGTACCAAGAGAATCCCCAGTCCTGCTTTACATGAATGTTAATATCTTGACTTTGGTGGTGTCTCATCTAGTTACTATCCCATGCACGTTATAATTAGTATCAAATAATTCTTTTTGGTAACATGGATGCCCGAGGTGGTTAGAGCGTGTGCCAACTCTGTCTCGATCCGAAAAGTCTCGGGTTCGAGTCCCGCCGAGGGCATGCTTGTTTGCCCCTTGTCTTTCATGTGTGTTGTCGCGGAAGGCCTTGTGGAAGATTAACTACTCGACCGGAAGATTAACTAACTTGGCTCCGCTATCGCTCCACCTGATAGTTTATCTTCCGGCCTCGTCCTTAATGACTAATTTAGAAAACTTGTTACATAAATAACTATTACGGTAACAAGATAAGTCTCACTTTGACCAACATAGATACATGAATTATTACGAATAGCGAGAGTCTTGCCATGGTTGGTGTAGCGTATCTTGTTTCTATGTACTCCCCAAGTCCTTCATTTATTTTTTGAGCTGGTTTTTGCGAACCCACGGGCCGTTGCTGGCCTATTGGCTAAGACGCCCGATGGGGTGGGGTGGGGTGGGTGTGCGCATGCGCAGGTGATGCACGAAAAGTACGACGCGCGCAAGGCCGGCGCGCCGGGCGCCGGTGGCGAGTACGAGAGCCAGATGGGCTTCGGCTGGTCCAACGGCCTCGTGCTGGACTTCATGGAGCGCTACTCGGACCAGCTGGTGCCCAGCGACGAGCCCGAGGGCGCGGTGCAGCGCGCGCAGGTGCTTCATTGACAATTACTAGAATATTAGTAGCAGTAATAGAAATAATAATAATTATTATTAATAATAATTATTATTATAAATATTGTACATTAATAGGCATTTGACCATTGTAGAATAACGACCATTGATGAATAATAAAATAAAATTGGTTCACGGGATTGGTCAATGTTGATAAACAAACAATTAGTTGCGCCAACGTTACGAAATATTTAATTTCTTCATCGCAAACATTTTGTGGTTTGGGCCTTGGCTCGATTCCCACTTGACGCGCGATGGACCCACGTGCTTCAGCAACTCCATGTGGAGTTGGGTGTGGTGGCTTGAAATGAGACTTGGTGATTATTAGTAAGCCCTGATGAAGAAATTAAATATTTCGAAACTTTGGTACAACTAACTGTTTCTTTAACCACATTGACCAATCGTGTGAACCAATTTTATTTTTAACAGACATTTGTTTTTCGACTCTTTAATGACTACTATGTTGTTTATTGAATTAATTTATAAGATATATTAATAGTTTTGTAGACTTTCTTTGATATATGATATCTGTGTGGCTTCTGTCACAATACATGCCTTATTTTCGTTAATTCTCATATTTTTCAATAATTAAGAAACATTTTTTCGTTTTCCTGCAGTATAAGATTGGGTGTAGATACAATAATGAATGATAGTGTGTATTAACAATATACAATATTGAATTCTCTTATTTAAAATCGGAGTTTTAAAAGAGGTCCTGTACATTTTTTCAAAATGTGAGTAATATTTGCGTAATTTTGAGTGAAACAAAGACAATTATATACACAAGTTTGTTTTAAAAAATGTCTCCAACATTTTCTTTAATTGTTTTGAACATATTCTTGAATATTTTAGTCTTAAATATTACACAAATGTACGATCTTGTTATATTAAAATATTACATAGCCGTTACAAATAATGCGAGGAAGTGTATGCTGTTGTAACTTCACATCTTTTACATAAGTAGTAGATCACCACCGAAGCTCCCAAGATGTGCTCGGAAATAGTGTCAACAAAAATTTCCACTAGTAATAATACTTTACGGTTGAGATTTCCCAAGAATGACTTTAAAAAAAATATTTACGGGGCGGGGGACGTTTAAAGATGCTTAATTATTGTTTTAATTCTTTTAAACTGAATATATATTTTGGTATTAAGTACCTATATCATTAAGAAGTTCCTTTCGATTTATACATTTTAATTTATAAACAGTCTGAAAATGAACCATCTGTCATATTCTTTTGTTAATATTTCAGTTTCCTCTTTACATAAAGCAATAGTTTAAATTTAAACTCCCTGCCCACTTTGCAAAAATGAGAAAAGAGATTTTTGCAGAATAGAATGAATTCAGATTATTTATCATGAATTTAAACATCCCTTACAGGTGGCGCCCTACAGCAAAATTATCATGGCTGCCATGATCTGGGTGAAGATGAAGGATATCTTGTTAACGATAACGTAACTATAAACGTATCCCTTTCAAGGTAACCACTACAATCCTTTTTGAAAACTTGATTTACCTTTGGAAAAACTTTACAGTGTTTATTACTGGTTATTTTAATTTTATATAATACGATGTTTATAATAGTCAAATGTAAATAAAATAATCTCGAATATAGTTGTTATTTAGGAAATATGCGCATCGTAAGATGTTGTACAACATTAGGTTTATTACAACACTTTTGATGATATTCTTATTAAGAAATTGGTCTGAGTCAGTTTCTCTTCATATAGTAAAAGTAGAAAAAAATTAAAAAATGTATTTATAATGTGGTATAAACTGTAGTGTGAGAAGTACAGATTTACAGTGCCCAAAGCATCACCGTTGCATCCCGTAATGAAAAACCGTATATAATATAATTTTCGTATATTCACGCGGGAGACACCACAGTTATCGTCCATGAAGTACCGTACACAAACTATCCGTGTGTGCTCCGGGCTTGTGCGTAAACAAGTTCTGCACTGCGATTGTTATCAGTTTTGATGGACCGCAAACTTATCCCCCAGTTCATTCATATATTCGTCTGTAGTTGAGTCGCGACACGATTTTATCTCAAAAACAGTATTGTGTATATTGATTTTTATGCATGTAGGTGCAATATCCGTGCTATAGTTGCAAGTATGCTAAGAACCAAGCGAATCGACATTATTCCCCATACATTGCTGCGCCTCGCCGCAGAAATGTGTACTAGGGGGTAGTGTTAACGCCTTTAAGTGCCGATGTCGCTACTACGAAGGCCGACCTCATACACATGTAGATTTTTTCTTTAAGGGTTTGGTGAGTGAGCACGTGCATGCATTTCATCGTAGAGCATGCGCAGGCGAATGAGACTGCTACACATGAATTATATTGGGACATAAGCAAGGTAGGTCATTTAACGTTTGTAGCATGTATGAAGAATGTAGTATGTGAATGGCGTTGTTTCGAATCTTCTGAACCTTACCTTCCCGCAACAGAGTATAAACAATAAGTAGCGACTGTTTGCGAAGTCAAAAACTAAATCAGCGGCGGCTGTAATGCCACTCACCATTCGTCGCTGTAGTTTGGCTTCTCTCTTGGGGTTCTGTAAATAATAACTCTTTAAGTTCTAAACACAATACTAGTGTATTGTTCATAAATTCTTACATCAGCGATCAATCGACAATTTTACCCTCTCCGTTTCCTCTTAGAAATCTCCTTCTCGAAGGTTTCTGTACTATTAGAGTTTTATCTTATTTTCTTCGCCGACACCTCCTCTCCACCGTCCTTCCTCTCTGGAGAAGTAAACCCAGGTCTCTTCTCAATAACCCCGCATACATTGTAATCGACGATCCATTCCGATTATTCCTTCAACTGTTCTATTTCACGAGTTACACCCAAGTCCTACAAAATGTAAACATTCATTTCGTACCAGTCGTATTGGTAAAGTGTATCATCTGGCATGTTGTTACCCAAACTCATGACCGTGCTGTTGTTCTGCTACCTGCCGTCCAGGGAGACCGACACTGTATCTGAGACCTTTGCGTACTGTCGAGGCCACTTGCCAAGTCGAATTCCACCGTCCTGCGCTTTAGGACTTCCAGGCAACTGCAAGCAACGAGCGGGAGAGAATGCTGTCATTTCCAAACGTTCTTTTAATGTTTTCATTCGCAGAAAGTCGTATTGGATCGTAGGCAACTCCCTGTTGCGAACTGCTTTTATGCGTTGTAGTGTGCAATTGAATACATTTTATTTCTATTATTACAGCGTATCTCTTTTTGCAATATTTAGTGTCGTCGTTGTTTTGAGGTCATTTCAGCTCAACATAACAATTTGGACTGATTTAATCTGGCCTCTATGTACACGTGTTTAAACAAAATACCAATACTATATTCATGAGAATGAAGGTCTAGGGTTGAATTGTTTTCCACAAAAATACAGTCGCTGATGAAAGCGGAATCGCACTAGAACGTTAGATGGCCGAACATTGCTGTAGTTCGTTCGTTGTCAGCCATACATTTCTCGTGTGATTCTGCCGCGCATTGTTGGGTAGCTGGCAGTCGATGCTTCCTTGTCGATGGGTGGGGAACACCAGTGACATCTACAACATGGAGGTTGCTTTGGAGCCAGATATCCGTTGCATTTTCCGCCGCTAGAGGCTCTGTGGGTATTACACGACAGCAGCCATGTCCTCGGCCGGTAGCTTCTTCACGAGTATTTCCCTGCGCTAGCAGAACGTGTCGTTTGGAACAATCGCATCGCGGCGGAGCAGTACAGGACTGTTCGCATGCTGTTCCGTGACACCCTGCGTGGTTTCTTCTTACATTTCCTGTACTCTCGCTGTTCTGTGTTGTGCAGATTAATGGCTGCGACAGGTAAATAACTTGAATTTAA